>QXEO01000361.1:0-426451 GCA_007115705.1 Dactylis glomerata | reverse complement strand
GGGATCTGGTGGAAACCAGAATAGGCATCTACAAATGATAACAGTTCACATCCAGCTGTGGAATCAATCACTTGATCGATCCGAGGGAGCGGGAATGGATCTTTAGGACATGCCTTATTCAAGTTGGTGTAATCAACACACATCCGCCATACTTTCACTATGGCGGGCTCATCTTTCTTCTTTTCCACTAAAACCGGATTAGACACCCAATCCGGATGAAGTACTTCCTTGATAAAGCCAGAGGCAAGGAGCCTGGCCACTTCCTCCCAAATGGCTTTCCTTCTGTCGCCGGCATTCCGCCGGAGCGGCTGCTTCACCGGCTTAGCATCCGGCCTCACATGCAATGCGTGCTCAGCCAGCTCCCTCGGCACACCTTGCAAGTCCGAAGTAGACCATGCAAAGATATCCCGATTCTCACGGAGGAAGCTGATGAGCTCGCTTTCCTATTTGGGATCCAGACTTGCCCCAACGAGGGCATGGCGCTCCGGGAAAGCTTCATCCAGAGGCACCTTTTTGACCTCCTTTCCCACTTGAAAAGAAGCACCGCCGCCGGGATTCGACATGCCCGGCATAGATTTGCCGGCCACGACCGTCTCAGCAATCTCTACTGCTCGCTTGAGCCTCTTCCTTTCCTCTGCAATGATCAGAGTCTCGGCCAGGTTAGACCCGGCCGTGGCGCACGCCATCGAACGCTTGTAATCACCAATGATGGTAATTGCCCCTCCGGGCCCCGGCATCTTCATCTTCAGGTACGCAACATGCGTAGAGGCCATGAACTTTGCCAATGCCGGCCTCCCTAGCAAAGCATGGTAGGGACTCTCCAGATCAACCACCTCGAACATGAGGTTTTCCACCCTGCAGTTATCCCGGCTGCCAAACATGACATCCATCCGGATCTTGCCCATCGGCGCACACTAAAGTCCCGGCACAATGCCGTGGAATGTGGTCTTGCTTGGTTCCAGCATATTTTCCTTGATTGCAAGCTTCTCCATCGTATCTCGATACATGATGTTGATGCTGCTTCCATTATCAATGAGGACCTTGCTGAACCTCACGTTATTAGCCGGCCCGACAAATGTAGGATCCATCACAAGAGCATATCCGCCGGGGTTTGGCATGATCCTGGGATGATCTGCCCTGTCCCAGCCAATGGCCTGGTCAGACCAATGCATCAATTTTGGAACGGCCGACATAACGGCGTTTACCTCCAAACACCGCCGGTACAAGCTCTGCTTGTCTGTTCTCTCGGTCTCAAAGACCATATAGCTCCGATCATACTCCTTGTACTCATTCCGGCCCGCTCCTGGGCCTCCGGCGTTATATTCCGGATTATAGCTCTGGTCAACTTGATTTACGCCGGCATTTCCGGCGTTGCTCTGATTCCCGGGATTAACCGGCCTGGACGGGACCGCAACTGTATTGGCACCTGTCAGCGGCGATGGAGCTGCCGGGACAGATGGTCTAGCCGGTCCCCAAGGACCTGCACGTCCTGCCAATATGTCGTTCAGCCACGAACAGTTCCTTGTCAAATGGTTTGCCGGCTTACCCGGCTGGAATGTGTGGAACACACAAGGCTTGTCCATGGCTAGACCCACTGTGTACTTCGGCCACTGCTTCTTCTGGCCGGCGGCTCCGCCGGCATTCTTGTTGGTCCAGACATTCTTCTTCTGGAACGGCTGCGCTTGCTGCTGCGGCTGCTGCTGAGGCTGCTGATAGCCCTCATATCTCGGACGCTGGCTACTGCCGGCGCCCCCTTGTTCTTCCTCCACAGCTGCTACTTGTGCTGCTCCGTACCGGTGATCCGGCCTTTCATCTCTTCTCTTGTTCCGGTTATCAGTGCGATAATATTGCCCTGGTCTCCCGGCATTGCTGGTGTTCCCCTGGGTCTGCCCCTGTCCTTGTGAATCGAGACTGGGCTGCATGGGATCTCCCAGAGCATAACTATCAGCGATCTTGATTGTTTCAGCCAGCGTGGCCGGCATTTGCCTCTGAAGCTTTTGCCACAGCATGGTGCCATGCCGGCACCCATGAGCGAACCACATGATGGCCTGCTGCTCATTAATTCCTTCGCAGGAATTGCGCAACGTGCACCACCTGGTCAGGTAGTCACGGTCGGTCTCATTCATCCCCTGCTAGCAATTGGCCAGCTGCTGGGGACGGTTAGGCCTCTTGTATGTACTGGTAAAGTTCGACACAAACTGCTCTTCGAAATCAATCCAGCCGTTGATACTCCCGGCCGGCAGATTATTCAGCCATATCCTGGCCGGACCTTCCAGCATCTGCGGCACATATCGCACCGCCCATCTGAGGTTTCCTCCGGCGATGTTCACCGCTGTGGAGTAATCCTCCAACCAATCTTCCGGCTTGGAACTGCCATTATATGTCCTCGCGCCACGCGCGAGCTGGAAGAAGTAGGGCATAGGCTCCCCCATAATCTGGGGTCCAAAGCACCTGGGACCCGGAGCTCCTTGCCTCTCCACCATCTCTGATTGGTGGATCTTGTCCAGCTTGAAACGTGCATCATTGGCTGCCAAGGACCGAGGTCCAAGCCGGGATGCTATTGGGCCTGCGATCATCTGCTGCTGCTGCTCCGGCTGGCACAGATCAGCTTGCTGGCCGGGCTGATCTTGCTGCTGATATCCCGCCCTGGCTAGGGCGGAATTCCCATCATCTTCCCGATATCTCGGCTGAGCTGTACCTTGCTGTGGCGCCGCACCTCCGGCGCCCTGCTGCTGACGCCGGGCTGCACTGTTACTCCGGCCACCACCGGCCCCGCCTGCTTCATGCCCGGCCGGCACACTCTGGCCGGGCTTCTTGCTGCCGACATACTTGTCAGCTTGGCCGACATTCTTCTGCACCATCGCCTGCTTTCCGGCGACAGCCGGATCATACACCTGGATCTGCTTGTCCTGGCGGCCAGAGGTCACACTTCCGGCACGCCGGGCGCTGGGATGCGGGGACGAGGCTTGGCCCCTCGACCTCGCGCCGGCACCTCCCGTCGACACAATGTACTGAGATGCCCCGACACCTGGGTTTGCCTTCTTAAAGGCCTCCTGCTGCTTTGTAGCTTCAGACAAAAGTTGGTTAAGCCGGGCTTGCTGCTCACGCAGTGCTTCGCCGGATAAACAAGATAAATCCTTAGCTACCTCGGCCGCTGCCCTAAGGTTCTTTACTGGTGAACTATAGACTACCTTAGGCACAATACTAGTTGCGGTATGACTCTTATCTCTAGCATCTTTTCCTATCTCAGCATTAAGATTTCTGCCTCTAGTTCTAACCTCTTCTATCCGGCTAGGCCGGATTACTACAGGAGTAAAACCATGGGCTGCCTCATACTCACGGAGTTGCCAGTTGAACCGTTCGCGCTCCTGATTCATGGCTAGGGCCTCGTCGACGAGGGCCTGACGAGATCCCTCCAGGACCTCCCTTGTTTGCTCCGGATCAACGCCGGATCGCACCGGCTCGAGAAGCCGGTCGATGATGGGAAGAAGAACCTCGCCCCTAGCCGGCACACCGGAAGTGCGGCCAGGTTCTCCGCACGCTCCAACGGAGGACGCGCCGACCTCTTGACCTTCGGCGGCTCCGGAGGAGAAGCTCCGGCCGCTGCTGCTTTGCCGGCATCTTCCGCCGGCGGCACGGATGTGCCGGCCATCATCACCTCAGCCGGCTCTACTGAGCGAGCGCTACGCCCAGCGTGAGCCAGCCGATGTGACGGAGGATCCGACGCCACCAGCACCTCCTTCCTGCAAATTCTCTCAGTCCCCACGTACACCTCGTGGGAACCGAAAGACATAATTCGGCCATCCCTGGGGAACGGCCGGCCACCGAGACAACCGGCGTTGTCACTGACGAAACTGAGCGAGCCTAGCCTCTGGACGAGGCCAGAGACCACGCGCACTCCCGAAGCTGCTATCACAGACCCCGTCCGAATGAACACTCCGCCCAGCATATCGATCTGCCCCACGGTGGGCGCCAAATGTCGTCGTGGTGAAACAACATATGCCATAGGATGGCTTAAATGGGGGCCAAACTAGATGTTGGAGGATTCGGGAGAGGGGAACGTGCTAAAGAACATGACAGAAAAGGAACACAGATCTACCCAGGTTCGGGGCTCTCGTAAGGAGATAACACCCCTACTCCTGCTCTACTGGATGTATATTTAGGTCGATGTAGTACACAACAATGGTGCTTCCAAGCTCTCTGCTAGAGAAGGAAGATGAACGGCTCAGTGTAGGAACACAGAGTGACCAACCCTTTACTAGGTCTCCCTATGCCACCTTATATAGTGGTAGCCAGGGTTACAACGGTCATAAGAGACCACAAGACACGGGCTACACTCCAAATAGGACTTGCTGACGAAGGCACCGACCCTTGACTTCCTCCCTGATTGCTCTCGATGGGACTTGATATCCCTGTACCTTGTACCTCTTGAACTATGACCTTACCTCTGTGAGATAAGCTCTGTACTTGTGCACAGTGAGGGTTGGTAGACCACCACTGTGCACCCTGCCATCCCACTCTGCTACCATGCTTGGATGTTTTCTTCCTTGATTGTAGGGATGTGACACCTTGGTTGACTTAAGTATCCCGGATATGACCGTTGGCCATACCCAGGACATATATGCCGGACCAACGACCTACGAGGGTCGGGTAATCCAGCCTCCCCTGCTCCTGCACAACACACCAAATGGTTAGGCCGGCATATCTAAGTATATGCCGGCACACTTTTATAAGTATTCCGGCTATGCCGGCATATCCGAACACCAGCCGGGATAACCACATATGCTGGCCTGGCCGACGCCCTTATATTCCGGCCAGGCCCTTCCTTGATAACCTGGCATAAAGTCAATCATAGACCTTGTGTTTTTCTAGTCTCTTGACCCTACCGGGGGTCATCCCCCCGACACTTCGTCCAGAGCATTAGTGGCGTAGGTATTCCGGCATGGGTTCTATTGGCCGACGGCACTGCAAGAAGCCGAAGACTTGGTCCAGAAATGCAATGGGTGTCAAAGGTATGCCCACCAGATTCATCAGCCGGCGTCTGCCTTGAAGACTATCCCGATAACCTGGCCCTTTGCTGTTTGGGGCCTGGATATGGTCGAGGCTTTTAAGTCGGCAAGGGGAAAGATGACCCATATCCTGGTCATGGTGGACAAATTCACCAAATGGATTGAAGTGAAGCCCATAAGCAAGTGTGATGGTCACACAACAGTGAAATTCTTAAAAGATATAATCTTGAGATATGGTGTTCCCCATGGCATCATCACTGACAATGGGTCAAACTTTACACAAGGGCCATTTGCCAGATTTTGTGAGCAGGTGGGAATCCGGCTGGACATTGCGTCGGTCGCTCACCCTTGTACCAATGGCCAAGTAGAGAGGTCAAATGGACTAGTGTTATCCGGCATAAAACCCCGGCTGATAGAGCCACTGGAGAAAACTCCGGGATGCTGGCTAGATGAATTGCCAGCAGTGCTTTGGAGTTTGAGGACAACTCCGAATAGGTCAACAGGCTATACACCATTTTTCCTTGTGTATGGAGCAAAAGCTGTGCTTCCAACAGATGTAATACATGATGCACCAAGAGTGGTGCTATATACTGAGGAAGAGGCTAAAGAAGCCAGGGAAAATGATGTTGATCTGCTGGAAGAAGCAAGAGAAATAACACTGTCAAGAACAGCAGTATATCAGCAGAACCTCAGACGCTATCATGCGCAGAAGGTAAATCCAAGGAGATTCCAAGAGGGAGATCTAGTACTCCGGCTAAGGCAAGGCACTGAAGGCCGGCATAAGTTAACTCCTCCATGGGAGGGGCCATTCATTGTGAGCAGAGCTCTGCACAATGATGCCTATTATCTTATAGATGCGCAGGCCCCCAAAAAGGACAAGGTGGACAGGTCTGGAGAAGAAACCAAGCGACCATGGAACATAGCCCTACTCCGTCCCTTTTACTCCTAAGCAGCATATGTATGTATTTCTATATTTGCTTTTGTACACCGGCGCTTTATGCCGGCACGAGACTAATGAATGAAATGTCGGCATCCCGAAGAGAGCGGGTACTGCCTCCGAGATATATCCTTGTTTATTTTCAGTTTTGTTTATATGCCGGCTGGCTTGATTTGAATGTTTCCTATGTCGGCCTAGTAGTGTGTCGGCACCAAAGGCCGCTCTTCGACTTAGCTGCTGTCCGAAACCCGGCTTCATGGCTAGCAAGAGTAGATGTCGGAGATTGTCTACACATGGAAAACGGCTAAGGAAATATAGAGCAAGCGAACCGACATTTATGTTATTGCTAAAGATAAAACCTGGAATGTCGGATGATTTGAGGTCTAAGTTTCAAAGTTGAAGTACTGTATGTTTAACGAAGCAACCTTGAGACTCATAAGTAAAAAGCCAAAAGAGGTAGACAAAGTAGCCAAGGTTGGGGAGTTAGGGAAACAGGAAAACAAACTCGGTGACTTAGCCAAAAGATGATCCGGCATTGATAAACAAACAAACCAAGTTAAAACTTGTTCAGGTAGCAAACCAAAGGGAAATTAAAACGTATATCTTACAGTTGCACCCGGCATACCGGGGATCTAATAAAGCTTAAAGTCTGGTGGTGCAAAGTTCAAAGAGCAGGGGCAGAAGCAGAGCCGCCGGCTGGTGGGGCTGTAGCAGTGGAGATGTCGGCTTCAGGAGTGCCGGACCCAGCAGATGGAATGGAGCCATCACCTCCGGCCAGGACAGATCCCTGTTCCGGAATGTCGGTGTCGGCTTCTTCAGTTTCTTCTTCATCTTGGCTGGAGTCGGAGCCCTCAGCGTCAGCAGCGTCCTTGGCGTCATCCTCCTTCTCCGGCTCGCGGATGTCCCGGACAAAGGTTTCGGTGTCGGCATAATCCACATAGCTGTGGGCTAATTCTTGCCGACGCCGGATATGTTCCGGATCCGTGGTCCAGATGGATCCCTCGCGCACAGTGCGCAAAGTCTCCAAGTCGGCTTTCTCGTACCAGGAGAGGAAGTAGCTGAGAGCTTCATCAGCTCCCACCCTTGCGCCGGAATCCCGCCATTCTCGGAGGCGAACCTTGGAAAGCTGCAGATCATTGCCGAGATCAATAGGATCAGTGGGCGTCCTTTGTCCCGGCCAGAGGGCAGAGTATGCCTCCTGGGCGCCAAGAAAGAGTTCTTCCGTGTAGAAGGTCGTGGCGTTCTTCCGGTATTGCAGGGCCAACAGCTGTTCCGACATGTCCCAGTTGGCCGAGTCAACCGGAACACCCCGGTCCGCTCGATCCAACTGCAGAGCCCTCTCAACGTCTTTGACGGAAGCAGGAAACATGTCTGAAAAATAGAAAATATGTTACCAAAAGAAGAATATGTCGGCGTAAAGGTTGTGCCGGAAAAGGACATGGTATGTCGGGCAGGATAAGGGAAAAGGATTCGAAGCTTACTGGCGAGGTCGGCATTGAGCTGGGCAACTGTAACTTCCCATTTCGTTGCCTGCTCCTTCAAGCTAGTCAATTCGGCGTGGGCATTGGAGGCGTCAGTCTCGGAGGTGACAAGCAGCTCCTAGGCTTTCTTAAGTTGGCCCTCCCTCTGATTCTTCTCCTCCAGAAGCTCAGCAATCCGGCCCTTCAATTGCTCAACCTCAGCTTTGTGGGCGGCATCCCGGTCATCCAACTTCTTGGCCACATCCACTGAGGGCGTACAGTCCTGGTGGCGGGCCTCCAGTGCAGCCTTCTCATCTGCGAGGATTTGAAGTTCAGAGAATATGAAGATAAGAAGCAGAGACAAGAGTTAAAGGATTTGAAGTACAAGTTGAGTAGTAAAGAATCAGCAGAATCCGACATACCGGTCAACTCCTTCACCCTCTGGAGGAGCGCGGTGACTTGCTCTTCAGTGGAAGCTGAAATATGTTGGTAAAAGGGTTATGTGTCGGCAAGATAAATACTCCGGAGTAAAAGAAGGCAGGACATCCGGCACATGTGGTTGTGTCAGCTGAGTTTACCTTTCTGGCGCAGTTCTAGCCGGAGCTTGCTATGCGCGTCAGATAACTTCCGGTGTTCGCACACCAAGTCATGGTACATGTCGGCGCGGGCATTGTTCATACGCTGTAAAAGTGTTAGGATTTGAAGGGTTATAAGAGAAATCTAGAATATCAGTGCAAATTGAAGATTATGGAGTGTTCATGATATTGAAGATCCGGCACAGGTGCTGCGCACCTATCCCGGCCTTCGGTGACTAGGATTTGAAGCTCGAATCGAGCCTATATCTCAGTCAAAAGGATTTGAAAAGTGCTTAAGATGTTAGTTCGATAAAGATCTGGCACAGGTGCTGCGCACCTATCCCGGCCCTCGGTGACTAGGATTTGAAGCTCGGATCGAGCTTATATGCCGGATAGAAAAATTGATAACAGCTAAGTGCAAAAGGAATTGGAAAATCCCGGCTGCCCGAATCCCGGACAGCCGACATTTTCGGGGACTGGGAATATGTATATACGTAAAAAAGACTTACGTTGGTGGCATCGGCCAGGAGGTGAAGTCTTTGTTGTAGGCTGAGGAGCTCGCAGGCAATGGGAATGGGCTTCGCGGCCAGGATATCAGATGGATTGCCAGTAGCCGAAGCTTCGGCCAATTTCTTGCTCCTGGAGTCGGCAGTGTCCATACTGTCGGCGTCATTCCACCTAATGCAGTGCTCCTTAAGAGACCCGAGGCTCTGGTCGCTTTTCGTCAGCAGGGAGACGCGGCCCTCGAGTTCCGGCGTGTCAAAGAAGCTAGGCCGGGCTGCTGCTTTGCCAAAATGGAGGGCCAGGGCAGCGCTGGGCCGGGATGCTGCTTTAGAAGGTGCAGTGGCGGCTAATTGTGGGCCAGACTTGGTCGGCTTGATCTTGAGGGTGCCGGACTTGACCGGGACAGAGGCTTTGTCCGGGGCAGAGGGCTTGGCCGGGGCAGCAGGCTTGGCCGGTGCAGGAGTCTTCTCGGTGGTTGGAGTCTTGGGCGCTGGTTGTTCCGGCGCGGCAGGTGCAGCTTGTCCAGCGGAGGCAGGTTCCGGAATAGTCCGGACTTCCGGCACTGCAGGGCCCTTTCCTTTGTTATCTGTGCCGGCGCTCTTGTTGCTTGCGCCGGCGTCTTCAGTAGTCCTGGCGCCGCTGGTGGGCGCGCCAGAGTCTGGGGCATCTTGTTGGGCTCCTGTGTCCATATGGACATCAGAAGCCGAAGGTTCCTGTTGAGCCCCCGAGTCCATGTGGACGTCGGGGGCAGAGTTGTCTTGCTTCGGCGGAGGATCCTCCTTCGCCGGGGAGGTGGTTCTATCGGGCGCAGGCGAAGATGCCGGCGCCGGGGAGGTCGTGTGACTTGCGGAGGGTATGTCGGAGGTGGCAGTGGCCGCCGGCTTGGTAACCTTCGGGCCGCCACTCGAGCCAGAAGCTTGTTCCGGCGCAAGAGGAGCCCTGAAAGAGAGAAAACACCAAGTTAGTAATCAAAGCAAGAGATATGTCGGAGGCAATACAAAGAAAAGAAGCTTACCCCGGGGCAACAGGGCGAGGTTTCTTCGGGCGAGGCGCCGAAACCTTCTGCCTCTTCTGTGCCGGCTCAGCCTGGGGTTTGACCCCGCGCTTCTTGCCACTGCGTACGCCGGCAGGGGGAGGTCCCTGGCTTAATGGCGCAGCGTTGATTACTTTGTCGTCCGGGATAGCTGAGGACGGCATAGGATAAGCAAAGGGTGTGGGAGGAAAGGCATATGCAAGTGGCATTGGGTCATAATACATCAGGATCTCCTCGTCAGAATCACCCTCACTCCGGTCTTGAGTAGATTGCCGGGGTGAGGAGGCCTTACCCGTGGCAGCTGCAGCACGGGTGCTCCTGGGAAGCTTGTCCCAGTGGTCCGGGTCTTCAGGGTCTGCGGCAGTGCGGTCTGCAGCTATGGTAATGCTGGAATTCTCCATAGCCTGGAAACTGAATTTCTGCATAAGAGCAAGGTCAATTGATCAGAGGAAGGAATATGTCGGCAAATAACAATATCTCGGGCCAAGCATGATATGTGTCGGTAAATAGATATGTGTCGGCTTAGATATCTATATGCCGGACAAGAGACTATGTATCGGCCAGAAGGATTTACCGTTGGGGCGGGGCGATTCCGGCTGTATGGTTCAAGTCCCCAGGCAAAAGTGGCCTGAGAACACTTGCAGATGTCCTTAATCCGCCGCAGAATGTCGGCCGGAGTCAGCTCGTGTGTAGAATGCCAGGTGGGGTCCATGGGCACGCTCATCTGGCAAATTTTATGTGACCGGCGCTGCAGAGGAGAGACGCGCCGGCTGATGAAGCATGCCACTAAGTCTTGTGGGGTGAGGCCGGCATCCCGTAACTCGCCCTTAACCCGGTGGAGGGCGTTCACCGGCATTACGGAGTTCTTCGGATTATAGGTCCAGTTCTTCATCGCCAAAGGTGGCTCGTCCACAAATGGCGGCAGGTTGAGCAGATCCACATCCGTGATATTCTTGACATAGAAGAAGCTCTTCTGCCACTTCTTGCAAGACTCGAGCAGTTCCACCTTGGGGAAGTCCGAGCCCTTCCGGGACATGATGGTGGCCGCGCCACATAGGGTCATGGGGCGGTCCTTCTTCTCTTGAGCCGTCTCCGGCGGGTCATCCTTGCTCCGGGGCAGTTCTTGGACGACTTGCTTCCGCAGTTGGAAGTACTTCGCCCAAGCTTGGGTGAAGGGCTCTATGTCGGCGAAGCCTTCGCAAAAAGCAGCGAAGGCGGAGAGGATCATCACGGCATTGGCCGGGATATGGTGAGGTTGCAGATCGTAGGTGTCGAGGAAGTCCCGGAAGAAGTCTGACGCCGGCAGACCAAAGCCCCGCTCGAAGTGGGCGATGAACACGACGCGTTCGCCGGGTTCAGGTGCCGGGACTGTCTCTCCCGCCGGTAGCCGGCATGAAACACCCTCCGGGACTCTTCTCGTGGAGGTAATCCATGATATGTCGGCTGGAGTAACCTCCGACCCCTCCCAGCCGGAGCGTCCTTGAAGCTGGGCCGAGTTATCCTCCTCCGAAGCCGAGGTGGCCGTCATACTTGATGATGCCATCTTGATGGCCGGGACAGGGCGTGAAAGCCGGAGTCCCGTGATGTTATTCCTATCAAAGCCAGAGAAAAGAGGGAGGTTAGTCTCTCCGGCATACCACTCTTGCAGAAGTTAGCAGGAAAAGAGGATCTACCATCGCAGTTAAAATCGGAAACAAACGTGGGTAAAACTTCTAAGGAAGAACATCTGCAAACTGCTAAGGAATGTTGCTAGCAATGCTAAACGAATCAAAGAGATATCAAGTAGAGGAACTGCCACAGATCTATGCAAGTAGGGTTACCATTGCAAAGCTACAGAGAAGCAGAAAAGATGAGGAACAAAGACGGAAGAAAAACCTACCGGAGCTTGGCCGACGGCGGTGGAACAGCGGCGGCGAACGTGCAGAAGAAGGTCCAATCTCCCAGCTATATCGCGGAGGAAAGAGGCGGCGGCGGCGGCGTCGTCGACGAAGATGTCGGGCGTCGTCGAGCGTCCGCATCGGTGTGGAGCAGATCGACGGCGGAGCAGGTTCTCTGTTCCTCGGTCCGGCGGTGAAGCGCGGGAGGCAGAGGGACAGGGGAAGAAGACGATGGTGTGGGGTAAAAAGGAGAAGTTTACCCCCGTCGCCCTATTTATATATCGTCGGGTAAGGGTCGTGGGGGTGGTAGTGCTCCACTACCCCGACCGTTTCTGCGGTAAGTCGCCACGTGGCGGCACGAAGTGGGGCGGCGGTTACTGTAACCGTGCCACTAGGCAATGATGATAGGGAATAAATGCACTGTGAACCGTCACATCGTGTGACCGTTCGTGGTGGCAGGGCAGTTGCAAGTTTCGATGCAAACTGTCAGGCATGGCTTCTCAAGGAGGTCTCATCTATATGCAGGCATAACTGCCCGGAGAATAAGTTCCGTCCGGAATACCCTCAGGGCCGGCCGGATTAACTTTTGGAGAAGGAACAGTGGCCGATATATGCGCGGATGTCCTGGCATATAGTCTGGTCGTCGGGGTATAACGGAGAGCCGGGGTATAACGAAAAGATGATATGATTGAACCTGTCAAGGCTCCACAGTTGAGACTGGGGAACCTCGGCAGCTTCGGGGACTAGTGTCGGGGGGAAGACCCCCGGTAGGGTCAAGAGACTAGAAAGATACAAGGACTATGGTTGACCTTATGCCGGTTGACCAAGGAAGGGCCTGGCCGGAATATATGTGTATCCCGGCTAATGTTCGGATATGCCGGTATAACCGGAATACTTATTGAGGAGTGCCGGCATATGCTTAGATATGTCGGCTTAACTTGTCTGATATATTGTGCAGGGGCAGGGGAGGCCGGATTACCCGACCTTCATAGGTCGTTGGTCCGGCATATAGGTCCAGGATATAGCCAACGGTCATATCCGGGATACAGAAGTCAACTAAGGTGTCATGTCCCTACAATCAAGGAGAGATTCTGCCAAGTATGGAGAGGGATCATGTTGACAGGGTGCACAGTGGTGGTCTACCTACCCTCACTGTGCACAAGTACAGCCCTTACCTCACAGTGGTAAGGTCACAGTCCAAGAGGTACAAGGTACAGGGATGTGGAGTCCCATCGAGAGCAATCAGGGGCAAAGTCAAGGGTCTTAGCCATCGTCAGCATGTCCAGTTTGGAGTGTAGTTGGTGTCTTCTGGTCTCATGTGACCGTTGTAACCCTGGCCACCACTATATAAGGTGGCACAGGGAGCCCTAGTAAGAGGTTGGTCACTCAGTGTTCCTACACTTAGCAGTTCATCTTCCTCCTCTAGCAGAGAGCTTGGAAACACCATTGTTGTATACTCCATCGATCCAAATATATAACCAGTAGAGCAGGAGTAGGGGTGTTATCTCCTTACGAGAGCCCCGAACCTGGGTAGATCTGTGTTCCTTTCTGTCGTGCTTTTCAGCTCGTTCCCTTCTCCCGAATCCTCCAGCATCTAGTTCGGCCCCCATTTAAGCCATCCCATGGCATATGTTGTTTCACCACGACGATAGGACTTGGAAGTGTCTTGATGCAAGATGGAAAGGTCATTGCTTATCTATCTCGTCAACTGCGTCCGCATGAGCTAAACTACCCAACCCATGATCTTGAACTGGCCGCTGTCGTGTATGCACTCAAGACTTGGCGACATTACCTTATGGGAAACAGATGTGAAATCTACACTGATCATAAGAGCTTGAAGTACATCTTCTCTCAGAAGGAGCTGAATATGAGGCAGCGTAGGTGGATTGAGCTTATCAAAGATTATGACTTAGGCATTCACTATCACCTGGGCAAGGCGAACGTGGTCGCCGATGCCCTTAGCCGAGAGCCTTGCTCCCTAAATGCCCTACTAAAGACCAGCCAGCCTACTCTATGTGAAGAGTTTGAAAGGTTTGGACTCGAGCTTATGAGCCATGGGTTCCTAGCCAACCTTGAAGTCCGACCTACTCTCTTTGACCAAATCAAGGAAGCTCAGAAAGGCCATGAGAGCATTGAAGGAATTAAGCGGAGGTTAGAACGTGAAGAAGTACCTGGGTTTTTGATTGATCAGCAAGGTGTGCTATGGTATAATGGCCGCCTATGCATCCCTAGTATCGAAGAGTTGAAGCAGCTCATCTTGAAGGAGGCCCATGATACTCCCTACTCAATTCACCCAGGAGGCACCAAGATGTACCAAGACTTGAAGGAGCAGTTCTGGTGGCATGGGATGAAGCGAGAAATAGCATTCTATGTTGCCCGGTGCGACGTTTGCCAACGAGTCAAGGCCGAGCACCAAAGACCTGCGGGTCTGCTGCAACCCCTGAAGGTACCCATGTGGAAATGGGAATAGAGGTCATGACTCTATCTGGGTTGTTGTTGACCGCCTAACCAAAGTAGCACACTTCATTCCAGTCAAGACCACCCACAATGGCAGAGAACTCGCCGATCTTTATATCTCCTGGATTGTGAGTCTACATGGAGTACCCAAGACAATCGTATCCGATCGTGGTACCCAATTCACATCACGTTTTTGGGCAAAACTTCATGAAGCCTTAGGGACCAAGCTTTCATTTAGCACAGACTATCATCCGCAGACTGGAGGTCAGACTGAGAGGGTCAACCAGATCCTTGAGGATATGCTCCATGCATGTGTCCTATCTTATGGAGCCAAATGGGAGGACTGTTTACCATTTGCCGAATTCTCCTACAACAATAGCTACCAAGCTAGTCTCCAAATGGCCCCTTTTGAAGCCCTGTACGGCCGTAAATGCCAAACCCCTCTCAACTGGCCAGAGACTAGAGAAAGCCAAATATTCGGTCCCGATATCATCAAGGAGGACGAAGAGCAAGTGCAACTGATCCGAAACCGTTTGAAGGCCGCTCAATCTAGACAAAAGAGTTATGCCAATTCTCGACGGAGACCCCTTACCTTCCAGGTTGGAGATTTTGTCTATCTCCGAGTGACCCCACTCAAGGGCATGCAACGTTTCCACGAGAAGGGAAAGCTTGCACCCCGCTACATCGGCCCATATACGGTCCTTGAACGCCGAGGGGAATTATCCTACAAGCTAGACCTACCTCCGAAGTTGTCAGAGTTTCATGACGTCTTCCACGTCCCCCAGCTTCGCAAGTGTCTCCAAGCCCCTAACCAACCCAAGACCTACAAGGAAGTTGATCAGGATACCATTGACCTCAACCACGACTTGACCTACCGCGAGAGACCTATCCGTATTCTGGAAAAAGATGTCTGTCTCACCCGTAGACGAAAGATCAACATGTACAAGGTCCAGTGGAGTAACCATACCGAAGATGAGGCCACGTGGGAACGTGAAGATTATCTTCGCCGAGAATTTCCTGAGTTACTCAACGCTTAGCTACGGAATCTCGGGACGAGATTCTTTTAAGGGAGGAAGGTCTGTAACAGCCCACTTTTTGTGCTGCTTATTGGAAGCAAGTAATGCTCTATTTAGGGGAAACTAAATTTTTTTTTTGCTTAAGACGTTTTGATGATGTGTGCATGATCTCAAGTGATCTAGTTGGGTGCTATAGGATCTTTTGGTTCAAATTTCTTTTCTGGAATTCTTGCAAGTGTGATTTATATTGTGTGTTGTCTTGCAAATTGTTTGAATTCCAATTCAAACCTAGAGAAAATAAAACTAGGACTTGTTTGCTTGTTTTGCACTATGATTTCATGTGCATGTGTGTGTACCACTTAAATTCTTTTCTTGCCAATTTCCAATCAAATTTGTTGCATAAATGCTTGGATTGGTGCTATGATTTCATGTCAATGCTAAACCTAGTGAATTAGAACCCTAGCACTTTTCATCTTTTTATTTCTTTGGATTAAACATTATTTCTGCACACTAAATTGGAAAATAGGAACTTGATCAAAACCCTATTTCCATTTGGCCAAAAATATTGAAACTTGGTGGATGCCTTGCTATCCACTTAAGAACACTTCTGAACCAATCATCACCACCTTTGGATCAAAACCTTGCACTTTTCAAAATTCAAATGAATTTTGGCCGAATTTACCAAATCTTATTCCTTTCTTTTCTTCCTTCCTCTTTTCTTCTCCAACTCGACCAAGGAGGCATCCTAGCCGGCTATTATCTCTCCCTCTCTCATATTCCTCTTGTCTTATCCACTTGGACACAAAGAAGGGGGGGGGAGCCCGAGGCAATCTTGCAAAGATTGCACTCCCCTCTCTCTCACACACCCCCACTGCCCTAGACCCCCAACCAGCATCAAGCTGCCACCCAGGAGGTTGTCAAGACCCCACCTGCCAGCCTCTCCACTTCCCTACCTCACCATTCCCTCTCTCTCCCGTGCTGATGCTGACCAGTGCGCACCGTTGGAGACCGAGGCCTCGATAGCACGCCTGGCCGCCCAGCCTCGCCAATAGCCTTGCTGGCCCCTCCACTCCACGACCCAACGACGGCCCCCGACCAAACAACTGCGAGCGCCGCCCTATCGCCTTGCTCTGGCCCTGTCGCCCGCGAGCCGAGAATGCCCAGAGCGAGCCCTGCGTTCCCAGCCGAGGGAGAGCAAGCCCGAGCCATGCCGCGTACGTGCCTGCACGGCATCGTGAGCACTTCCCTCCGCGCTACCCCCTCTGAGCCAAAGCCGACCCGAGTGACGCGAACGAGCCCGGCAAGCCGTGCACGTGCTCTGAAAACTGCACGTTTCCGAGCTCACCATTTCACCCTCGACCAAACTAGCTACATCACTGCACTGAGACCACAACGCCGTCCAGAACGCGCCGCACCACTGCCTAATCCGTGATGGTCGAGACACCGACGCACCGAGCCCACAGCGAGCAGATAAAACCCCCCGCGCCCCTCACCTCGCCCCTCTGCTCGCCATTTCCCCCTCTCCACACTCTCCTCTCATCTGCAAACACGCACGCGCCAAGCCATCTTCTTCCTTGCCGTGCCCAGCCTTAGCGAGCTCACCGGAGAATCACCGAAGCCGGGAGGAGAGAAGAGGAAGGTTGTCATCACCTACGACGTCGCTGGCCCCTCTCTTTCCCCTCTCTAGCTTCCTAGATCTCTCCCGAGTCTAACGCTACCCTTTTCGTGCCCTGGATCTGCAGGTAGCCGACGCCATCGCCATCATCACCGGAGCATCTGGGGGTGAAGTGAGCAAGTTAGGACCCCGCCGCGTCAACGTTCACCTCTCCAGTAGCATCGCCAAGCTCTTCCGACCCACCGCAGCCAAACGCCGCCGCCAGATCGTCGACGAACCACCCTAGGTGAGCCCCCAGTAGACCCCGACCAATCCCTAGCCTCGCCGCCGCGCTGTTCCTCTATCGCGAAGATGACGAACACCAGCCGTCGATCGACACTTAATCGGACGGCCGAAATCGGCCGATACCGGTTCGGTATTCGGGAGCCGCTGACGACCAGACCCCGCCTGTCAGCCGTTTGAAATTCTCCTCCCGCGCGCGTCGACACAGATCTGGGCCAGATCTGGCCGTTTTGGCCCGTTTCGGGCAGATCTGGCCCGTGAACATTTTTTATTTTTGAAATGCTCTATTAAATTGATTATTCTATGAACTTTGAAATTCAATAGAAAATAATCTATGCATGCAAATGTTGTGATTTAAAGTTCTGTGAGTAGCTTAGGACAATATCTTTCAGATGGCATAGGTCCCATAATTTTTGGATCAGTGTAGAGTAAATGTTAAATAGCATTGTATTATTAACCCTTTTTCTTTGTTAAATGCAAATCTTGAGTTTGGTAGGGTAAAATTGATTGAAACCAATTTTCAATGGTAGCATATCTTTATACCCTGCATGACTCACTGGTTTTCCTATTTTAGGACTAATAATCTTGTAGTAGTAATTCAAATGGCACATAGTGTAATTAATCTTAGAAAAATCACCACTTGCAGTAGAAATAGAATTTTGGGTTGAATCCAACTTTGTTGGATCATGTTCTGTAAGAGCTTTCTAGAGCACTTTACCTCATATTTTTCTGAGGACAGAGAATATATGAGGAATATTTTGGTGCCCTAATGATATTTCCTATTGTTAAATTCATAGGAAATAAACCACACTTTGCTTTTCAGTGAATCCAACTCTGGTAGCTTCTTAAGATTGTTGTAAACCTGCAAGGTTGAGAGGTGTGTTGTTTGATTCACTAGATGCCTGCATGCTTGATTTGGTTGCTAAGTGGTGGTGTTCACATCAACTTAAGAAACCCTAGTTTCTAGTAGGCTTAATTTGTTAATTAAGTACCTTTAAAACTTTGTTTGTTTTCTAAACTTGTTTGCTTCTGATACTCTTTGATAAGATGGTATGAAGTGCTGCATTGCTTGTGTCTTGTGTATGCTTGTTTATTCATTTGTGCGTTGTTATATTTTTCCGGCGATAGAATCGAACGAGGAGTGCACCGAAGAAGGTGAAGTGTACGAGTATCAGGAAGAGGAGGACCAGGGACAAGCCACCCAAGGCAAGCCATCTAACTTGATGCATATGTGAACCCTTATTCCACATTGCATGTCCCCTTCTATTTTATTAAAGTGCATGGATTTATGTTGCTATAGTTCCTATAGCAATTAACAGTTGACTCAGGCTCCGCGAGTCAAGTTGATATCATCCATCGAGATGACCCCTTGTTTACCCATTCCATTACCCCTTTAGTAGTGGCTTGTTGGTTAGCAACAATGCCTTTGGTAAACCTTCTAGTGGAGCTAAAACTCTAGGACTGGGAACACTCAAAGTTAGTTTACAAAAATGTTTCCAAAAACCTTGGGGTAGTACCTACCCCACTGAAGTGATTTTGAAAAATGGTTTTTATCAAACTAGAGGACAAGGAGATGGTGGTTTTCTTATGATATTGGTGATCACTAGGTGTTCGCTCAGAACAATTAACCCGTGCAACCACATTACCCCGGTATGGGATGGGGCTTAGTTCAAAGTCTATCTGCCTTAGTGCGGGGAGCCTCGCACTATATAAGGGTTTGTAGGACCCTGGAATCCGGGTTGTCACAAGTGGTGGGCAATAGTGTAGCGGGCCTGCCAATAGGCTACCCATCCAGAAGACACTTGGGTTTCTCCCGCCGTGGCACTGGAACTACGCTCGGCAGAGGTAGACGGCCAGGATTTGCCGGGGATGTATACTCCACAGGGTAGGCGCCCGTATTAAGGTGGATAAATGGAAGGCTATGATCGATTATCCGAACCCCGCATACTTGTGTATGACGGTCCATGGTAGAATCCCAGTGGATTTGTCGGATGGTGTGGGTAAAGTGTACAACCTCTGCAGAGTGAAATTCTATTCGAATAGCCGAGTCCTCGGTCATGGACGGTTGGGACGACCGTTGCCTAGCCCAATGTCGGTTTTGTTTTCAAAAGTGTTTTCACGGAAATGGAGGAAGGTGCCGGATGGAGTACTCGGAGGGTACGGCCATGGCACGTGCTTGGTTCGGAGTACTTGTAGGGTACTGCCGAAAGTGGGAAGTGGTCATGTGTGATTGACCGAGAATAACAAGAATGGTGGTCATGTTCGATTGACCCCGGATCTTCTCTTGAAAATGAGTTCCCCCTTTCCTGGAGCTTTCCTAGAAATTGCTTTGCAAAGATTCTTCTTTAATAAGGATATAGAGATGTCATATGACATGCTATATCGACACGAGAAAGCATAGTTAGGGTTAAGCACCAACCTCCCTTGCTGTAGCCAAATAGCATGCAACTTGATCTCTCTTAGATGGTTTGCGAGTACAATTCCAAAATGTACTCACGGCTTTGTCCCTGGCTATTAACTTGGCCAGATTATGAAGACTACGAGGATGATGGTGAAGAGTTCGACGACACCGGTGCGCACTAGGATCCGTCTCCCGGTCAGTCGCCTGTAGGGTAGAGGCATGACCCGGGCTACCTACGCTACCGTTGTTCCGCTGCTATTTTTAGTGAACTTGCCCTGCGAGGCATTTGAATTCGGCCAAGTGGCCATGTAAGACTAAACGACTTATTTATGTAATGGATGATGTACTCTGTAATGCCAACTCGGTTATGTGGATTCATGACGGCCTTCCTGGGATCATGAATTGTATGCATAACAGGAATTTCGGTGGGTAAACTGGGGTCCCCACAAAATGGAAATTGGGATATGGAAGGAAAGGAGTGGGTGGTTTTAGAAAAAGGCATTGGTGTTTCTTTGTAGTCGTCGGAGCAATTAACCCGTGCAACCACATGATGACCCACAAGTATAGGGGGTGTATCGTAGTACTTTCGAAAAATAAGAGTGTCGAACCCAACGAGGAGCAGAAGGTGTTGATGAGTGGTTTTGATCAAGGATTCACTGTAAATACTAGCAAACAGGTTTTCATGGGTAATTGGCAATACGAGTAAATAAAGTGCGAGTAAATAAAAGCCAGTAGTAACAATTGCAGCAAGTGGCCCAATCCTTTCTTCAGTAAAGGACAAGCCGGTTGTGTAACTTATAATAACCAAACGTTCTCGAGGACACACGGGAGTTTCTGTCAAGAGCTTTCGCTTCATAAAGCCAATAGTCTTTATTGGTTTGATAGGTGTTATGGGGGTGAACCTGTGCTAGCGCACTACCCTTACTAGGATAAATACACACTTGTGATTATACCCTCCTGCAAGCATCCGCAAATACAAGAAAGTAATTAAGATAAATCTAACCACAGGCTTAAACTCTAAGATCCTACGCTCCCTGGTGCAATGGTTTCCCAACGGAGATTTAGGTTTCTGTCACTCCAGCAACCCCACAATTGGTAGCCAAATACACAATGCATCTCACTAGGCCCATAAATGGTGAAGTATCATGTAGTCGACGTTCACATGACACCACTAGTGAAATAGCACCACAACAATATCAAACCATTAAATATTTCTCAACAATAATTCACTACTAACATCTTGACATCTCCCATGTCCTCAAGAACTAAACGAACTACTCACAAGACATCATATGGATCATGATCAGAGGTGAAATAATGGTAAATAACAATCTGAACATAAACCTTAATTCAATGGTTCCACTCAATAGCATCAACTACAAGAGTAATCAACACCGGGAAAGTTTCCCCTATGAATATAACAAGATCCAACTCAAGATGTTATAGCGGGATGGCGTGGTGATGGTGGAGATGAAGGTGCTAGTGATGGAGATAATGATGATGATGATGATCCCGATGAAGTCCGGTGCGATGGTGATGACGATGGCGACGATCTCCCCTCTTCGGGAAGGAATTTCCCTGGCAGATTTCTCCCTGTCGGAGAGCTTTTCTCTCTCTTGTGTTCTCCGCCCCGTAGAGGCGGCTGTGTCTAACTCTGAGCCCCCCCTTGACTTAGGTTTTTGGGGACGATGAAGTAAGCGGAGGGGCGAGACCAGAAGTGGGCCAGGGTGGCCTCACACAGGGCTGGCGCGGCCAGGGGTCAGGCCGCGCCACCCTGGCGTGAGGGCCCCTCCTGGCTCCTCTTGACTCCTCCTTCTGGCTTCCTGAGTCTTCTGGGAAAATATAATTTTCTGGTATTTTCTGGAATTTTCCTAATCTTCAAAATATGCTCCCTTGATGGTCCTTTTTCCAGCAGAATCCTGACTCCGGTAGCAAATCCTCCGATGATCATCAAACATGTGGAAACAAAGGAAATAACATAAGTATCAACTCTAAATATGAAATATATCAATGAATAACAGTAAATTATGATACAAAATAGTGATGCAAAATGGACGTATCAACCCCCCCAAGCTTAGACCTCGCTTGTCCCCAAGCGAAAACTAAACTCGGTAAACATGACCACAGGCTTATGGAGTGAAGTGTCGATAATCAAAATACGGACAAGAAGCATCACATTTACCAAGGCACAAATTATAATAGACAACAACTTCCCTTTATAAGATACAGACTTGCAATAGGTAAAAGGGAATCACATGTAAAGATGCACAAGGTAAACTATAATTGGTAATGGCAAACCTTAGTTCTTGGTCAAAGAATGAAGAACAAGCTATTCTTTCTTTTGAACGGAGCCTTTTAAAACAGAGCTAATATAGCAAAGACTATATGCTCAACAAAACAAACTTTTGCATTCATAGAAAGCTTTCAAAGATATATTCCTTCAGACAAAAGCATTATACAAAACAAGGAAGATAGTAAACATGATTAAACGGATCAACATATGGATGAGTGAAACATAACAACTCAAATGCTTGCTTGAGATAGAGGGGAATAGGTTGACTCAGCATAAAAGTAAAAGATAGGCCCTTCGCAGAGGGAAGCAGGGATTAAACATGTCCTAGAGCTTTTCATTTGTAAAACATAGGTAAAAAGTTATTTTGAGAGGTGGTTGCTTTTGTCAACGACTAGCAACGGAGTTCTTGATATCTTCCATACTAAACAAGTGAGAGCGGTTCCGAGATGTTTGATTAATTGGCACATTGGTGCTCTTTTATAGCTTTGCACTCCTCCCCACCTTTTTCCTTTCTCAAACCATGGCTAACCGATTCCATCGGGTGCCGACCAACTTTCACATACCATGGAGGAGTGCTTCTTTTTCTTTTCTTTTTGAGATTATAATGGTCTGACCAGCTCCCTTGCAAGACGAGCAGATGAAGCTTCCTAGTCGAGGGGTACTTAATTTAGTATGGAAGATAACAAACCCATCCACTACGTCCTCATGAGCTAAAAACAGTGGCACAAAATGAGAAGTGTTTGAAGGTTTTTGAAAGGTAGCACATGAAAATTTACTTGGAATGGCTTGAAATACCATGCATAGGAATTTATAGTGGACTCTTTGGAAGTCACTTGGCTTTTGGGAATTGGATGCACGAGAAGTATTTCCTCTCAGTACAGGTTTTTGGCTAGCAAGGCTGGGTAGCAACAATAAGAATTGCATGAAACAGACAAACATACATATAATAAGAACAATCATGCCAACTCCCTTGAAGGTACAACGATTTTGACTTTAGGAATAACAATGCTTATAAGCCAAACATGAAGGATAAACTGAAGTGATGTAACTACAAGCACTTCTTTATTCTTTTCTACTCAAATCTTAAGGTAAAGTTGCTACTGACCAAGCTAGGTTTGCCAAAACCAACTAAATTTACTCATGCTCCCAAAGTGATACCAATACCAATCAACAAGACTAGTCATACAAGAGAGATTGCAAACTAACATAAAGTGTGTAGAAAGTAAACGATAAAACTTCTCATTAATATTTTGTTACCGCAACTCACACCAAGGGATACATAGATAACCAACTAAGGAGGATACTTCCAAACTGCAAACTATTCTATAAGATAACTTCCCTATTCATGATATGACTCTACTTGAAAAGTAAATAAGCAAAAGGTAATGATGTGATACCGCGGCACTCCCCCAAGCTTGGAACAAGCCAAGGGGATGCCTATACCGATGACGAATTACTCCTTGGGTGGTGGCGGTGGATAATCTTTAATAAGCTTCTCAATCAAACCTTTCAGATCATCAATCTTGTGACTGAGGTTATGAATCATATCAGAATTGTGCTCAACACGGTTCATGAACCTGTCAGCAAGAGAATCCCAGCTCTTGGAGTTATTTCCCCATCCTTCCTCATTCTTGGAACTTTCTTTTCCTGCACTGTTAGAATGATCTATATCCCAACCAGATGGTAATCGCGACCTAGGCACCCTTTGAAACTGATGTTCATGTATTAGAGTATGAAAAGGATTGTTGCCTGACGGAGATGTCTGTGGAGCTAAGGTGTGACGCGGCACACTGTAACAACCCAAATTTTTGGGAAATAGAAATAAATGGATTTATTAAAATACCAAATTTTGGAGACAACAAAAACTTTTATTTTGAATACAAGATTAATTTCTTGTCTTTTAAAAACTTATGAATTTGAGCATTTGCTCCCATGCTTCAAATAAAAAGAGTATGAGAAGGGTTTTAAAACAAATCCTTTGAGCTCAAATTTTTAAATAAAGATTTTTGTTAAAATTAAATAGTTTTCTAACTATTAAATTTTGTGCATGGTTACATGCTAAACACATTTGGGTCAATTGCCAAACCTATATTAAGCAATATTTGAATCATACCATCATGCATCTCTCCACCACAACTAAGAACAAGTTACAAAGAATCAAATACAATAAAGTTTGAAACAAAAATCAACTTGGAACTCTATTCAAATTTCTACCAAAGTGTGAATTCAAATAAGAGGTCATTCCCAACTCCATGTCATCTCCAAGAAAACTAACACCTTTGGACCAAGGTAAATCTTTGCACTTCATATTGCATGTATGCATAGTTTGATAATATATGTCTTTTATGATTTCATGTGTGTTTTAATTTGTTGGGCAATGTTTAGTTAATTCAAACTTAACCAATAGAAGCATTAGAGAAGAACCACAAAGATCAAAAGAACCAGAAGCAAGAGAAATAAAGAAAAAGAGAAGAAAAGATGATCTAGAAAAAGTTAACCACTACCCTACTTTGGACCCTTAGAATAAGAAATCTGTAACTCAAGCCAAGGTATGGTCAGTTAGTTGAGCTTGACCATATCACATACTAACTCAACCAAGAAGTTTCCAGCAAAAACTCAAACCCTAACCTCTTTAAAAATCTGTCCAAAGTTTGAATCTGAAACAGAAACCATACTTCAAAACTGAAATAAGATTTTTGCAAAACAATATATTTCTTCATAACAAAAATATGTTTGGAGTCCTTATCCAATATCTTGACCAACCCAATTTGAAAATTTCGAAAATTCAAATTTTGAATTCTTTCGGGCATTTCAACAAACTGTTGGTGGGCAAGATTTAGCAAAGTCAAACTCACTATTTGCAATAGTGAATCCCTGCACCCCTTGCGACTATTCTTGCTCTCAGCAGTGCCCAGCCATCCCTCTCCATTCCCCTCTGCCCCGACCCAGGGCCGTGAGACCTGGAAGAAACGGAGAGAAACGACCCGGACCCCTCCCCACAGCCATTCCTTGCCCCCTCTGCACCAGACCACCCCGCAGCCCGTAGGTGCGCCAGCAGCACCCCACAACACGCCGCAGCCCTCCGCCGAAAGCCCCGACCGCCGCGTCCCTTCTGTAGCCGACACCGGCCGCGCTCTGGCCGCAGATCCCTTCGCCTCGTGCTCCCTCTTCCGCCTATAAAAGGACCTCCCTTCTTCCCTGAAAAGACTCACCTCACCTCCCTCTACCTCCCAGACATCCTCCTCTCCCTTCTAGCTCTCTCCATCGAGCTCTCCGGAGTGGACGTGCTCCCAGAGCACCACGCGTTCCCGGCGTTCTAGCGCCTCCCTCGAGCCGCCGTCTGTACAAGGTGGAAGAGGAGGAGCTCCTCCGCCGGACTGCCACTCGCCGTTGCCTCCCGTGCCTCCCTCGTCGAGCTGCGCCGCCACGCTGTTCTTCCTCGCCGTCGGTACGTATCTGGCTCGAGCTCTGTCGAGGACGAAGACGAGCGTACCGGTTCGCTTTAAGTTCTAACCAGCCGGGCCCATGGTCAGGCCGGTATTCTTTTTTTTTCTTGCTCAACCGCCTAACTGCAGCCTAACGGGCCGGCCCAGCCAGTCTGTGTATCCGGCCCGGATTAAAAAAAAAGGGTTATTCGAATTCCGATTTTTTAAAAACTCATTCAGATGCTTGCTTAAATTAAATTTTCCCGGAGTTCTACCAACCCAAATTTAACAAATGAAAATGTTCTGGAAACCTTAGAACATAAGCTATCCTTTAGAAGTGGTTTCAACACAATTAGATTTACATAGTAGTGGCAGTAAAAATAACAAAACAGGAGCTTTTCCACCTTAGAAAATCCATATCAAATCCAATAAAATTCCTAAAAATATAAATCCAACTCTAGAAATTCATAATTAGTGATACCCATTCTCCTGTAGCATTAGATCTAATTTTTGAACCTTTTAAACCAAATGCTATTTACCCATTTGGTTAAATAAGCATTTGCCACATAGGATTTTATTAAAGTCAAATCTATAATCGAAATTTTTATGGAACTCTTATTGTTAAACCACATTTCCAAATATCTCTCTGTAGGTATTAATCTTAGTTCATGTGGACTTGTAGGAAGTATTTGGAAACTGAATACTACATGGTAGTAATTAGAAACTCAAACTTGCACACATATTTCAAACTAATGGAAATTGTATGAAACCAATTCTAATCAACCACAACTTCATATATTCTTATATAACTCCTAATCCAAGTAAACTAGGATCTATATACCCTACTTGTAGATTCAAACTTGATCACTAAATACTTGCAATCTAGAAATGGCTTCAATAAAAGAAAAATACTCCAAATCCAATGAAGCCTCCTTGGTTGAACCATAATCTTAAATATCTACTTGTGGTCTATGACCATGGTCAATAAGGACTTGCAGGAGATATTTCACAATTCAAAGTAAATAAACCCTACTTAGATACAACAACTCAATAATCTCATCCATCGAAACCCAATGATCTTCAAAACCACTCTCCATAGACTTCCTAGATCGTTTCTCTTACCCAAGTATCCTTATAGTGAGTATGTGTTGTTTGTGAATTGTGTGGTGATTGTATGCTTATTTACTTTCCTACGATTAGACGACAACGAGAGTAAGGAGAATGGATCCCGAAGTCAACCAAGAAATGGAGATGGAGACCAATCAATCAAAGATGAAGATGAAGACTATTTTGACTTTGCCAGCCAAGGCAAGCCATCTTTTGATTCATACTCCCAATGCCTAGTTTTAATATTGCATTCTACTTGTTTTAAGTAAATTGCATGATTGAATTGCTAGAGTAGAATGATAGGAGTGTAGTGGTGCCTTGTTTATCAAGAGCATCAAGTTGAGTTTATCCAACCCTATTTAGTAGTATCATCACTCAGTGTAGTTGCTTAGTCGCTAATAAAAGTTGATGCTATCTCTGGAGGAACCCCATTTGAAAGGTGGTGACTTGAACTTGCAACTTGAAATGGGAGATTGCTCCTACCTAATGGCTTTATGAAAGAAATTAATCTTGACTAAGAACTATGAAATATATTTCTCAATGACAACGAGTGATGTACATGGGAGCCAATTATACCGTACGACCACATTACCCATATATGGGAAGGGGCTTAATCCGTAGCTTGTTTATCTTAGTATGGGAGGCCTTGTATCAAATCTTCATGGAAGGACACCGTGAGCGGTTACTTCTGGACCAGGTGGATTCCACTAACCCGGCTTCCGGGATGGGTAGAACTAGAGGCGCCGGAGCGGGGATTCCGTACCCCGGGCTCTAGGGAAGGATCCTATACTAGGGTGAGCAAGTGAAAGAGTTTGTTTGATTATCTGAACCCCGCATACTTGTGTATGACGATCCGTGGATTTCTCCCGGCAGATGTATCGAATCTTGTGGGTAAAGTGTACCCCTCTGCAGAGGTTTTCAAACTATTCGAATAGCCGCGTCCGCGGTCATGGACAGTTGGCTAACTCTACCTGACTTTTGTCAAAAGATAAAAAAATCACAATGGTGAACTTGGTGAATGACTTGACTTGACCATGATGTTGACACACTTGAAGTTCCTTTAGAATGAACCTAGAGAACTAAACTCCCTTTTCTACCAATGAACATTCTTGGAAATAAAACTAGCTTTTGCAAATAAACTTAGTGCTTAGTCCACCATATCAACCATGCCTATCTCTCTCATTACTTTGTTTATAAGATGGTTTGCGAGTGCATCCAATGTACTCATGGCTATGTCCCTGGCTATTAACTTGGCCAGACTTGAAGAAGCAAGATCAAGAAGCAAGGACTCCTTGACGACTTTGCGAATTAGGCTCGTTTCCTACTGTCTGCTTTGCATGTGCGGTTGAAGCTTGACAATATGGACCCAAAGTGTTATTCCGCTGCATGTTGATGTAATGTAAGGTTTGGTCTGTGCGACCACCTATGTAATCCCCTTTATTTACTATTAATGTCTATGACTATGATATCAACTACGTTATGTAAATCGCAACAATGATTCTGGGATTGCGATGGATTGCATAACGGGCACTTCGAATTTGTTATCAAATTTGAGGTCGTCACAAGTTGGTATCAGAGCCTAGGCTGACTCTAGGAAACCCTAGTTAGCATGGTCGTTAGAAAATGATATCTCTGATATCACCAGTTTGATATCAGGACTATCATGACCTTAGGAGACCTTAGTTAGCATGGTCGTTAGCTAAGAAAGTGATATGTTGACAAAAACTTATTTCTACAAAAGAAACTTATTTGCTTTGGTATCCAAAGCCAATCTTATACCCTCATCTTATTCACTTCAAATATCTTACACTCTCAACTTATACTCTCAAGAGATTTTGACAAAGAATTTATTTACCTCTTTAATTACAAATTCTTTTCAAATATTTGTTTTACTCGATTCCTCATCTACTTCAAATTAATACTATGGACGATATACCAACCTAAAGACCGAAGGACTTTTGGATCAAAAGATTAGGGACTCAATATTTTTTCAAGACTGCAACCTTGGATGTGAACTACGACCGCCACCATCGAAAGAGAGACTCTTCATCTGATCCAGAAATCTGCCAACAAGAGTCAACCCTGTGAGACAAAGACTTCAAGAGCAAAGAGAGAGTGATCAGAAATGATGAAGACCCAACAACCTTTTGACCCACAGGATTTATAGGAAATTCTCAGTTGATTTCATTGAGCTGCCCTTACCTCACGATTATTAAGTGTGCTTAGTGCCTTGTGTGTTTGAATGATTGATTTGTTTTGGGATGTGTTGCTCATATGCCCTCCGGCAACATGTAGCAACCACCCCAACAACTTGTTTTCTCAAAAGTGTTCTAGTAGTTTTGTTTATCTCCTTCTAAAATGAATGAGACATGTAATCTACAAGACCCCTTATTAATGAAATTCTATGGTTTAAACCTAAAACATTTTGTTTTTGAAAAGTGTGATTGTTTGTTGAAAATGCTATGTGATTGATGAATATGTGTTTTGGACCATTTGGCCTTATCACATTTTGGGTGTACCCAATCTTTCTACCTCGATAGGAATCAATATACACTACATCTCTTATCTGTTAATCTCATCTCTCAATCTATCTCAATCTTAACTTGTGAATCTCGGGACGAGATTCTTTTTAAGGGGGGAAGATTGTAACAACCCAAATTTTTGGGAAATAGAAATAAATGGATTTATTAAAATACCAAATTTTGGAGACAACAAAAACTTTTATTTTGAATACAAGATTAATTTCTTGTCTTTTAAAAACTTGTGAATTTGAGCATTTGCTCCCATGCTTCAAATAAAAAGAGTATGAGAAGGGTTTTAAAACAAATCCTTTGAGCTCAAATTTTTAAATAAAGATTTTTGTTAAAATGAAATAGTTTTCTAACTATTAAATTTTGTGCATGGCTACATGCTAAACCCATTTGGGTCAATTGCCAAACCTATATTAAGCAATATTTGAATCATACCATCATGCATCTCTCCACCACAACTAAGAACAAGTTACAAAGAATCAAATACAATAAAGTTTGAAACAAAAATCAACTTGGAACTCTATTCAAATTTCTACCAAAGTGTGAATTCAAATAAGAGGTCATTCCCAACTCCATGTCATCTCCAAGAAAACTAACACCTTTGGACCAAGGTAAATCTTTGCACTTCATATTGCATGTATGCATAGTTTGATAATATATGTCTTTTATGATTTCATGTGTGTTTTAATTTGTTGGGCAATGTTTAGTTAATTCAAACTTAACCAATAGAAGCATTAGAGAAGAACCACAAAGATCAAAAGAACCAGAAGCAAGAGAAATAAAGAAAAAGAGAAGAAAAGATGATCTAGAAAAAGTTAACCACTACCCTACTTTGGACCCTTAGAATAAGAAATCTGTAACTCAAGCCAAGGTATGGTCAGTTAGTTGAGCTTGACCATATCACATACTAACTCAACCAAGAAGTTTCCAGCAAAAACTCAAACCCTAACCTCTTTCAAAATCTGTCCAAAGTTTGAATCTGAAACAGAAACCATACTTCAAAATTGAAATAAGATTTTTGCAAAACAATATATTTCTTCATAACAAAAATATGTTTGGAGTCCTTATCCAATATCTTGACCAACCCAATTTGAAAATTTCGAAAATTCAAATTTTGAATTCTTTCGGGCATTTCAACAAACTGTTGGTGGGCAAGATTTAGCAAAGTCAAACTCACTATTTGCAATAGTGAATCCCTGCACCCCTTGCGACTATTCTTGCTCTCAGCAGTGCCCAGCCATCCCTATCCATCCCCCTCTGCCCCGACCCAGGGCCGTGAGACCTGGAAGAAACGGAGAGAAACGACCCGGACCCCTCCCCACAGCCATTCCTTGCCCCCTCTGCACCAGACCACCCCGCAGCCCGTAGGTGCGCCAGCAGCACCCCACAGCACGCCGCAGCCCTCCGCCGAAAGCCCCGACCGCCGCGTCCCTTCTGTAGCCGACACCGGCCGCGCTCTGGCCGCAGATCCCTTCGCCTCGTGCTCCCTCTTCCGCCTATAAAAGGACCTCCCTTCTTCCCTAAAAAGACTCACCTCACCTCCCTCTACCTCCCAGACATCCTCCTCTCCCTTCTAGCTCTCTCCATCGAGCTCTCCGGAGTGGACGTGCTCCCAGAGCACCACGCGTTCCCGGCGTTCTAGCGCCTCCCTCGAGCCGCCGTCTGTACAAGGTGGAAGAGGAGGAGCTCCTCCGCCGGACTGCCACTCGCCGTTGCCTCCCGTGCCTCCCTCGTTGAGCTGCGTCGCCACACTGTTCTTCCTCGCCGTCGGTACGTATCTGGCTCGAGCTCTGTCGAGGACGAAGACGAGCGTACCGGTTCGCTTTAAGTTCTGACCAGCCGGGCCCATGGTCAGGCCGGTATTCTTTTTTTTTCTTGCTCAACCGCCCAACTGCAGCCTAACGGGCCGGCCCAGCCAGTCTGTGTATCCGGCCCGGATAAAAAAAAAAGGGTTATTCGAATTCCGATTTTTGAAAAACTCATTCAGATGCTTGCTTAAATTGAATTTTCCCGGAGTTCTACCAACCCAAATTTAACAAATGAAAATGTTCTGGAAACCTTAGAACATAAGCTATCCTTTAGAAGTGGTTTCAACACAATTAGATTTACATAGTAGTGGCAGTAAAAATAACAAAACAGGAGCTTTTCCACCTTAGAAAATCCATATCAAATCCAATAAAATTCCTAAAAATATAAATCCAACTCTAGAAATTCATAATTAGTGATACCCATCCTCCTGTAGCATTAGATCTAATTTTTGAACCTTTTAAACCAAATGCTATTTACCCATTTGGTTAAATAAGCATTTGCCATATAGGATTTTATTAAAGTCAAATCTATAATCGAAATTTTTATGGAACTCTTATTGTTAAACCACATTTCCAAATATCTATCTGTAGGTATTAATCTTAGTTCATGTGGACTTGTAGGAAGTATTTGGAAACTGAATACTACATGGTAGTAATTAGAAACTCAAACTTGCACACATATTTCAAACTAATGGAAATGGTATGAAACCAATTCTAATCAACCACAACTTCATATATTCTTATATAACTCCTAATCCAAGTAAACTAGGATCTATATACCCTACTTGTAGATTCAAAATTGATCACTAAATACTTGCAATCTAGAAATGGCTTCAATAAAAGAAAAATACTCCAAATCCAATGAAGCCTCCTTGGTTGAACCATAATCTTAAATATCTACTTGTGGTCTATGACCATGGTCAATAAGGACTTGCAGGAGATATTTCACAATTCAAAGTAAATAAACCCTACTTAGATACAACAACTCAATAATCTCATCCATCAAAACCCAATGATCTTTGAAACCACTCTCCATAGACTTCCTAGATCGTTTCTCTTACCCCAAGTATCCTTATAGTGAGTATGTGTTGTTTGTGAATTGTGTGGTGATTGTATGCTTATTTACTTTCCTACGATTAGACGACAACGAGAGTAAGGAGAATGGATCCCGAAGTCAACCAAGAAATGGAGATGGAGACCAATCAATCAAAGATGAAGATGAAGACTATTTTGACTTTGCCAGCCAAGGCAAGCCATCTTTTGATTCATACTCCCAATGCCTAGTTTTAATATTGCATTCTACTTGTTTTAAGTAAATTGCATGATTGAATTGCTAGAGTAGAATGATAGGAGTGTAGTGGTGCCTTGTTTATCAAGAGCATCAAGTTGAGTTTATCCAACCCTATTTAGTAGTATCATCACTCAGTGTAGTTGCTTAGTCGCTAATAAAAGTTGATGCTATCTCTGGAGGAACCCCATTTGAAAGGTGGTGACTTGAACTTGCAACTTGAAATGGGAGATTGCTCCTACCTAATGGCTTTATGAAAGAAATTAATCTTGACTAAGAACTATGAAATATATTTCTCAATGACAACGAGTGATGTACATGGGAGCCAATTATACCGTACGACCACATTACCCCTATATGGGAAGGGGCTTAATCCGTAGCTTGTTTATCTTAGTATGGGAGGCCTTGTATCAAATCTTCATGGAAGGACACCGTGAGCGGTTACTTCTGTACCAGGTGGATTCCACTAACCCGGCTTCCGGGATGGGTAGAACTAGAGGCGCCGGAGCGGGGATTCCGTACCCCGGGCTCTAGGGAAGGATCCTATACTAGGGTGAGCAAGTGAAAGAGTTTGTTTGATTATCTGAACCCCGCATACTTGTGTATGACGATCCGTGGATTTCTCCCGGCAGATGTATCGATTCTTGTGGGTAAAGTGTACCCCTCTGCAGAGGTTTTCAAACTATTCGAATAGCCGCGTCCGCGGTCATGGACAGTTGGCTAACTCTACCTGACTTTTGTCAAAAGATAAAAAAATCACAATGGTGAACTTGGTGAATGACTTGACTTGACCATGATGTTGACACACTTGAAGTTCCTTTAGAATGAACCTAGAGAACTAAACTCCCTTTTCTACCAATGAACATTCTTGGAAATAAAACTAGCTTTTGCAAATAAACTTAGTGCTTAGTCCACCATATCAACCATGCCTATCTCTCTCATTACTTTCTTTATAAGATGGTTTGCGAGTGCATCCAATGTACTCATGGCTATGTCCCTGGCTATTAACTTGGCCAGACTTGAAGAAGCAAGATCAAGAAGCAAGGACTCCTTGACGACTTTGCGAATTAGGCTCGTTTCCTACTGTATGCTTTGCCTGTGCGGTTGAAGCTTGACAATATGGACCCAAAGTGTTATTCCGCTGCATGTTGATGTAATGTAAGGTTTGGTCTGTGCGACCACCTATGTAATCCCCTTTATTTACTATTAATGTCTATGACTATGATATCAACTACGTTATGTAAATCGCAACAATGATTCTGGGATTGCGATGGATTGCATAACGGGCACTTCGAATTTGTTATCAAATTTGAGGTCGTCACACACACCCCCTCCGGTCCTTATGCGTGCACTCTTCTTGAACTTGTCATGATCTGTCACCACCCCTATGCTGGCAATCATGGTGTTTGGCCTTGAACTTTGATCTTCCTCCTCGTCTTCACTTTCAACCTCTTCTTTCAGCCGAAAGTCTTTGGTGTCATCTTTCGGAGGTGTCTTCTCCTTGTCATCGCTTGAAGAGGCCATAGCTCCCCCAAGCTTAAGATCAACTCCTGACAAAAACAGCTCGAAACAGAACACGACGAGAAAATGATATACAGACCTCGGGGACTCCGGGGGGTTAAATAGGCGAAAATTATACATCGAAACAAAATCACAGGAGGAAACCGGGACGGAAATGAGTTCCGGGGTGCTCTCACACCTGGGTGGCGCGGCCAGGGGTGGGCCCGCGCCACCTGTGTGTGAGAGGCACACAGACTCTTTTTCCTGCCCATTTTTGTCTCGTGATTTTTCATATTTAGTAAAAACAGCAAAAATATTAAAGAAAGAGCTTTTCGCGAAACTTCTCTGACTAGAACTGTTACCTATTTGAAAACAAACTCTGCAGGTGCCTGCAATTTGTCCTGGATGGATTCTTTCGGAGAAACTGTTTCAATAACATCAACATCTTCATTATAAGAATCTCCAGAAATATAATGTTTGAGCATTTTACCATTCACCACTTGTGTAGAGTCATCCTTTAGTGAAGCAATCTTAATAGCACCTGAGCGGTACACTTCCACAATAACATATGGTCCTTCCCATTTAGAGAGTAATTTTCCTGCAAAAAATCTGAGACGAGACCTATACAATAGAACTTTCTCTCCAACATGAAACTCTCTCTTAAGAATTCTCTTATCATGCCATTGCTTGACTTTCTCTTTAAAAAGCCTGGCATTCTCATACGCTTCGTTTCTCCACTCATCTAGAGAACTCAAATCTAACAACCTTTTCTTACCGGCTAGTTTAAAATCTCTATTAAGCTCTCTCACTGCCCAAAAAGCTTTGTGTTCTAATTCTAAAGGCAAGTGACATGCTTTTCTGTAAACCATCTTATAAGAAGACATACCCATGGGGTTCTTATAAGTAGTTCTATAAGCCCATAAAGCATCGTTTAACTTACTAGCCCAATTTTTCCTAGATCTATTGATAGTCTTCTGCAAGATAGACTTGATCTCCCCATTTGAAAGCTCTACCTGCCCACTAGTTTGGGGATGATAAGCAGAAGCAATTCTATGATTAACATCATATCTAGCAAGAGTTTTTCTAAAACCACCGTGAATAAAATGAGAACCTCCGTCAGTCATAAGATATCTAGGCACACCAAACCTAGGAAAAATAACATCCTTTAGCATTTTTAACGAGGTCTCACCATCTGCACTCTTTGTAGGTATGGCTTCTACCCATTTAGTAACATAATCAACAGCAACAAGTATATGGGTATAGCCTTTCGAAGGAGGAAAAGGACCCATAAAGTCAAATCCCCAACAATCAAATGGTTCAATAACAAGAGTGTAACTCATAGGCATTTCATTGCATCTAGAAATATTACCAACTCTTTGACATTCATCGCAAGATAAAACATACCTTCTAGCATCTTTAAAAAGGGTTGGCCAATAAAAACCTGATTGTAGAACCTTTTGCGCGGTTCTATCTCCAACATGATGCCCTCCATAAGCACTACTATGGCATTTTCTTAATATCTCTTATTGCTCATATTCCGGTACACATCTTCGCATAATACCATCAACTCCTTCTTTATATAAGTGTGGGTCATCCCAAAAGTAATGCCTCAAATCATAGAAGAATTTTCTTCTTTGTTGAGCTATAAAAGTTGGAGGCAAATACTTGGAAACAATAAAGTTAGCATAATCAGCATACCAAGGAAGGTCTCGCGAGGTTACATTTATTGCAGCCAACTGTTCATTTGGAAAACTATCATTAATAGGAATAGGATCAAAAGAAATGTTTTCCAATCGAGACAAATTGTCAGCCACAGGATTTTCAGCACCTTTCCTATCTACGATATGCAAATCAAACTCTTGTAAAAGCAACACCCATCTAATAAGTATAGGCTTAGCATCCTTCTTAGTCATAAGATATCTAATAGCAGCATGATCAGTATGAATAGTAACTTTAGAATCAACAATGTAAGATCTAAACTTATCACATGCAAAAACAACAGCAAGAAACTCTTTCTCAGTAGTAGCATAATTCTTCTGAGCAGCATCAAGAGTCTTACTAGCATAATGAATAACATTCAACTTATTATCTACTCGCTGTCCAAGAACAGCACCAACAGCAAAATCACTAGCATCACACATAATTTCAAAAGGTAAATTCCAATCAGGTGGTTGAACAATAGGAGCAATAGTTAAAGCCTTCTTAAGAGTTTCAAAAGCTTCCTTACAATCATCATCAAAGACAAATGGTACATCTTTTTGAAGAAGATTAGTAAGAGGCTTTGAAATCTTAGAGAAATCTTTAATAAACCTCCTATAGAAACCAGCATGACCAAGAATATTACGAATACCTTTAACATCTCTGGGATAGGGCATGTTCTCAATTGCCTCCACTTTTGCTCTGTCAACTTCAATACCTCTTTCAGAAATTTTATGTCCAAGGACAATTCCTTCATTCACCATAAAGTGGCATTTCTCCCAATTAAGAACAAGGTTAGTTTCTTCGCACCTCTGCAAAACTTTATCAAGGTTGTGCAAACAATTATCAAAAGAAGTTCCATAGATGGAGAAATCGTCTATGAAGACCTCCACAATTTCTTCACAAAAGCCATGAAAAATAGCAGACATGCATCTTTGAAAAGTAGCAGGAGCATTGCATAAACCAAATGGCATACGTCTATAAGCATAGGTTCCATAAGGACAAGTAAAAGTGGTTTTCTCTTGATCTTCCTTTTTAACAGCAATTTGAGAAAAACCAGAATAACCATCAAGGAAACAAAAATGAGTTTTCTTAGACAACCTTTCTAACATTTGATCTATAAATGGTAAAGGATAATGATCTTTCTTAGTAACTTTGTTTACCTTCCTATAATCAATGCACATCCTATAACCAACTACTACCCTTTGAGGAATAAGCTAGCTCGTTATTCTCATTAGGCACAACAGTCATATCTCCTTTCTTAGGAACACAATGAACAGGACTAACCCATCTACTATCAGCAATAGGATAAATAATACCAGCATCAAGGAGCTTTAATACCTCATTTCTTACCACATCCTTCATCTTGGGAATTAGACGGCGTTGATGCTCCACGACTGGCTTTGCGTCTTTCTCCATATTAATGGCATGCTGACATAAAGTGGGAGAAATCCCTTTTAGATCATCAAGAGTATATCCCATAGCTCCTCGGTGTTTCCTCAATATCTCCAATAATCTTTCTTCTTCCTTTCCTGAAAGTTTAGAGCTAATAATAACAGGATATATTTTCTTATCATCTATATAAGCATATTTAAGATTATCAGGCAAAGGCTTTAATTCGAAAACAGGATCTTCCTTAGGCGGCAAAGTGGTACCAAGATCCTCCACAGGTAAATTATGCTTGATTAATGGAGGTTGACGAAGAAGAATATCGTCAATCTCTCCTCTTTCCTTACTGAAAACATCACTTTCATGATCTTCCATGAGAAGGACGGTGATTGGGTTGGATCATCAACTGGGCCCCATACAAAAGAAGTATGGATGGGAAAGTACACCCGGTTGTGCAGCAAAGTGTTGATCTCTCATGGGTACAAGTGACCACCTCTGCAGAGTGTACAAAAAGTATCAAGATACTCCCTGTTCTGGGAAGGAGCTACGAACGCGGCAAGAAAGGAGCCCATCGAAGCTCTAATCAACCTGTGAAGACTGACGTACATAGTTCTTTTAAATAAAAGCAATCTTTGAAGAAAGGATTATAAAAACTACATTTGACCTAAGACTCTTGAGTCTACGGTCGTAGCTAGTGCATCAAACACCTCTATCCTGTTAATTGAACTTGTTGGGTAACGCTCGTTACTCACCCCATTCCCTCTTAACCCTTGGTTAGACTTGTCGGGGGGATGACCCCCGGTAGGGTCAAGAGACTAGAGAGACACAAGGTCTATGATTGACTTTATGCCGGGTTATCAAGGAAGGGCCTGGCCGGAATATAAGAGCATCGGCCAGGCCGGCATATAATGTGTATCCCGCTGGTGTCTGGATATGCCGGCATAGCCGGAATACTGATATATGTGTGCCGGCATATACTCAGATATGCCGGCCTAACTATTTGGTGTGTTGTGCAGGAGCAGGGGAGGCCGGATTACCCGACCCTCGTAGGTCGTTGGTCCGGCATATAAGTCCTGGGTATGGCCAACGGTCATATCCGGGATGCTTAAGTCAACCAAGGTGTCACATCCCTACAATCAAGGAAGAAAACATCCAAGCATGGTAGCAGAGTAAGATGGCAGGGTGCACAGTGGAGGTTACCTACCCTCACTGTGCACAAGTACGAGCTTACCGCACGGAGGTAAGGCCACAGTTCAAGAGGTACAAGGTACAGGGATATGGCGTCCCATCGAGAGCAATCAGGGGTGAAGTCAAGGGTCTCTGCCATCGCCACCAGCTCCTGTTTGGAGTGTAGCCCTTGTCTTGTGGTCTTGTATGACCGTTGTAACCCTGGCCACCACTATATAAGGTGGCATAGGGAGCCCTGGTAAAGGGTGGAAGGTTGGCTGATAGTTGTTGGTTGGTCACTCTGTGTTCCTACACTTAGCAGTTCATCTTCCTTCTCTAGCAGAGAGCTTGGAAGCACCATTGTTGTGTACTACATCGATCCATATATACAATCAGTAGAGCAGGAGTAGGGGTGTTATATCCTTACGAGAGCCCCGAACCTGGGTAGGTCAGTGTCTCTTTCTGTCGTGCTCTTTAGCTCGTTCCCCTCTCCCGAATCCTCCAGCATCTAGTCGGCCCCCATTTAAGCCATCCTATGGCATATGTTGTTTCACCACGACGACAAGACTTGGAGGGCTAGAACGAGGAAACTGAAGGAGCATCGGAGGACTACGAGGAAGTCTTCTATGAAGAGCCGGACCTTTCCGAAGGAGTCAAAGGCGTGGATTACACCATCGCCTACGAAAACAACGAAGGAACCGAGGAGGAGGCCAACAACTAGTAGTATAGGGTAGTAGTTCAAGTCACAGGAACTTTATAGAATAAAGTGACTTAAGCCAGTTATCATGTTTAGTCTACTTCTATCAGTCCTAGTTAAGGTTTGTAGCATCAAGGTAGAACCTACTAGTGTTCCTATTTGTACCGAGGAGGAACTGGAGTCCTTTGTAATTTTGTGGCTTGTAATATTAAGTGCTTGAATAAAGACCGCTATGTTTCTGTTGTACCACTCTGAGGGATGTAATATTTGTGAAATGGTACTTCACGAGTGTTATGTCAATGACTTGCATACTACAACATGCAGTGGTATGCTGGGTCACCACAGTTGGTATCAGAGCAAAAGCTTTGACCTTAGGTTGGACGCCTAGTTAATGGGAATGACCTGTAGGAGTCAAATAGAAATAGTAAAGAGTTCTCTAAAATGGTCATGACGTTATTCACTTGAGAATAACAATGTCATACTTTTTAGTGTTACAATTCTTTATTGTTACTATGATGATGCATCATATACTAATTTTTCTTTATCTTTTATATATACTGCCAGGATGGCACATACCAATCCGTCAAGGACAGTGCAAGTTCGAGATGTGACGTTGGATGAGTATGATGGGAACCTATCCGATCTACTACGGGGCATCCTACAGGAGTGCGGGTGTGAAACCCGTATCCCTGTCAAGAAGTATGCTTATTATGAGGGTAGAGTCTTTCAGAAGTACAAGGTAGGGATCATGCTTCCTGCCAAATTGGGCATGAGCGTGGTCATGCCAGCTGGAGAAGCACGCACGGTTAGTACCGCATATAAGATAGCAGTCATGAAAGCCATCACTGATATCCGTGAACACAAAACGGAGAAGTTGTTAGGTACAAAGTTCACGCACATTCCGCAGCAAAGCATATGGACAGGTGTAAGCATCTGCTTAGTGTGTTCTATCACGTCCACGGAGCTCTAGTTGGTGAGATACAGAGTCTAGTGGAGGAGATCACCGAGCCGACACCTACTCCATGGCATACGGGGGAGACTTCTGGACCACCACGAGCACCTACTCCAGCTTTCTCCACTGGAGACTTTATCAATCTAGATGAGGAGATCGATCCCGAGGAGCGGGAGTTCGAGCCCGAGGCCGAACCAGAGATGCCACCAGCACATTTTGCACACGGCTCGATTGGAGCCGGACATGAGGCAGGTTTGGAGTCATGGGGAATGCCCCATAACGACAGTTTTGGGGGAAACTCCATGGGCTGGCATTTTGGTGAGTACATGGGAACGGCCGGAGATCCGATTTCATGTGACTCGGAGCACGAGGTCACGAGTCAGTTTAGGGTTGTTTACCGCGCCAGAGACGTGGCGGGGAAGCCTATAGAGATAGAGTCGGATGATGAGGGGAAATTACCGAGCTATATGGAGCGTGGAGAATGCTCGAGGCCCAAGATGGAGAGAGGTGCCACCGAAGTTGTATACCCATCGTTGAGCGGTTATCTAGGGATGACTGACTTCAACTTAGGCCCTACACCCGATCTCGACTATATACCGGCGGAGTCATCTTATACCCCTGCTTCAGTCAGGAGGACATCCCGAGCGACTGGATGGACACCGGGGATGTATCGAGAGTTTGACTCCCCGTAGAAGACAACCATCGATAATGAGGCGATATGTGTGTAGCATATGTACCATATGTGTATTATGTAGTATTTGCTTTCGCAATGGGAATAAGTGAGTGTAGCTACTCACGGGGCAGTGTGTAACACTATGTTGCTTTTACCCATGTATATACATGGTATATGTTTGGTGTGATTTGGCCATGTTTTATTTGGATTTTATTGTGTGACTAACACTGTGCATGAAGTTGAGCTCAGAAAGCATGGGCATGGTGTAACTATGAGTTTCGCTTGATGTAACAGGGTTAGGGGGATAAAATGGCGACGGTAGTTGATGAGGAATCCGAGCAACAGAGGATGGAGACCAAAGCCAAGGCAAAGGAGGCAGCCGATGCAGCGGCAAGGGAACCATTACCATCACCACCACCATTTCTCACACAGCAAGATTTTGCCCAATATATGAGAATGGCAGATGAAAGGCAACAGATGCTCATTGAGTGTCAGTCGAAGATGATGCAGGATGTGATGGATCGTAACCTTGAAGGACGGAATGATGGTGTACATGGAGTCTCACTGGCAGACTTTCTGAATACGAGACCACTTCCATTTGCATCAGCGCCGGAACCAATGGACGCCGATGATTGGTTGTTGGATACCGAGAGGAAGCTCAACACTGTGAATTGCAATGACAGCGAGAAGTTTAGGTATGCCACTCATCTGTTATGTGGACCCGCAGCAGCCTGGTGGGACAATATTGTGGCAATACATCCTCCAGGAAGGGTATTCACCTGGGAGGAATTTAAGAGGAAGTTCAGAGAAGCGAATGTGCCAGAAAGTATCATGGAGTTAAAGAGGAGAGAGTTTGATAACTTAGAACAGAAGGACAAGACCATCATGAGGTATGTCAAGGAATTCACTCTTCTATCTATACCCCTTTATAGTGTACGAATAAGTTTGAATGTTGCCCTTTCGATGTAACTGATCCAACGGCTGATACGTGGCAAATCCGAGCATTATTAGCCTTTAGATACATTTCGTTGTTGCACTGGATGCTTCCACGTGGAGTTTTTGGAGTAAAATTTGAAGTCAGTCGCCGCGCCCGCGCTCTGCTTTCGGCCGCTCTGGCGCGCTCTGTTTTTGGCGCTTCGCCACGCGTGTGGAACAGCCTAGAACGCACACGCACCAGGGCCTATCGAAGCCCACCATAGCCCCTTCTCCTCCATCGCTCGTAATCTCCGTCTGCAGATCTGATCGTGCACAATTCCTATCTACTCCCCAGCTCCATTCTCAGGTCAGCAAGACTGCAGCGATTTTTGCTTTCTTCCATTAGGCTGGTTCCTTGAACCTTCCGCGTGGCCGCCGGGGCACCACGTAGCGCCAGGCGCACAATCGAAGCTCTCCGGCCGCCGCTGTAACCTGCTGCTCTGAGAGCCACCGGACGTCCGCCTCGCCTTCCTGTGGCGTGCAAGAGCTGCACTTGGCCATGGCCAGGTGACCCCGTATGCACCAGATGAGTATTGCTCGGGCACGATCTGGAACATCAGTGTCAAGCTTACCTACTCGCAAAAAGAGAACTAAGGTATATGATTTCTGGGAGTATTATTACTAAGCATCTTATCATCTATTCCCTGTCAATCCAAGGCTAAATTAATATGATTTCCATCTGGATGTTTGGGCAGTGGCCATCAGCTGTTTGTGCTTATGTCTACAGTCTACAAGCTTTAAAGTTTTCTGCCCAACGTAATTTTTTCTTCATAATGTTGCATGCTCTTGCTTTATATTTTTTAATGAGATGGCCACCGTAATCTTCCCTCACTGTACTGTATTTATATTCCATAATGCAGATCTTGTGAACAGTCAACAGACTGGTTATCTATAGATGAAGGCAAGGAGAACTCAGCTAATAATTTCAGAAGATCCTCTGAGTTACAAGAACAAACTCCTTTTCAAGATATTACGAATGTGGTTGGTTGCCGGAAATTATCAAATGGGAAACAAGGTATGACTTTTATCTATTTATAATAATCAAATTTATGGGTGTATAAATAGATCTGATAGATTCTTATGTGAGCATATGTGTATGCATATTCGCAGGGTGCCTTCAAACACTCAATTCAGCACAAAACCTGGGACATCCGATTATTAGAACTCAGACAATCCAACTTATGTATGTAGAGAGACGATTATTTCTTCAGCTGAGCAGAGAGGCGTTGCACCACAAAATGCTTCTGAGATCAAGCGGTATCGTACTCGGGACAGATATTGGAGGATGACTCCAGAACATCGAGATGCATATCTTCAAAGAAACCGTGAGTACAAGAGGAAAAGAAAAAATAGTGGTACAAATGGTGAAATTGTGCAATCTGCTCATATCACAAATAGCATGTGTTTCTTCCACGGATTCCGTTGTACCTTTCTGAAGATGATGTACTCCCTTTTAAATTTAAACGGAAGCAATTTCCTGTTCGTCTAAGCTTTGCTATGACAATTAATAAAGCTCAGGGCCAAACGATTCCAAATGTTGGCATTTACCTTCCAGAACCCGTGTTTTCTCATGGTCAGGAGTTGTTAGCATAGAACCATGACATTTCAACTCAAATTTTGGAAAACCATGACGTTACGTTTGAATCGCATAAAAAGCGACTTTTTCTGAAATTGCTAGCAATGTGCACTGATTTCGTATTGATACCGAATTGACACAGAAACTGACATGTGGGGCCCACCTGTAAGTGTTGATGTGGCAAAAAATGAAATCATTTGCTGCGGTGGATAGTGGCCCTCCATGTCAGCCTAATAAAAAATTCTAAATCTCTTTTGAAAGAAATAAAAAATAGATTATCTGAATATCTACAAAAAACCATTTATAAAAATAAAATAAAAAACTCCACCAGCTGGTGCCCTCCCCGACCTCGCCCGCTCCAAAAGGTCGCCGCACCCCGAGGAGGTAGTCATCGACGCCATGCCCGGGGCTCGCCGCACCCCGATGCTCTGAACCACCCGCACCCGCGCCACCGGGGCCAGCGCCAAACGCTCCGGCGAGGCCCGACTCCACCGCGCTGGCGTGAGCCTGCTTCTCCCGCTCTGGCCGGAGCTCGACGAGGGCTCAGGGGGGCGGCCGCGCATCTTGGCCAGCGGCGGGGCCTGGCCGGCGCCGCATCTTGGCCGCCGGTGGTCAGGGCGGTGCAGGGAAGGGGGTTGGGGAGAGAGTGTTTTTATTATTATTTAGATTTTTTACTCAATCTGACAGGTCCCAGTCCATCTCAGCAACATATGCCACATCAACGCTTATAGGTGGGTCCCACATGTCAGTTTCTGTATCAATTCTGGATCAATACAAAATCAGTTAACATTGCTAGCAACTTTTAAAAAAGTCATGGTTTAATGTGATTCAAACGTAAAGTCGTGATTTTCTAAAATTTGAGTTGAAATGTCGTGGTTCTATGCTAACAACTCCATGGCCAGCTATATGTCCAGTGGGGTATCAAGACATACAACAAAGATACTTGCCAAACAAAACAAGGATATCGACCCATCAGGAAAGTACAAAAAATATTGTCTATTGCGAAGTTTTGATTTTATAATAGATGTATAGGTAAGCTCCGTCTGAGTTTCGTTTAGGCGATTTCAATTCGCTCTGGTTTCATAATAGGATATGTGTGCCAGACATACCCAAAATCAAACAGTTGATACTCAAAGAGGCACATGAAACTCCGTATTCAATACATCCGGGAAGTACCAAGATGTACATGGATCTTAAGGAACTATTTTGGTGGAACAACATGAAGCGAGAAATAGCCAAGTTCATGTCCGAATGCCATACTTGTCAAAGAGTGAAAGCGGAACATCAAAGTCCCGCTGGACTCATGTAACCGTTGTATATACCCGAGTGGAGATGGGAAGAGATTGGAATGGATTTTATCACAGGATTACCGTTGACACCAAAGAAGAAGGACATGATTTGGGTTATCATGGACAGGTTAACAAAAAGTGCACATTTCTTGGCCGTTAAAGGATTTCGGAGAGAAGTTAGTAAACTTATATGTTCAGGAAATAGTGAGCAAGCATGGAGTACCGAAGACAATAGTATCAGACCGAGGGTCCATATTCACTTCAGCTTTCTGGAAACAGTTGCATGAAGCTCTAGGATCCAGTTAGACTTCAGCACTGCTTATCACCCACAGACAGGAGGACAAACGGAAAGAACCAATCAGATTTTGGAAGATATGCTTAGAGCATGTGCGTTGGATTTTGGAGGATCATGGGAAGAACATCTACCACTGGCAGAATTTTCATACAATAACAGTTACCAAAGTAGCATCCAAATGGCACCATTTGAAGCACTCTATGGAAGAAAGTGCCGATCACCCATCTGCTGGTATGAAACAGGAGCCGGTAAGGAATTTCATCTAGACTATGTTAAGGAAAGGCAGCATGCCATCGACATCATCCGAGATCGATTAAAGATTGCTCAAAGTAGGCAGAAGAGTTATGCAGACTCAAAGAGGAGGACATGGGAACCTCAAGTTGGAGACATGGTTTATCTCCGAGTTAGCCCAATGAAAGGAGTACATCGTTTTGGAGTCAAAGGAAAACTCAGTCTAAGATATACTGGACCTTTCAAGATTCTAAGTCAAAAGCGAGGAGTAGCCTTTGAATTGGAGCTACCAAAGCAGCTATCCAAGGTTCATAATGTGTTTCATTCTTCACAACTTCGAAAGTGTATGAAGATACCAGGGAAAACTGTATCCTATGAAGACGTGGAATTGCAAGCAGATTTGACCTATGTTGAGGAGCCGCCAAAGATTCTAGCAGAAAACTGGATGCAACTTCGCAACAGAGCCATCAAGTATTGCAAGGTGCAATGGAAACATCACCTAGAAAGAGAAGCTACCTAGAAAAAAGAAGAAGATCTAAGGACAGCCTATCCCGAATTCTTCAGGTACACCTTACCCCAAACTTTAGGACGAAGTTTTTGTTAAGGGGGGAAGTCTGTAATATCCTAGCACGTAGGACAACTCCGGGGTAGAATAGAGGGCTTTTGTGCATTGCATCTAAAATTACAGGATTTTTTCACGCTTTTATCATTAAAACCTAAGAGTGATCGAATCTCTCTCCGAGAGGGGATGGTGAACTCTCGGCGTGCTAAAGAAATCGACATGACCTCTTTTGATCTATTACTTGTGGGAAGCAATAAAGTTGAATGACTAAAGCCTAGAAGATCAGTTGAATTCAAAACTGGAATTTGAATTATGAACTTAACTTAAATTCAAAAGGCACATTTAGAAAGGATAAACATTTCAAATAAGAAAAACTTTGGACTTTATTAATTACCAACACAATATACATTGTCTTTACAAAGTTTGAGAATAAAAGAATATTACAATAGTTGACATTCACTGAATGTTACAATCTGAAGCTAAAAAGAAAATAAAGAAGAAAAGAAAATAAATACAAGTAAGAATATAAACTAGATCCTAAAACTATCTTGATCTTCAAATCTTTCTTTCCTTTCTTCTTTATTCTTCTTGTCACCTGCACACAAAGGAAATGCAAAGGGAAATGCCACCAAGGTAATACAAGTGGCAGTAACAGTTAAAATGGAAATACTGTTGATAATCATCAAAGTGTTGATCTTATCAACATGACTCACACACAAAATATCTGGCAAGGATCAAGCTGGCCGGCCAAGCCACCCAGCTAGCAAGCAGCATGGTCATCAAATGCATGCAAGGAGGTGTCAAGACACCAGAACTCAGGGGGAAGTATAAAACAGAACACTGTGTGTGAAACTGGTCGACCAAGAACCCTAGTCGACCAGCATCACTAGCACCATAGCACCAGCATCACCAGCACCAGCACCACAGCACCAGCACAGAACACTCACCAAGTTCTCCCTGCTCATGAGCTGAGCATCAAGGGGGAATTCACCTCACTAAACCAAAACCCATAGCCAAAGCCAATAGACATGGTTACTGAAGCAAGATCAGAGGCAGCAAGGAGCAGGCCAAGCACCAAGGAGGTGTAGGGCAGGCAAGGAGGGGAGCCAAGCAAAAGGAGGTGCAGGGGAAGCCACCTGGGAGGAGTAGAGCAAGTACCAAGGGAAACTGATCAAGCTCAAGCAAGAGCATCACCAACATCACCACCAGCACTCATAAAAGCCAGCACAGGACCAAGGTACAATAGAACTTGCATATTCGTAAACAAATCATTGCAAGCATCCAGATTCTTGCATAAACAAGATAAATAGAAACAAAGAATCACTCACCACCAAACCCTTCAACTAAGTATAACGCTTAGGAGGTTTTGGGGAGGTTTTTCTCCTCATACCTATAGAGAAATACTCTGTATAATCTTCATAGGAAGATTTAGTTAACTAGGAAGCAAATCAATATGCACCATCAAGAATAAAGGCCTCAGACCATGCATCATAGGCCAGGACCAAGATCATCATGTGGATCTGTTCTTATCAGTAATTTTAGTTTGTCCAAAATGATGATTTAACCACTAATGAGAAGCCACCAAGCATGTTTTAGCATCACAGAACAGCAGCCATCTAGTTAAATTATCAAGCAATCATTGTGCACCTCACATGGAGGAAACACAACTAAACTCAATAATAACAGTTACTTGCTGTTAATTAGATAACATGCTATAGGAAGCAAACAAAGCCACCAGCAGAATGCTATTCAAGCATGAATTGCTTGATAGAAACAATCATCACTGAAACAAGTTTTAGTTCATATAAATCAACAGAAACATGTCTTTGAACAAGTTATAGCAAGCTTAAGCTCATCATGCTTATGCCATCATGAAATCAATCATCAGCATACACATGGACTAGCAACAGAAAGCTAGTACTGTCTGCACACCATCACAAACAACCCAGCAAGACAGTCATGATATGAATTAACTGACAGCAGTTTGCACTGCAAGCCAGAGAGCATCACATGAATATTGGATAATTAGCACACCACCAGAGTGCCAAGCTAGTATCACAAATAGGGTGAAGAGCAAGCTAACTGAATTCTGAGGATTCAGTTAAGAAACTCTTAACTAAATCTTATACTGAAAGTAATAGTAGCAACAGTTGCACAGCACATGATTAAGCTAGCATCACAGGGCAAACATCCTAAGTAAATCATACAAAATTCAGATAAGAAACTCTTAACTGAACTTTGCACTGAACTTTGCACTAAAACTAAAAATAGCAGTAGACAGTAGCGAAAAGAGAAGCTCTAGGACAACAGCAGCACAAGCTCAAGCATGGCACATCAGCAGCATAGGCAAGCATGCCTCGCTCGCTGGCCAGGCCACCATAGCATGAACACAGAAACAAGGGGGAAGAGAAGGAACTCATAGGCTCACAGAGGAGCGAGGCAGAGGGCCATGGCGGCAACGCGTCGGCGCAGCCACGGTTGTGGCAGGGAGGCCACCATCCAGAGGCTGCGATGGCAAGGGGGGCGGCATCGTGCTTGCGGCCGAGCGGCCGAGCACAGCACCTGGAGGCGACGTCGGGGTTGTAGGCTGCCATCCAACCGACGAGGCGACGGAGGTCCACTGCAAGCACCGAGAAGCTAGGGCGGAAGCTCCAGCAAGGCCAGCCGGAGCAGATCAAGCCACGAGGGCGAGATCCACTGGGTGGAGCTCGGCGGCGATGGCGTCGATTGGAGGCGAGGTTGGCAAATCCCCACGGTCAGGAGGAACCGCACGGCGAGGCGGAGCAGTTGTGCCATAGGGCGGCGGCGGAGCTCGCCGGAATCGGGCGAGGGGGTCGTCGGCGATTTGGAATCGCCAGAGGGGGATTAGGGTTAGGAGACGACCGAGTGAGGGAGAGAGCGAGGGGCGGCCAGCTGGGCCTAGCTGGTCCGGTCAAGCCCACTCGGGTTGACTGACCGGTGGGCCCAGGCTGTCAGCCTAGCCTTTTTATTTGATTTAATTCTAAAAACCTAAGAAAAACCCTAATCTGCTTAAAATAAATCCAGAAAAATACCTCATAAACTAAAAATAGAAAGTAGCTATTTTTAGCTCTTCTTGAGTTTTTGAACTCATTTGGTAAGTAAATAACCTCATGAGTCAATTCCACAAAAGAAAACAAAGTTAATTGATTTTTCTGAAAATAATAAAAATAGTTATCCATTTAAGAAAAATCTGGTAATTCTTAACTCTTTAAAAATAAATTCCATTCAAGAATATTTGATGAATATCCTTGAATGAAATTACCCTTAACATATATTCTTTAAAATCATAAAAAGAATATATCAAGCCTAGTAAATAAATAAATCACTTTAGGGGGGTATAAATTAAACACACCATAAAGCATGCCTTTTTGAATCTTTAGCCATTGCCCTTACCGGACAATGATGCTGTTTTCCAGAACCCGAGGTCCCGGGTCACTTCAACAAATCCAATTGCACTACCTTGCAGTTTGCAGGCAAGTTCACTCTTGCTCATATCTCTTGATTACTTTTAGCAAATTTCTTGCAAATATACCGGTGGTATGATTATTACTGCATCTAAAAGCAAAAGGTTCTCTTTTCATAATTAATATGACTAGCTGGTTATCGACCCTAGTGGTGGTAACCTAGGTTGGCTGGCAAATGGAACCATGGTATGATTATTGTGGTGGAGGTTCCATTTGCTCGGGAAAGTGAACCCTAGGACTTAACAACCAATGTCGCCAGTGATTCTAGCGCCGTAAATAACGGTCAACCATGAGATCTGGAATGGGACGGAGAAGTCAGCTGTATCTTTTCCCTCTCGCATGCCAATGGATCAGTAGTCTAGGGTTGTCCTATTCGGGCTACTATAGTGCAAAGGGGGGAAATGCGTTTCCTGTTCGGTCTGCCTATAGTATAGGGGGGACAAACTGGCTAATTGATCTATGATGGATTGTAAGAGTCATCCGGGTCGGTCTACCCATATTGCATAGGAGCGGGCATCTGGGTCCAGGCTAGTCTACCTATGGGAGCGTCCATAGTGTAAAGGGGAAGGACCAGTGCGCCAATCGGTCAGCATATTGTGACGACCTCAAATTTGATAACAAATTCGAAGTGCCCGTTATGTATTCCACCGCAATCCCAGAATCATTGTTGCGATATACATAACGTAGTTGGTAACCAGTTCCATAGACATTACAATACGATGATTCAAATACAATGGTCATATAGACCAAGTCATATTACAACACAATATAGCAGCGGAAATAACGTCTTCGGCCCATGCCTTCTCCCTACAGGCAATTGGCGACTCACGGAGACGAGCTTAGTTCTGGTACTCTTCTTCATACCCTTCCTCCTGGTATTCCTCCCCATAGTCTGGCCAAGTTGATAGCCAGGGACACAGCCGTGAGTACATTGGATGCACTCGCAAACCATCTTGTAAATGAAAAGATGAAGTAGATATGCAAGGTTGGGTATAGTGGACTAAGCACTCAGTTGATTTGCAAAAGCTAGTTTTTATTTCCCAAGAATGCTCATTTGTAGAAAAGAGGTTTAGTTCTCTAAGTTCATTCTAAAGAGGAACTTCAATGTGTCAAGATCAAGGTCAAGTCATGTCAATTCAAGTTCATGTCCTTCACCAGGTTCACCCTTGTTATTTTTATTCTTGACAAAAGCCAGGTAGAGTTTGCCAACCGTCCATGACCGAGGACTCGGCTATTCGAATAGTTTGAAAACCTCTGCAGAGGGGTACACTTTACCCACAAGATTCGATACATCTGCCGGGAGAAATCCACGGTTCGCTATACACAAAGGTATGCGGCTTTCAGATAATCAAACAAATTCTTTCACTTGCTCATCCTAGTATAGGATCCTTCCCTAGAGCCCGGGATACGGACTTCCCGCTCCGGCGCCTCTAGTTATGCCCATCCCGGAGGCCGGGTTAGTGGAATCCACTTGGTCAAGAAGTATCCGCCCGTGGAGTCCTTCCATGAAGATTTTATGCAAGACCTCCCATACTAAGATCAACAAACTACGGATTAAGCCCCTTCCCATATAGGGGTAACGTGGTTGTACGGTATAGTTGGCACCCATGTACATCACTCGTTGTCAATTGAGAAATACATTTCATAGTTCTTAGTCCAGATTATTTTCTTTCATAAAGCCATCATGTAGGAGCAAACTCCCAGTTCAAGTTTCAAGGTCAAGTCACCCCTTTCAAATGGGGTTCCTCCCGAGATAGCCTCAACTTTTATTAGCGACTAAGCAACTACATTGAGTGATAGTACTACTACTATGGTTGGATAAACTCAGCTTGATGCTCTTGATAACCAAGACATCAATATGCTTCTATCATTCTACTCTAGCAATTCAATCATGCAATTTACTTCTATCATTCTACTCTAGCAATTCAATCATGCAATTTACTAAAAACAAGTAGAATGCAATATTAAAACTAGGTAGTGGGAGTATGAATCAAAAGATGGCTTGCCTTGGTTGGCAAAGTGTCCGGGGTTTTCTTCTTCTTCTTGATAATAATAATCCCCTCCAATATCCTCCTCGGCAACACTAGCGTCTAATAACGAACAAACACAAAACACACCATCACTTCACCAGACCAACAACACACCAAGCACACATCTTTGTTTGCTAACCCAGCATTTGTGTTGCATTGTTATGGGGTTGGATTGTAAGTTTTTCTTCTAAGTTTTTCTTCAAATGTGCAAGCTAGTTTCTCTACTAGGTAGCATAGGTGGTTCACTTGTGCAGCATTGGTGTTGATTTAGAGTTACTAAGGCAAGTTTAAGTGGGAATGATCCACTAAGTGAAATGGGTAAAGAGGGCAATTAATTCTAAGTGTGCACTAGTGATCTATCATTTTATGCTAACAAATAGGTTTGGGTTAGGGTCTAAATGAGCACACTAATATGGTTTGGGGTAGATTAGTGTTGACTAACAGTAAGAGGGGTCATTAGTAAGTTCACATTTTAATTTTCATGATTATTGATGGCTTAAATAATTTTCTAGAAATCTTTCATTAATTCACAAGCTATGGTCACACTATTCATAACCATTTTTATTCTTAACTGATTTGGAAATCTAACCAGTACTATTGGATAGAGTATTTTCTAAGCTTTCCAACGAATATTTATTTGCTAAATTTGGACTTATAAAACTCTAGGAATTTAAGTTTGAAAATACCATTTGAAACAGTTTTGAAATAAAAGAAAAGGGCGGGAATTAATTAAAAATGATTCGGACCGAAACGTGAAACGAGCCGGGCCCTATTCCGAATCAAGCCGAACGGGCCGGCCCATACCGTTTCGCGCGGGGGAAAGGAAATAAAAACGGGACTGACAGGTGGGGTCGCGATGTCAGATCTAATTACGAAACCCGAATCGGTATGCTATCGTCCGATCGCGATCCAACGGCTCAGGGTCTTTCTTCTTCCTCAGCACGGGCGGGATCTCACCTGCGAGCAGCGACGGCGTTCGACGGCGACGGCGGGGCGTAGAGGAAGCGAAACTCGACGGCGATGGTCGGGATCGGCTGCGGTGCTCCTCCTCCTCCGATTCCCTGCAGAAGCTGGCCTCCAGGTGGTCGGACGTGGCGGCGCTCCGCCCGTCCAGTACTGCGCCGGCGAGGTCGGCTACGGCGAACTAGGGCACGAGGGAGTAAGCGGCGATGTCTGGGAGGTAGAGGGGAGTGCAGTGCGTTGCTTCGTTTGATCGCCGGGGGTTTATATAGGCCCAGGTGGCCGGGAGCAAGGCGACCAGAAGCTCGACGCTGCGGGGGTCCTGGCGGCGTTGCAAGCTCGCTCCGGTCACGGCGGCCTCGGGGTGGTGCTGGGCTGGTGTCGACTCGGCTGCGGGGCGCTGTGGGTCTCCTCTGGCGCCTTCCAGACGGTCGGCATCGCGCGGGACAGTGGGTTCCTGGGAGGGGGTCCTGGGTGTGTTTCTCCTTCTCCCTCCTCTTCTCACGGCCTGGGTCGGGCCTGGGGGTACTGGACTCGATCGAGGCGCGGCCAGGGGGCATGGCTACAGCACTTGGCCGAGCTCGAGCAGTGCAGCACAGTGAAGTTTGGTTTGATTTAAATTCCTGCTGCCAGTGTTCGACGAAATGCTTCCAAGAACTCAAAATTCGAATTTTTCAAATTTGCCACTTTGGGTGCTCATCATATTGGATAAGGTACCCTGGCATATTTTTGATCTGGAGAAATAATGAGTTTTGCAAAAATTTATATTTCAAATTTGAAATGGTTTCTGTTTCAGATTCAAACTTTGGCTCAAGTTTGAGTAGTGTTCTGGTTTGAAATTTTGGTAGATCTTTGTTGGTTGAGTTAGTCCATAACTTGGTTAAGCTCAACTAAAAAGTTAAACCTGCAGGTGAGCTGTAGATTTCTTAATATAAGGGCTCAAAGTGGTGTAGTCATTAACAGTTTCTAGATCATATTAACTTTATCTCTTTCTTACCTATTTTTATTTTTGGTTCTTTTGGTTCCTAATATCTTTCTTAGTTGTTTCTATTGGTTCACTTAGAATTGTTTAACCAATGCTCAAGCAAAAGAACACACATAAAATCATAGAAATACAAATAAAGAGAATGCATGTATGCATGCAATATTGAAGAAAAAGTTTTATTTGGATCCAATTTTTGACTCTTTATTTAATAAGACTTGGGTTACAAATTCTGGGTTGTTACAATCTTCCCCCCTTAAAAAGAATCTCGTCCCCGAGATTCACTAATTAAGAACTGAAAAGATTGGGAAATTCTTTCTGAAGGTAATCTTCTCGTTCCCAAGTGGCTTCCTCTTCGGTGTGATTACTCCACTGAACTTTCAGAAATTTGATGCTTCGGGTTCGAGTGGTTCGATAAGCTTCCTCGAGGATACGGATAGGCATTTCACGATAGGTCAAGTCCTTGTTGATGTCCACAGACCGGTGATCAATATTCTTGAAGACTTCGGGCTTCTCCGGAACTTCAAGACATTTCCGAAGTAACGACACGTGAAAGACATCGTGTACTTCAGACAATTCAGGGGGCATTTCCAACTGATAAGACACTTCTCCTCTGCGGTCTAGTATCTTGAAGGGTCCAATATATCTTGGGGCAAGCTTTCCTTTTACTTGGAATCTTTGCATTCCCTTGAGAGGTGATACTCTAAGATAGACAAAATCTCCAGTCTGGAAGGTCAGTTCTCGACGTCTCCTGTCGGCATAACTCTTTTGTCTTGATTGGGCTGCCTTGAGGTATTCACGAGTTATGCGAACTTTCTCCTCGGCCTCTTGCAGCATATCTGGTCCAAAAATCTGACTGTCTCCGGTTTCTGACCAATTCAGAGGGGTACGACATTTTCTTCCGTACAAAGCTTCAAATGGGGCCATTTGCAAACTGGCTTGATAACTGTTGTTATACGAAAACTCCGCGAAGGGCAGACAATCTTCCCACTTAGCTCCATAAGCTAAGACACAGGCTCTCAACATATCTTCAAGTATTTGATTTACTCTTTCAGTCTGTCCATCAGTCTGAGGGTGGTAAGCGGTGCTGAAGGCTAACTTGGTTCCCAGAGCTTGATGTAAGCTTTTCCAAAATCTCGAGGTGAATTGGGTTCCTCGATCGGAAACGATGGTTTTAGGAACTCCATGCAAACTGACAATTCTGGATAGGTACAGATCTGCTAGCTGATCTGAGCGATGAGTGGTCTTGACAGGAATAAAGTGGGCCACTTTGGTTAGTCTATCCACAATGACCCAAATAGAGTCATTTCCACGGCTAGACTTTGGAAATCCAGTGATGAAATCCATTCCAACAGATTCCCACTTCCATTCCGGAACTTGCAAAGGTTGCAGCAAACCAGCAGGACGTCGATGTTCAGCCTTGACTCTTTGACAGATATCACACTTGGATATAAACGATGCAATCTCGCGCTTCATTCCATGCCACCAAAATTGTTCCTTCAAATCTTGGTACATCTTAGTTCCACCGGGGTGGATGGAGTAAGGTGTCTCATGGGCTTCCTTCATAATTACTTCCTTCAATTCTGAGTCAGCGGGCACACAAATACGGCCTTTGTACCAAAGAACTCCTTGATCATCTTCTTCAAATCCTGGCACCTTGCCGGAACCAATTCTGCGCTTGATCCCTTCAATACTCTCATTTCCCTTCTGGGCTTCTTTGATTTGGCTCATCAAGGTGGGCTGAAGCTCAAGGTTGGCTAGGAATCCTTGACTGACTAGCTCCAATCCAAATTTTTCAAACTCTTGGTGCAACATAGGTTGCTCTTCCTTGATCATCATATTCAACGAGCATGGCTTCCTACTCAACGCATCTGCCACTACATTAGCCTTACCGGGGTGGTAATGAATTTCCAGATCATAATCCTTGATCAACTCTATCCATCTCCTTTGCCTCATGTTCAACTCCTTCTGGGTGAATATATACTTCAAACTCTTGTGGTCAGAATAGATCTCACAACGGTTGCCCATCAAATAATGCCTCCAAGTCTTCAAAGCTAGAACCACGGCTGCTAACTCTAGATCATGGGTTGGATAATTTTCTTCATGAGGTTTAAGCTGCCTAGAGAGGTAAGCTATGACCTTTCCTTCTTGCATCAGTACGCAACCAAGTCCAAGTTTGGAAGCGTCGCAATAGACATCAAAATTCTTGGTGATATCGGGCATGGTTAGGACAGGGGCGGTCACCAATCGCTTCTTTAGCTCTTGAAAACTCTCTTCACACTTAGGGGTCCATTCAAACTTCTTGTCCTTCTTCAATAATTGGGTCATCGGACGGGCAATACTGGAAAATCCTTCGACGAACTTGCGGTAATATCCCGCTAATCCGAGAAAACCTCTAACTTCCGTTTGAGTGGTAGGGGCTTCCCATTCCAGGACTGATTTGATCTTCTTGGGATCTACCGATATTCCTCCTGCTGACAGCACATGGCCTAAGAATCCAACCTCCTTCAACCAGAACTCACATTTACTGAACTTAGCATATAGCTGATGCTCTCTTAGGGTTTCTAGAATTAATCTCAAATGGGTTGCATGCTCTTCTTCGGATTTGGAGTAGATAAGAATGTCGTCAATGAAGACAACAACAAACTTATCCAGGAACTCCATAAAAACCTTATTCATGAGATTCATGAAATAAGCAGGGGCATTGGTCAATCCAAAGGACATTACGGTGTACTCATACAATCCGTATCGGGTAGTGAAGGCTGTTTTGGGGATATCCGTTGCACGGATCTTCAGTTGGTGGTATCCGGTTCTAAGATCTATCTTCGAGAATACTCTTGCTCCAGTCAATTGGTCAAACAGATCTTCAATCTTCGGGAGAGGATACTTGTTCTTGATGGTCACATCGTTAAGCTTGCGATAATCAGTGCACAGTCGGCTAGAACCGTCACTTTTATCCACAAACAGAACGGGTGATCTCCAAACAGAAGAACTTGGTTGAATTAATCCTTTGCTCAAGAGGTCATCCAATTGCTTCTTCAACTCAACTAATTCAGCTGGGTTCATACGATAGGGTCGTTGGGCTATTGATCCAGTTCCGGGGATAAGCTCAATGATAAACTCAATATCCCGATCTGGTGGCATTCCGGGTAACTCATCGGGAAAGACATCCGGGTATTCACAGACGATGGGGACTTGCTCCAAAGTCGGTCCTGAGATACTCTTATGACATCTGGTGGTTTGGGGTGGTTTTACGGACACATGCTTGACTATGATTCCATGGCTACTCTTCATGGTGATGGTCTTTTTGGCACAATCTATCACTCCTTGATGAAAAGACATCCAATTCATACCAAGAACTACTTCCAAACCCTTGGTTCCCAACACTATCAAATCGGCTAAGAAAGCTATCCCATGGATTTCTATGGGCACTGCCAAGCAAGTACAACTAGCTTTTGTTACTGACCCGGGAATTTGCACAGACATGACGTCTTTCAAGGGTGTGGGTTGAAGTCCACTTTTATCAACGAATAATTGGGTAACAAACGAGTGTGAAGCTCCAGAATCAAACAGAACCCTTGCAAGAACTGAGTTAACAGGGAACATACCAAGCACCACGTCGGTTGCTTCCTGAGCTTCTTCAACATTCATGTGATTCAGACGGCCTCGAGAGTGAGGCTGGTTCCTTGGTGGATAGTTCTTGCCATTTCCCACACGGCGCTGTTGCTGAGCAGGAGCAGTAGTCTTGGATGCATCATTCAGCTTCTTGGGGCACTCATTGGAGTAGTGCCCTTTTTGTCCACACTCATAACATGTAATACCAGACTTGTCACCAGGCTTGGGTAACACAGGGGCGCCATTTGGCCTTGGAGTATTGGTGTTGAAGTTGTTGCCACTAGGTCTTGGGGGTGCACGGTTGAAGTTGTTGCCGGGTGGGCGGTTAGGATAGTTGGGACGCGGAGCAGGTGCAGACGGCCTCATTGGTCTAGGGGTGAAACCCATTGGTGCATTTCCCCTTGGCTTCTGCGAGTTGCTCGGGTTGCCTTGATACATCATACGGCGCTTGCGGTTCTCGGTAGCTTGCTTGAGTTTGCCTTCCATCTGAATGGCAGAGTCAACCAATGACTCCAGGTCGGCAAAGGGAATACTAACCAGGACACATTGCATCTCATCATGAAGTCCATCCAGAAACCTTTCTTGCTTCTTCTCAGTGGTGTTGGTGTCATCTGGGGCATATCTAGACAAGGTAAGGAACTTGTCACGGTAATCCACCACCGACATGGAACCTTGCTTCAGATTTCTGAACTCATCTCTCATCCTTTTTACCAATCCCATGGGAACATGGGCTTTGCTAAACTTGCTCTTGAACTCCTCCCAAGGCATCACATACCCTGGGGCTTGCATGGCACGGGTGCTGTCCCACCAAGCTCTTGCTGCTCCAGCAAGATAGTGGGTGGTGTATAAGACCTTCTCATTTTCACCAACTTCAGCGACTGCCAAGTTGTTCTCCATGGTACGAAGCCAATCATCGGCATCTAAGGGCTCTTCAGACTTAGTGAATATAGGAGGGTTGGTGTTCTGGAAACTCCTTAACTTGGATCGGTGCTCTCCATTGCCATGGTTTTCTCCTTCACCATTGCCATTTCCATTGTTGTGGTTCGTTGCCATCTGGGTTAACTGCTGAAGAGTGGCCAAGTTGGCTTGGCGCTCAGCTCGGGCTGCTTCCCGGTCTTCCATGATCAACCTTAGCAATTCGGCCATTTCCGGGTTCGGGGGTGGGGGTGCTCGCGGCATCTGAAGATAAGGTGCGTAAGACAAGAGGGAAAAGCTAATTTGCTAAGATTTAGAGGTACATGGATGATGCAATTTTGTTTTACTAAGGCCTTAGAGGCCAAATTCAAATTTCATTCATCACTCATCAAACATATCATACATACGAGTTCACACATTACAAATGGTTTACATCAAACCATTGCGACTCGTCTACTAGAGAGGGGGATACAACTCACACCTACACGAAGTGATCATAAAGTGGAACTCATAGCTAGATAATACGTGGATCTCGGACCTAAACAGCGGGCTCCTCGGGGTCTTCCTCCTCGTCGCTCACAATGAATCCATTGTGTCCACCATCCTCCGGATCATCGAGGTCCTCCATGAAGTCATCCTCATCACTAATGAGGGCATTATCCTCCTTGCGGAGATCAATGCCTTCCTCCTCACCAAGGTGATCCTCCAGACTCTCAATGTACGCGGTCAACTCCGCCACATTGGCCTTCAACTCCTCAAGGTCCTGTTCCTTCTCATCGCGCTGGCGACGAAGGCTCTTGCGTTCCTTCGCAAGAATCCTGATGGTGCTCCTCGCCTCCACCAGTGCAACGTGCTCGAGGTTGGCCCTAGTACGGGCACGGTCGGCCTCCTGCTGAGTGGAGTACAGCAAGAAGTCCATGTGGTCGATGTAGGTACTCGGCTCATTCTGCCCGGGCATGTTTGCGGGACGCCCATCCGCATCACGCCGAGCAAAGTCCTTGAAGCGTCCTCCCTGAACCTCCTCAACGTGCAGTCCGCATAAGCGGGCGTGCATCTCCTGCATCGCTCGGACCAAACCATCGGCCCAAGTGTTCTCCACAAGCTCAAACTTGACCCTTGGAGAACCCAACATCCCCTTCTTGCCACGGCAACTAGCTCGGATGAGCCACCGTAGCTCTCCATCCGGGTGCTCATTGAGCACGGCTCCCTTGAACTCCGGGTACAAACGGTTCAGGAACAAGGTCAAAGTGGTGAGATCGCGCTCGAAACAAAGGCTGCCACCTTGGCCCAACTGGTACTGCTCAGTGAATACCAGGGCCATCTACAAAATTTTAAATTAGTTCAAGTTAGTGATCAACTCAAGTGTGCAAAATTTTAAGTAAGCTAAAACTGAAGTATGTATAAAACTTTGTAACTAGAGAGGAAAGACTAAGCAATTTTTGCAACCGTTCTTGTATCTTTCTTTTATCAAGGTTTTGTTTAACGCCCATTCTAACTAAGGTCTCCTATGGTCAACCTAGGCTCTGATACCAACTTGTGACGACCTCAAATTTGATAACAAATTCGAAGTGCCCGTTATGTATTCCACCGCAATCCCAGAATCATTGTTGCGATATACATAACGTAGTTGGTAACCAGTTCCATAGACATTACAATACGATGATTCAAATACAATGGTCATATAGACCAAGTCATATTACAACACAATATAGCAGCGGAAATAACGTCTTCGGCCCATGCCTTCTCCCTACAGGCAATTGGCGACTCACGGAGACGAGCTTAGTTCTGGTACTCTTCTTCATACCCTTCCTCCTGGTATTCCTCCCCATAGTCTGGCCAAGTTGATAGCCAGGGACACAGCCGTGAGTACATTGGATGCACTCGCAAACCATCTTGTAAATGAAAAGATGAAGTAGATATGCAAGGTTGGGTATAGTGGACTAAGCACTCAGTTGATTTGCAAAAGCTAGTTTTTATTTCCCAAGAATGCTCATTTGTAGAAAAGAGGTTTAGTTCTCTAAGTTCATTCTAAAGAGGAACTTCAATGTGTCAAGATCAAGGTCAAGTCATGTCAATTCAAGTTCATGTCCTTCACCAGGTTCACCCTTGTTATTTTTATTCTTGACAAAAGCCAGGTAGAGTTTGCCAACCGTCCATGACCGAGGACTCGGCTATTCGAATAGTTTGAAAACCTCTGCAGAGGGGTACACTTTACCCACAAGATTCGATACATCTGCCGGGAGAAATCCACGGTTCGCTATACACAAAGGTATGCGGCTTTCAGATAATCAAACAAATTCTTTCACTTGCTCATCCTAGTATAGGATCCTTCCCTAGAGCCCGGGATACGGACTTCCCGCTCCGGCGCCTCTAGTTATGCCCATCCCGGAGGCCGGGTTAGTGGAATCCACTTGGTCAAGAAGTATCCGCCCGTGGAGTCCTTCCATGAAGATTTTATGCAAGACCTCCCATACTAAGATCAACAAACTACGGATTAAGCCCCTTCCCATATAGGGGTAACGTGGTTGTACGGTATAGTTGGCACCCATGTACATCACTCGTTGTCAATTGAGAAATACATTTCATAGTTCTTAGTCCAGATTATTTTCTTTCATAAAGCCATCATGTAGGAGCAAACTCCCAGTTCAAGTTTCAAGGTCAAGTCACCCCTTTCAAATGGGGTTCCTCCCGAGATAGCCTCAACTTTTATTAGCGACTAAGCAACTACATTGAGTGATAGTACTACTACTATGGTTGGATAAACTCAGCTTGATGCTCTTGATAACCAAGACATCAATATGCTTCTATCATTCTACTCTAGCAATTCAATCATGCAATTTACTTCTATCATTCTACTCTAGCAATTCAATCATGCAATTTACTAAAAACAAGTAGAATGCAATATTAAAACTAGGTAGTGGGAGTATGAATCAAAAGATGGCTTGCCTTGGTTGGCAAAGTGTCCGGGGTTTTCTTCTTCTTCTTGATAATAATAATCCCCTCCAATATCCTCCTCGGCAACACTAGCGTCTAATAACGAACAAACACAAAACACACCATCACTTCACCAGACCAACAACACACCAAGCACACATCTTTGTTTGCTAACCCAGCATTTGTGTTGCATTGTTATGGGGTTGGATTGTAAGTTTTTCTTCTAAGTTTTTCTTCAAATGTGCAAGCTAGTTTCTCTACTAGGTAGCATAGGTGGTTCACTTGTGCAGCATTGGTGTTGATTTAGAGTTACTAAGGCAAGTTTAAGTGGGAATGATCCACTAAGTGAAATGGGTAAAGAGGGCAATTAATTCTAAGTGTGCACTAGTGATCTATCATTTTATGCTAACAAATAGGTTTGGGTTAGGGTCTAAATGAGCACACTAATATGGTTTGGGGTAGATTAGTGTTGACTAACAGTAAGAGGGGTCATTAGTAAGTTCACATTTTAATTTTCATGATTATTGATGGCTTAAATAATTTTCTAGAAATCTTTCATTAATTCACAAGCTATGGTCACACTATTCATAACCATTTTTATTCTTAACTGATTTGGAAATCTAACCAGTACTATTGGATAGAGTATTTTCTAAGCTTTCCAACGAATATTTATTTGCTAAATTTGGACTTATAAAACTCTAGGAATTTAAGTTTGAAAATACCATTTGAAACAGTTTTGAAATAAAAGAAAAGGGCGGGAATTAATTAAAAATGATTCGGACCGAAACGTGAAACGAGCCGGGCCCTATTCCGAATCAAGCCGAACGGGCCGGCCCATACCGTTTCGCGCGGGGGAAAGGAAATAAAAACGGGACTGACAGGTGGGGTCGCGATGTCAGATCTAATTACGAAACCCGAATCGGTATGCTATCGTCCGATCGCGATCCAACGGCTCAGGGTCTTTCTTCTTCCTCAGCACGGGCGGGATCTCACCTGCGAGCAGCGACGGCGTTCGACGGCGACGGCGGGGCGTAGAGGAAGCGAAACTCGACGGCGATGGTCGGGATCGGCTGCGGTGCTCCTCCTCCTCCGATTCCCTGCAGAAGCTGGCCTCCAGGTGGTCGGACGTGGCGGCGCTCCGCCCGTCCAGTACTGCGCCGGCGAGGTCGGCTACGGCGAACTAGGGCACGAGGGAGTAAGCGGCGATGTCTGGGAGGTAGAGGGGAGTGCAGTGCGTTGCTTCGTTTGATCGCCGGGGGTTTATATAGGCCCAGGTGGCCGGGAGCAAGGCGACCAGAAGCTCGACGCTGCGGGGGTCCTGGCGGCGTTGCAAGCTCGCTCCGGTCACGGCGGCCTCGGGGTGGTGCTGGGCTGGTGTCGACTCGGCTGCGGGGCGCTGTGGGTCTCCTCTGGCGCCTTCCAGACGGTCGGCATCGCGCGGGACAGTGGGTTCCTGGGAGGGGGTCCTGGGTGTGTTTCTCCTTCTCCCTCCTCTTCTCACGGCCTGGGTCGGGCCTGGGGGTACTGGACTCGATCGAGGCGCGGCCAGGGGGCATGGCTACAGCACTTGGCCGAGCTCGAGCAGTGCAGCACAGTGAAGTTTGGTTTGATTTAAATTCCTGCTGCCAGTGTTCGACGAAATGCTTCCAAGAACTCAAAATTCGAATTTTTCAAATTTGCCACTTTGGGTGCTCATCATATTGGATAAGGTACCCTGGCATATTTTTGATCTGGAGAAATAATGAGTTTTGCAAAAATTTATATTTCAAATTTGAAATGGTTTCTGTTTCAGATTCAAACTTTGGCTCAAGTTTGAGTAGTGTTCTGGTTTGAAATTTTGGTAGATCTTTGTTGGTTGAGTTAGTCCATAACTTGGTTAAGCTCAACTAAAAAGTTAAACCTGCAGGTGAGCTGTAGATTTCTTAATATAAGGGCTCAAAGTGGTGTAGTCATTAACAGTTTCTAGATCATATTAACTTTATCTCTTTCTTACCTATTTTTATTTTTGGTTCTTTTGGTTCCTAATATCTTTCTTAGTTGTTTCTATTGGTTCACTTAGAATTGTTTAACCAATGCTCAAGCAAAAGAACACACATAAAATCATAGAAATACAAATAAAGAGAATGCATGTATGCATGCAATATTGAAGAAAAAGTTTTATTTGGATCCAATTTTTGACTCTTTATTTAATAAGACTTGGGTTACAAATTCTGGGTTGTTACACATATGTGGTATAGGAGATGGCAAAAGGGTGGGTCTGCGGGGTCGCGGAGAAGGACGGCGATTGGCTTGGATCATCAACTGGGCCCATACAAAAGAAGTATGGACGGGAAAGTACGCCTGGTTGTGCAGCAAAGTGTTGATCTCTCATGGGTACAAGTGACTACCTCTGCAGAGTGTACAAAAAGTATCAAGATACTCCCTGTTCTGGGAAGGAGCTACGAACATGGCAGGAAAGGAGCCCATCAAAGCTGTAATCAACCTATGAAGACTGACGGACATAGTTCTTTTAAATAAAAGCAATCTTTGAAGAAAGGATTATAAAAACTACATTTGACCTAAGACTCTTGAGTCTATGGTTATAGCTAGTGCATCAAACACCTCTATCCTGTTAATTGAACTTGTTGGGTAACGCTCGTTACTCACCCCATTCCCTCTTAACCCTTGCTTAGACTTGGAGGGCCAGAACGAGGAAACTGAAGGAGCATCAGAGGACTATGAGGAAGTCTTCTATGAAGAGCCGGACCTTTCCGAAGGAGTCGAAGGCGTGGATTACACCATCGCCTACGGAAACAATGAAGGAACTGAGGAGGAGGCCAAAAACTAGTGGTATAGGGCAGTAGTTCAAGTCACAGGAACTTTATAGAATAAAGTGACTTAAGCCAGTTATCATGTTTAGTCTACTTCTATCAGTCCTAGTTAAGGTTTGTAGCATCAAGGTAGAACCTACTAGTGTTCCTCTTTGGACCGAGGAGGAACTGGAGTCCTTTGTAAATTTGTGGCTTATAATATTAAGAGCTTGAATAAAGACCGCTATGTTTTTGTTGTACCACTTTGAGGGATGTAATATTTGTGAAATGGTACTTTATGAGTGTTATGTTAACGACTTGCATACTACAACATGTAGTGGTATGCTGGGTCACCACAACTTCTGACGCTGCCCCTTCACCTATAAAGACCCCCGATGGGAAAAACCTAAAGACCCGATCTGCCGCCGTCTAGAAGCTCTTCTCGGCACCCTGCCGAAGAGGGGAATCACCACCGGAGGTCTTCTTCATCGCCATGCTTGCCTCCGGTGTGATGAGTGAGTAGTCTACCTTGGACTATGGGTCCATAGCAGTAGCTAGTTGGTTGTCTTCTCCACCATGTGCTTCATGTTTAGATCTCGTGAGCTGCCTTACATGATCGGGATCACCATTATGTAATTCTACATGTTGTGTTTGTTGGGATACGATGAATATTGGCGTTATGATTGAGTTGATGTGCTGAATATTATCTTATGTTATCTCTATGTTGTTTATGATCTTGCATGCTATCCATTGTTAGTAGTTATCTTGGCTGAGTAGATACTAGTGACTCCAAGAGGGGGTATTTATGCTCGATAGTTGGGTTCATGCCTCTATTTAATCTGGGGGAGTGACAGAAACCTCTAAGGTTGTAGATGTGCTATTGCCACTAGGGAGAAAACAACATTCTTATGTCCAAGGACATATGCTTTGTTTACATTACACACTTTGCTTAATACAGTTATCTGTTGTTCGCAACTTAATACTCAAGGGGTTCTCGGATTGATTCCCCGCGAGTGGATTATTAGTCATAGATGTAGTTGGATGGCGGTGTATGCATTTTGTTGTAATGCCCAAAGTAAATCTATAGTGATCCTCTTGACATATCACGTTATCTTTATTCTATCAATTGCCCAACTGTAATTTGTATACCCAGCATGTGTTATTTTATCTTATGGAGAGACACCACTAGTGAATTGTGGACCATGGTCCTATTTCCTTTATATTGCTATCACCTGTTTACTTTACTCGCACTGTTTACTTTCTCGCATACTACTATTGTTTTCCACTCGATACGCTCATTCCTTTGTTTACAGCAAACCGATGAGATTGACAACCTCATCGTAAGTTGGGAGCAAAGTATTTGGTTGTGTTGTGTGCAGGTTTCACGTTGCTACTAGTTGAAGATGTGGTAACATGTTATCATTAACGGCGCCCTTGTTGGAGTGTCACTAAGCTAGCAAGCATCACCTTCTTGAGTTTGGCTTTTTCCTGGATACGATAAACCTTGGTTTCTTACTGAGGGAAAAGCTTGCTGCTGTGCTCATCATACCTTCCTCTTGGGGTTCCCAACTGGACGGTTATTTACATCAACACACCGTGCCGCATTAGTAATCAGTGCACAGTCTGCTGGAACCATCATTTTTGTCCACAAATAAAACTGGTGATCTCCAGGATGATGAACTTGGTTGGATTAGACCTTTCCGCAGCATATCATCTAATTGCTTCTTCAGCTCAACTAGTTCAACTAGGTTCATGCGGTACGGCCTCTGGGCTATTGGTCTAGTTCTAGGAATAAGCTCAATGATGAACTCAATATCCCGATCCGGTGGCATACCGGGTAGTTCATCAGGAAAAACATCCGGATACTCACAAACTATTGGGACTTGATCCAGAGTGGGTCCTGAGATACTCTTGTGACATTGGATGGTCTTAGGGGATTTTTCAGATAAGTGCTTCACTACAATTCCAGTGCTACTAGTCATTGTGATGGTCTTTTTAGCACAATCTATCACTCCTTGATGTTGAGATATCCAATCCATACCTAGCACTACTTCCAATCCTTTGGTTCCTAAAACAATCAGGCTGGCTAGGAACTTTATCCCATGGATTTCTATGGGAACTGCCAAACAGGTCCATCTAGCCTTTGTTATGGACCCAGGTATTTGTACTAACATTAAATTTTTCAGGGGTGTCAGTTGAAGTCCACTTTTGCAGGCAAATGATTCCGTAACAAAAGAATGTGAAGCTCCAGAATCAAACAGAACTCTTGCAGGAACTGAGTTAATAGGGAACATACCCAGAACAACATCGGTGGCCTCCTGAACTTGTTCAACATTCATGTGGTTCAGACGGCTCTGGGGTTAGGCGGGTTCCTTGGTGCATAGTTCTTCCCATTTCCATCACAGCGCTGCTGTTGAGCAGGGGCAGCAGGCTTTGGTGCAACATTCATCTTCTTTGGGAACTCATTGGAGTAGTGCCCCTTGAGTCCGCACCCATAGCAGGTAACACCAGACTTGTCACCAGGCTGGGGCAAGGTAGGTGCGCCACCCGACTTTGGAGTGGTAGAGTTCAAGTTGTTACCACTCGGCCTCAGGGCTGCACGGTTGAAGTTGTTGCCTCCCGAACGGTTGGGGTAGTTGGGGCACAGTGTAGGTGCAGGCGCCCTGTTGGGTCGAGGGGCGAAACCCGAAGATGGATTTCCCCTTGGCTTCTGCGCATTGCTGGAGTTGCCTTGATACATCATACGGCACTTGCGATTCTCACTATCTTGATCCAGCTTGCCTTCCATCTGAATGGCGGAGTCCACCATTGCCTCTAAATCAACAAAGGGAATACTGACTAGGACACACTGCATCTCATCATGTAGTCCATTCAGAAACCTTTCTTTCTTCTTCTCATCAGTGTCCGCGTCATTAGGGGCATACCTCGACAAGGTAAGGAACTTATCGTGGTAGTTCACCATAGATAAGGAACCCTGCTTGAGATTTCTGAACTCATCTCTCATCCTCTTGATTAGACCCATATGAACATGAGCCTTGCTGAACTTGTTCTTGAATTCTTCCCAAGGCATCACATACCCATTGCCTTGCATGGCACGGGTGCTATCCTACCAAGCTCTTGCGGCTCCTGCAAGGTAGTGGGTGGTGTAGAGAACCTTCTCATTCTCGCCAACTCCGACGACTTCCAAGTTGTTTTCCATAGTGCAAAGCCAATCATCGACATCCAAAGGTTCTTCAGACATAGTAAAAGTTGGTAGATTGGTGTTTTGGAAACTCCTAAGCTTGGAGCGGGGTTCACCATTTCCATTGCCATTGCCATTATTCTCCACTTCTCCCTGGCCATTTCCATTGCCATTGTGGTTCATGGCCATCTGGGTTAGTTGCTGAAGAGTGGCCAAGTTGGCTTGGCGCTCCACTTGGGCTGCATCTCGATCTTCCATGATCATCCTTAGCAGTTCCGCTACTTCCGGGTTCAGGGGTGGTGGAGCACGAGTCATCAAAAGATAAGGGGTATAAGACAAGAGGGAAAACTAGTTGCTAAAATCTAAGGTAACCCAAGTGATGCAAATGATCTTATTAAGGCCTTAAGGGCCAAACTCATTTTTCATTCCATAATCATCAAGCATACAACACATCGAGTTCACACATTACAAATGGTTGACACTGAACCATTGCGACTCGTCTACTAGATAGAGGGAATACAACTCACACCTACACGAAGTACTCTACGGTGAACTAACCACTAAATAATGCTTAGATAGGTGATCTAAACATCCAGAACCTCGGGCTCATCATCGTCGAGGTCCACTACGGGTGCATCCTCCTTATCATCATCGATGAACTCCTCGTCATCATCATCTTCCTGATCCTCCATGTCCATGTCCTTGAGGTAATCTTCATCATCGCTAAGGAGAGAATCTCTCTCCTTGCGAAGGTCAATGCCTTCTTCCTCAACATCCTCGAGATGGGTCTCGAGATTGCTAAGGTACTCAGTCAGTTCGGCCACCTTTGCCTCCAACTCCACAATGGTGTGATATCTTGCTTCGCTGGCGATGAAGGCGCCTACTCTCTTTGGCAAGGAGCTGGATGGTGCTCCTAGCCTCCAAAAGTGCGAAGTGGTCGAGGTTGGCCTTGGTGCGGGCACGGTCGGCCTCCTGCTATGTGCAGTAGAGCATGAAGTCCAAGTGATCCACGTGGTGACTCAGCTCGTGGTGTCCAGGCATGTTCATGGGGCGTCCGGTGTCATCACGACGGGCAAGATGCCGGAAACGCTCCTCCTGGATCTCCTCGGGGTGCTATCCGCACATGCGGGCAAGCATCTCCTACAAACCCCGAGCCAAGCCATCGGGCCAGTTGTTCTCCCTGATTTCAAACTCGATTGTGATCGAAGTGGGGTCTCCAACCTTGCCACGACAAATTGCCTCGACAAGCCACCGAAGTTCCCGTTCTGGGTGATCAGGGAGCAGGGTTCCCGTGAATTCCGGAAACGGACGGTCCAGGTGCAAAACCAAGGCAGTGAGGTCGTACTCAAAGACAAGGCTCCCACCACGACTGAGCTGGTAGTGCGTGACGAACTCTGGTTCCATCTACAAATTTTTAGGTAGATTAAGTTAGTGAGTGACTCAAGTGTGCAAAAAATTTAGGTATGCATATAAATAAATAGGGTGAGTAGTTTAGTAATAAGAGGGAAAAGAGTAGGTCATATTTCATTATAGAAAGACTAGTTTTAATTTCTTTCTTACGCCCATTCTAACTAAGGTCTCATATGGTCAGCCTAGGGTCTGACACCAACTTTGTAACAGCCCCAAATTTAGAGAAATTCGAGGTGCCCATTATGTATTCCATCACAATCCCAGGATCATTGTTGTGACATACATAACATAGTTTTAACCCGTTCCATAGACATTACAATACAGATAGTTCAAATACAATGGTCATAGTGACCAAGTTCATAATACAACATAATAATAGCAGTGGAATTAACGTCTTCAGGCCCATGCCTTCACCTACAGGCAATGCTGACTAGGAGATGATCTTAGTTCTGGTACTCTTCTTCATATCCTTCCTCCGGATATTCCTCCTCATAGTCTGGCCAAGTAAATAGCCAGGGACAGAGCCATGAGTACATTGGTTGCACTCGCAAACCATCTTATAAACAGAAAGTAAAGAAGTATGCAAGGCTTATGTAGTGGTCTAAGCTCTAAGTTTGTTTGCATAAAAGCTAGTTTTATTTCCCAAGAAGATTCATTAAAACATAAGAGAGTTTCAGTTCTCTAATTGGAATCTAAGATGGAACCTCAAATGTTGCTCATAGTCATTAATCAAGTCAAGTCATTGACTGGTATCATAGTTCATTTCATCAATATCAGAAATCCTGACAAAGGTTAAGTACCGCTAACCCAAGTGTCCATGACCGCGGACACGGCTATTCGAATAGTTTTGACCTCTGCAGAGGGGTACACTTTACCCACAAGATTCAATCCATCTGCCAGGAACAATCCACGGATCGCCATACACGAGTATGCGGGGTTCAGATGATCAAGCAAAATCTTTCATTTGCCTACTCTAGTATAGGACCCTTCCCTAGGAGTCCGAGACACAGCATTCTCTGCTCCGGCACCCCTAGTTTTGCCCGCTACAGGATGCTATATGAATGGACACATCCACTCGGTTCGGAAGTATCAAGCACATCATGCACTTCTATAAAGGATGGTGCAAGGTGTCCCATACTAAAGCAAACAAGCTACGGACCAAGCCCCTTCCCATTTAGGGGTAATGTGGTTGTACTGTAGGGTTGGTCCGGCATATACTTCACACCTCATCATTCAAGTTCATTTCATAGTCATTAGCCATTCTTATGTTTCTTCCAAAAATTTCATCATGGATGGACAATCTCCATCCAAGGTTTACAACCTCAGTTGATAACATTCAATCAGGTTCCCATCTAGCTTACTCCAATTTTATTAGCGGCTAAGCAAGCTAATGGAATGGTGCTTGGACTAAGGGGGTAGTCTTGCTAAGCAATACCTAACTACAAATTATTCCTCTACTCTAGCAATTCAATCATGCAATTTAATTTGAAGACAAGTAAGTATGCAAATTTGAAAACTAGGTATTGGGTACGATTCAAAAGATGGCTTGCCTTGGTTGGCAAAGTGTCCGGGTTAGTCTTCTTCTTCTTGGTAGTATCCTTCCTCGGGCACTTCTTCGGCAACACTAGCATCTATTAACGATACACAAAATATACACACAATCACCAAGCATGTTCAAACATCACCCCAAGCACACACACAAGTTTCAAAATAGAGCAACTATTATCCAGCACTAATTTGGTTGGATTCCAAGAGTTTGGATAATTTATTTTGATAATAGGGGTGTAAGTTGAAGTGTGCAAGGTTTTAATAATAGATAATTGGGTTTCAAAAATATCTCCTGCAAGTTCACTTGACCAAGGTCAATTCTTACAGAGATGCCTTCTAAAATTCGGTTTGTACTAATGGATGTAGAAAATATCTATTTATAAAACACTAGCCTAATATTCCTAAGTTAAGATTACCTACTTAACCATATAGGAAACTAGCATTTTATTTAAAGAGTTCTAATTTGCAAACTAATGTTACCAACAGATATAATAACACTAAAAGTGAATTTTGAAAGTTGAATTCATATTTTTTTGAATTTTATTTGATTTGTTATGAATTTGGCAAGGTTGCATAGCTGCAGATTTGTTATTTTTATCCAATTAAAAATATAAGTCTAAATGGGTTGAAAATACCACCATTGGATAGCTCATATTCTAAGCTTTCCAACGACATATTATTTGCTAAATTTGAATGTCTACAACTCTGGGAATTCTAATTCTAAGAATAGTTCAGATTCAAATTTTAAATTCAATCCTTTTTTTTGACCGAAAATGGGCCGCGCGCAGGAGTCCGAATGGGACACGCTCGCAGGCCGAACAGGGCCGGCCCAGCAAGTATCTCGGGCGCGTGCACTGAAAAAATTCAGCTGACAGGCGGGGCCCGCCTATCAGCTGACTTAAAAACCGAAGCGGTATGGGAGCGTCTCGGCCGTTGGATTAGACTTGATCCGGCGGCCGAGGGCCTTCTTCCTGGCGTGAACGGGTCGGGGGAGAGAGGGGGTCTGGGAGAGGGGCGGAGCCCAGAGGGCTCACCTGCGGCGGTGGGGAGCGGCAGCGAGGGTGCAGGGCGGCGGCGGTGGTTCTTCTCGGCCGTCTCGCGCAGACGGCATCGCGGGAGGTGATCGGGAACGGCGGCGCTCCGCCGTGTCCTGGGAGCACCAGCGTTGAGCTCCTGGGCCACTGAGAGGGAGAGGGAGGGAGTGATGATGTCTGGGAGGTAGCTGGGAATGGGGTGAGTTCGAATGCAAGGTCAGGGGCGCCATTTTAAGGCCGGAGAGAGGGGGAGGGGGTGGTGTACTGGGCAGAGGTAATGCCAGGGTGCCGGCCCTTGGGGGTTGAGGGGGGTGGTAATGGCTCGAGCGGTGGCTGCAGAGCACGGAGGCATGTTCCAGGCGACTGAGAGATGACTTTGGGGGTTTGTACCGAGAGCATTTAGGGAGAGAGGGTGGCGGCGAAGTTTCCTCCTTGCCATCGCCATGTCAGTGCCATTGGTGCAATGGGCAGAGGGGTTATGAGGGAGAGAGGTACCAGCATGGTTTAGTAATGGAGTTTGTCCCCTGGGGATGTTAAACCATGTTTTACCGTGGTAATTTGCAAATCGACTGAAAACTGCACACAAGGTGCTCGATGAAATGGCCGCAAGAAATCCAAATTTGAATTTTTCAAAAATTTCCAGTTTGGGTGATCATTATATTGGATAAGAATTCTAAAACTAATTTTCTTAGGTCCAAAGGTGTTCAATTGCTTGAGGGCTATTTTGAATTTGGAATGTCCTCTATTTCAGATTCAAACTTTGGACTCATTTTAAATGGGGTTAGCAAAATAATTTTGGACAGTTAGGGCTAGGTTGAGAATGTGCATTGCTTGCTCTTGCATGACCTGCAAAGAAACAACTAGGTCTGGTTTAGAAATTTCTTAAGAAATGGGGAAGAAGAGGGGTAGTGGTTAACTTGTTGGTAGATTATTTTTTCTTCCTCTTTTCCTTGTTAGGGTTTTGTGTCTTTCTCATTTCTTTTTGTTTTCTTTCTTCTTGTTTGGATTATTGATTTGCCCTAGTTTCCATCACCAAAGAACATAAACAAGTAATACAAGCAATCATGCACTCCAAAAATAAATTTTTTAATTTACCCTAGAATTTACTCACTTTATTTATTGATATTTTTTATACAACTTTTTGAGTTGTTACAATCTTCCCCCCTTAAAGAGAATCTCGTCCTCGAGATTCACAAGCTAAGAACTAACAAGATTTGGAAACTCAGTCTTGAGATAATCTTCTTGTTCCCAAGTAGCTTCATCTTCAGTGTGGTTACTCCAGTGGACTTTTAGAAACTTGATACTTCGGGTTCGTGTTGTTCTGTAGGCTTCTTCTAGGATACGAATAGGTACTTCACGATAGGTTAAATCCTTGTTGATATCCACAGAGTGGTGATCAATATTCTTGAAAATATCTGGCTTCTCAGGAACTTCAAGACATTTCCGAAGTAGGGACACATGAAAGACATCGTGTACTTCGGACAATTCCGGGGGCAATTTTGTAACACCCCACTTTTTGTAGACCAACTGAGACCAAGGTTCAACACTTTATTTTGGGTAAATCAAAAACTTTTATTAAGGTGTGTACTTGAGTGCTAGCATGTATGATTTCATGTGTGTGTGCATGATTTTATGTGAGTGTGTGCTTGTGAATTGTTGCTTGATTTGATTTCAACAATTCAAATACCTTTGCATTAAATCTAGCTTGGTGCTATGATTTTATGCAGCCACCTTTGATCTTGGAATTGGCTTGTGTGAAACAACACCCTAGCTTACCTTCTTTGCTTGATTTCATCATATAGGTTTTCTATCTCTTTTTTTTTGCTCCTTTATTTGAAACTAGCTGGATGGCCCGCGCAATTGCGCGGCTAGCAATAATATTAGTTATATTTTAATATATGCATTTTATTTTCTCTTTCTTGATATCACATTTTGAAACAATTTAATAAAAAGTAAGAAGCAACTTGCTCACATGCTCCATCTATATGATTGAACTTCTTCGTATGTTACACATGCTAAAGATACATAACTTCATTAGTTAGTCTTCCGAGATCTGATCTGTAATACGTACAACACATGTATCCTTTCCTCAAACTCTAGGAATAAATTGTGTCTCTTCGGTCATGTGTGGAAACATTAATAAATACAAGTGATGTACCAAGAGAATTCATAAAAGAAAATTGATGAATAAATAAAATAACTTCTTATTTTTATTACCGTGTGCTCTATATTTTCATTTTTTGCCAGAGTGAACTGACTTTAAATCTCAATATTTATGAAAAGCTCTAGCACTCATACTTAAACTACTTAATCATGTAAAATTTGTGCATCCTAAAAGGTGAAAACAAAAGATTTCGGGAAAACTTAAATTAGCATGTATACTTAATGAATATTGTGCCGCTCCATTACGTACCACTTTTAAAAAAATGTTAAGTATATAAATATTTTTTTGTAAAATACTACACTCTCATGCTTATTTCATTGCAAAAATGTCTCAATATGTCACCTCTCTATTTTTTACATGTGTTTGTCGCAGAGTGCCAATAAGCATGTTAACTATTGTTGAACTAACTAATGATCTACGGAAAATTATTCTAATGTTTTCAGCGAACAGGAGAAAGCAAAAAGGAAATGCTACCTGGTATTTGGCCAAATGAGTTAACTAAAATTGGTTACGTAGTCCACAAATCATTATCTAAATATATGTGAGGCCTCTAAAAAATATTAATATATTTGATATCTTCGCGATATTAATATATTTACTCTTTAAAAAATATGTGAGGCCTCTAAAAATGAACAGATTAAATATATGTGTAATGTTTTACATTAACAGAGGCACTGAGTCACCGAGGCTGTAAGCTTTAGTTGTTTCGAGTGTAGATCGTAAGCACAATAGCAAAAAAAATTATTCTCTCTTGCCAAAAATATCGGTAGCAGTTGCCACTCAGCCATCTGCAAGTATGACATTTTTCTGTGCACCATACCAATGAAAATAGGATAGTTATGAAACTAATGGCATCACTCGTGGAAGGATTTAGATATGAAAGAACATGTAATATGTGCAATCAGAGAACATCGAATTTAATCATAGCAAATTTGCGCAACAGAATACTTGCACAAATTTGCACCTCAAGATCACTAAAATGTAGAAACCCGATAGAATTATAAATTTGGTTTCGCGAGAATGCATATTCATTCCTGAAAAAAATAAAACGTACTTATAATTCCAATCCTTAAGGCAAGCAGGGCAGCATAATATGGTCGGGTACCAATTTCATCTGAAACTGATAAATTCTAGCACTTACAACGAATGTCAAAAGCAATGCAAACATCAAAGTTTAAGAGTCAACTTAATTAATTTGTTTCACCTAGGCTTCACTCTACCATCTTGTCAGTCTTCAGCTTCAGCTATCAAATTGTTTTACCTACCTACGGTACACTTAATGGTAATGTTTTCTTACCTTCGTCACGTGTGCTACCATGCTTCTTGCCAGACTGACCATGCCACCATGACACCTTTAAGTAAGAAATTTTCCTTACTAAGATACATCAGACAGTAGAGGAAATGAGCAGTGCTGCTTTCACTAAATTAAGAAAAAAATCAGACAGTAACTCGATAGTCAAGCAAAAGGGATTACTGTAACTAGTGGAATGCCCATGCGTTGCTACGGGCTTGTAATTTTTTTCGATACATCGATTGTCGTATGCCCTTAATATTTTTCTTACTAATTTGTTTGTGTGTATGTCTTTCTTTGTTTTGAAGGTTTGAGAATATCTATTTTGAATTAAATTTTATGTTAAATATTAAATTATATGTTTTTTTTGAAACATGCATCAAAGAATAACGATAACACTGTATGCACACCTCATTTGATATTTTAAACATGCTTTTTTTAAAATTAACTAATGTGTGTTTCCCTTACTAAAATGATGCTACATAGTTATCCACAATTATATAATAATACTTCATAACATTTTTAAAGTATACATAAATTTTTTATTGATAACAAGTTTATGTCCTATAATTTTGGTTATGTATTAATAAAATTTTCATGCGTTGTTGCTATCTTTCGAGATGTAATATTTATACTCTTTAACAATGACAATAGAAGATTTGTTGACATAATATGTGCAGTCCAAGACATAATTTTTGAACTATCAACATAATCTTTGTTTTATCATTTTGTGAATCACAAAATTGAATTATGATTTATTATTACCCATAATATATTCAATATTTGGATATTTTAGACAAAAAAGCATATTAATTGGTTTAATTAAAAATCAACCTTTATGGTCTTACTCTTAGTCGATCTAGTACATTTTGTTAGATGCCAAATGTTTTTTTAATTTGACTTCACTCTAACTATGAGAAGGTTGAATTTTTTTGTATTAAAAATTCTCTCTTCTTTCACTCTCTCCTCTCTCTCACTCACTTTCCCTATTCCTGGTTGTTCCCCATGAATCCTCTCGACCTCTCCTTGGTCGCCACCGCCCCTAACTGGCTCCTCCCCCCGCCGGTTCCAATCCTCCTCCTCCCTTACTCTGTGTCTTATCGTCGTAATCTAGTTCCCTCCCTGAGTCCCTCTCGAAAAATTCCTCGTGGTCTCGTTACCGCACCGAGATCTGCTCATTTTCGTCGGAGAAATCGTCGCCGGAGAGCGTCAGCGTTTGATTCCCCATTGCCATGGGCGGCGTGAGGCAGACGCTGCGGGTCGTCGTCCGTATCTGTTGCTTAGGTTAGTTTTCTTCCTCTTTGAGCTAAAGATATCTGTTTTTCTTCCTCTGGTGCCGCTCGGCCACTACGGCGCCGTCCCAGGCGGCGTCGACGACTGTTGCACCGGTCATCAGATCCCCTTTCGCTATTCTACACCACCGGCATGACCTTCCCCCTTTATTCACTCAGCAGGTGTTGCTCGGGAGTGTGGGCACACATGGACGGAGGCAGGAAGCCTCGTCTCGCCACCTTCGCTCATCCGTCGCTGCAACGAAGCGCTGGCTCCAGAGCTGAATGCGCCAGCGCGGAGTACTTGGCGGCGGTAGCCGCGTCCCCGTTATTGATGTAAAGCTTCTCGGTGAAGGCGACCACAACATTCGTGCAGCTGCCACTGCCTCTGTAGGCGCCATGGCCGCATAGCTATCAATATTGAAAAATCATTGATGTAAAACATCAAATTTTAATTTAATTTGGGAAAATGTTCATGGTAAGCGGATTTCGTCTTGCAAAGAAACAAAGCACTATTGGTTGCTTTTTTGTTTTGCTCCTTTTCCTTGCACAACCAATAGATGATCAAGCACATAAATTTACAAAGATAGATACATAATTTCCTTTTGCATAAGAACAACAGTGTGATGGTAGTACTGCATGTGATTATGTAACATGAAGAAATGATAAAGAGTCATTAATACTATAACTTAACTTACAACAGCATTCTAGTTTATGCAAGAACTAATTAATACACCATATATCTTTCAGCATTAAGATCGACATGCTCCTATGGTCACTATGAAAGAAACACAAATACAACCAACCTTGGGAAAAGCCTAAACTATATTAATTAAATACAGAAAACACAACCTTATATAAGGGAATGATATTCCGTTTTATCTTCTTTAAAAATACGTATAGATCCTATACGTCAGTGTAAACCATAATTACCAGGAACCAGGTATAATAATATAGCATACATTGAACTGGCCATGGATAAAACACTTCATAACAAGGTGCTTCTTTTTATTTAGGTCCACCTTGATTTTACTATGTACAGGAAGCGATCTTTGTTATATGACAAAGATTGCAAGTAAGGTTCTTCACTAAAAAAATACACAAAATAGCGACATTTTGCAACTAAAAACGAACCAAATACATGGCTGATTACTAACAGAACCATCCAATTGAGTGTCAACATTAGTTGGAAACATTGCTTCCATCATTGTGCTTCATGCTGTCATTTCTGCTACGGTGCCATGATCCAAATAAACTCAAAGAGGTCAAATTAGTACCATATGATATTATGTGCTAGTTAAAGCTGAGTAGATTGAACACAAAAGGTTACACTACAATTTGAAGGAGCAACTAAGATGAAACTCATAATTCACCCGGATCCATCCAAGATACATGCTAGCTGTAATAGAAGGAAAATGCATCATACAATTAACTAAACGCATGTAATGTGTATTTCAACTTGCATCAATGAATCCGTGAGTTTGCTCAATGTCCTAGCATGTGTGTATTTGATCAAACAAATGGTGTGCACATAATACATATTATATAAGCTGTAGAGGAAGTGTCAACAACTCAGTATCTTTCTAATAAAACAGTACAATAAAAGATACCAATTGCCAGACGCCAGGCGGTGTCAATCTTAGCAATAAAACGGTGTCCAGCTGAAACAGAACTCTGGTTAGGTGAGCAAGAAAGCAATCTTGTCTAGGACGAAACATCAGGCTTGCTTGTACTCTAGTCTGAAAATCTTCGCTCCAGATTCCACTCTTGCTACATATGATTCAGAAGCACCACATTTAACCACTTACTACTCCCGATCGGAGAAAGCCATCAGTGAAGGATAAATACCCTGAGTATAGACTTGGAAAACTGAACCTGGATGGAATTTTTGCATGATATTTGAGGAGCCTGCAGTTGACAGTGCCGACCGCTATGGCCTGCTGGCACCCGTGCAGCAGCCTGACGCCGGTGCTCCGTTCGGGAGCTCGTCCCCATGGCTTTCTTCCCTCCCCGAGCGCTCACGCATTCGGCCGCGCGTGCTTCCTGCCGGCCGCCCCTTACCAGACTCCGGCCCGACCTCCTCGACCACATCTGTGCCGTACACTTGAGGGCCTTCAACGGTGAGTCGGTGACCACCTCTAGCTCACCTCCTCCATGCACGGTTGTGCTTCCTGGGACGGCACAGGCATACGCGCCGCCATGGACAGCAACTGCTGCGCTGCGCGAGAATTGCTCGGCAAATGCAACAGCAGGATGGCCACTGCCACAGTCGTGAGCTCAATTCGTTCACAGCCCTGGTCCCTGAGCATCTGCAGCATCGCCCTCGCATCCCTCATCCTGCTCTTGCTCACCAGCCACCACAGCGACTCCAAAGGTACAGCACGGCAACAGCGCACGAGCGACGACATGAATGGTGAGCCGAGCATGAACCTCCAGTCCGGGCTGGCGCAAAACAAAAATTGAGAGAAAAAGTTCAGAGCTTATGCTGCAAAAATTCATAGTTTGAGGAACAGAGTGGAGAGCAGTTACCTGCCGAGTCGCCGCACACTAACAGCGGGAATCCCCGCCGCTAGCCTACCGACGTGCTCCCGCCATTGCCGGACATGAGGAAGAGAGGAGACGGTGGGAGTTAGAATACGATGAACGGAATAACGCCTACACGAGATCCGGTGGTCGCCGTCGGTCGCCTGCACATCGCCGGTGGGATGTGGCTTTACGGTTCTGAAGATGGGGAACAGAGGGGCTAGATAAAGCCTCCACGTCGTCCTCTTCGCCTTCCTCGGGCGTGGACTTCCGGCCTCCTCTAGGAGCTCCGCCCGGGCATCACCGTCACCCTCGTGTCCACCCGGCGTCTCCTCGCATCCATCTGGCCGCACGCCTCTCATCTGCCTCCACGCTCGACCTCAGCGGGAGTGGGGCAGCGCCTGGGCTCACGCCGGTCAGGGAATCAACCGGACACGGCGTGGCCCTGCTCGCTCGATGGGGGAGCAGCGGCTGGGCTCGAGGGTTTCCTGGGGAGGTGGGCAGAACCGGTGGCAGGGGATCGACCGGACGGCGGCGTGGCCCTGCTCGCTAGATGAGCGAAGGGAAAAGAAAGAGGAAGGTTTCGACCCGGGTTTTCAGGGTACGAAGCGATTTTTTTTGATCGTACGAAAGACTTTATCCGGTTTTTTGACGTACCACGGTTTTGTTACCATCACGACCTCAAGCCGTATTATTAGTAGAGAAGAGATTCTAGAGGTGTGCTTTCTAATTCTCCGTCTGGTCCTTTTATAGATGCAGTCATGCAGAGATCTTATCAGTTTACCTCGAATCCATCCTTCCATCATCATGCACCAGCAAGTCTCATGCAAGTACAATGTATTGGCTGCAGGCTAACGCTAGGAAGTTATGTGGCTTATCTTACTTGATGTGGCTGAACTCACAGTCATACAGAGCGTAGTCCCATGCAGCCGGCAATATAAAAGCTCCTTGATTCAGATTGCATGTGCTTGCGGGCGGCGCCATCTTGCTTAAGAGTGGAGAGGTTAGCAGGTGCTGGTTGCGGCGGTGCTAGGTCGTCGCCTTTGCCTTTCTTCAGGCTAGCACGGCTGCCCTGAGAGCCATGAACGATTAATTGATTATACGAATAATATACCGATCTTCGCGTGCGCTGAGCGGCACTCTGATGATCAAGAGAAAACACGGTGCTGCTCTGCTCTTCTCATACGGCGCAGAGAGGCACTCGACGATTAGGAGAAAACATGGCGCTGCTACTGCTCCCGATGCGGCCGTGGCGTGGTGATGAGTCGAGATGCAAATTTTTCTCTCTGAAAAAGGGTTTGCATTGAATACGTTTTCTCTTTCCGTATTTTTGCTCGTGGACGTGAGAGATAAGGACACTGCTGCCGACCATATGTATTCTATAGGAACTTAATCGTTGTCGTTGGTCTTTATTTGCCTATGCTTATCTAATCTCCACCGTTGGTTGTTAGTTGTTTTAATAATATAATAGATTAGAGACTTCACCAAAACCCTACCTCTCTCCACTCAAAAATTTTGAAACTTGGTAGATGGACTTCTACCACTTGTAAATCACTTCTGAGCCAATCACCACTACCACTAGACCAAACTTTGAATTTTCAAATTTCAAACAAATTTCAGCCAAACTCTTCTTTTCCTCTTTTCTTCTTATTCTTTTCTCTTTTATTCCCCCCTCTCTTTGCAAAACGACCAAGATGGCAACCCTAGCCGACCACCCTTCTCTCTCTCTACTCTCTATCTAATCTCTAGCCCCTTGCCCTTGTCTTCTTGTGCTTGGACACAAAGAAGGAGGGGAGCCCGAGGCAAGATCTTGCCTAGATCTTCCTCTTCCCTCTCTTCTCCCTCTCCACCGTCCCTAACCCCCAACTAGCACCCAGCGCCGCCACTCCACCCTCTCCATGACCCTACCCTGTAGGGACTTGACGCAATTACCTCACCTTGCCCTCCTTCTCTCTCGCCGACGTTTGCCAGGACCCGCCCGTTGGGCTGAGGCTGTAGCGTACCTGTGCTTTAATTGTGCTAGTCCTGGATCGACTGCTAGCACACACAGTTACAAGATGAAATACCAAGAATACAAAGGTCTTTATTACAACATTTGATCCACAAATAACATAGTCTTTTACAACTCAGTAAGGCACAAAGACACAAACCTATTACAACTCTAGAAAACTACTAAGTAAATGAACTGCAAGTCTTCTTTTCTTCAAGCTCCGCAGGCAGACGTGTTGGACGAAGACTCGTGACCGTAGCGCAGCATCCTTCAATCTTCTTAGTATCCACCTGCAACATGATACGTTGCAGCCACGGAGGGTCAATACTTTGAATGTATTGGCGAGATGTCACTTTGGTGGACTCAATGGCACCTACACTTATATGCTATTTGGCCAGGTGGAGTTTGACTTAGCAAAAGCAGGCTTTTTCCTATCTTTGTAAAACTCAAATTTTCCTTAGCAAAATTTTGTCCAGAAGGACCTTTTACTACCCAAGTTCACCCATCAAGTTTTAACTTAGAGAAATTGGGGTGAGGAGATTCTTGAACAGCTTCAACATCATGTCACTCAGAATTATCCGTAACCGGGGACACGGCTAAGTACTTAGTTCTAAACATTCTGCAGAGGTGGTGCACTTTTCCCACAAGACTTAGTTAACCCGTTTTGCCATGAGACTCATTTGTCTCCAATGGCCAAGTGAAAACTAAGACGAGGACTTTCAGAAGCATTCCCTCAGACCAAACGGACACGTTCCATCCTACCAACATCTACCACCCTCTGTTCGCCTGGCTTGAGTTCTTGCAGCTTAGTTGACCAAGACAGAGCCCATATGTCTTGTGGCTGCACTGGAAGCTTCATGACTTGAACGTCTCCAATCTCTTTGCTCCTAGGTGGCCGTCCACAAGTGAGATACACCTGGTGGTTCAGAGGTTCGATGACATGACCCCAGGGAACCACTCAACATAACCCAAACAAAGCCACATCCACCCAGGTGGTTCATTAACTTAGTTTTTTTCTTAGTTTTGCAAACAAGGTTTTTCAACACTTTGCCAAAAACATGTGTTAACTCTTCCCACAACAAGTGTAAAAGCAAAATCCTATAGCAGCAGCAATTCTACTAGGAGATGCAAAGCTAAGCAAGCTAGACAAAAACTTAGCATAAAATCTAGCAAGATAAAGATAAAAAATCATAAAAACACCTACACATGCATCTTCTACTAGAAAAGCTACAAGACAAAACTTTCAGTAGGACAAGGGAACATGGAGACACTTGCCTTGGTGAGGAGAAGAGTTGGTGCACTCGTCACAAAGACACTCGTTGCACTCAGCACAATCTACACATAAAATATAGCACCATAAGCACATATCAATCATAAAACAATCATAAAAGGAAAAGTATGCATGCAAATGTGTTTTAAACAACTCAAAGACACTTAACAAGTTCTCTGGCTGTTGACTACATGCATGATAACATGATCAAAGTTTTAGAGTTAATTTATAAAGCTCCATTTATCTTCAACACACAAATAGAACAAATAACAAGCTAAAGCTACAAAAAGTAATATAAAAGACACTAAAAATATTTTGTCCGTGCTACAGTACTGGGAGGTTCCAAATAGTCGAAAAGAAAAAGGGTATACAGAAAAATAAGTTTTACAACTAATTTTAATAGCATAAACACATGAATAAAGCTTGCAGCAAATCACTAAATAAAACAGATACTATTGGGGCTTTTGATGCTAGAAATAGATTCTACACAATTTTATGAAACCACAGACGCAAAGTTTGCTAAATTTGGACATACAGAACTAAAGATATGCAATTTACAAGTTTGAAACAAAATATAAAAGTTTAAAATGAAAATAGGTCGGGGGTTATTCTGGAGCTGACACTTGGCGCTATCTGATTGGGCAATACCGTTTCGCGTGGATAACAAACTAGGCCATAGGATTTAAGTCAGATCGAGCGGACCAGATTGATCGGTAACGGTTTAGTAAGTGATCTAATATGATCCATGCGATCCAGATCCAACGGACGAGAGAAGAACCGAGGGGGTGCTCACCGGAAGGAGGTCGACGGCGAGGTCCTGGCGCACTGGAGCTTCACGGTGAGATTGCAATGGTGGTTCTCGGCGGCGATGAAGTGCTTGACGGTGTCCAGGAGTCCACGGTGAGGCTGGTGGTGCGGTCTTTGGTCTCGAGAGTTTCCTGCAACGGCGATGGCGCGCAACTGGAGTTAGACGTCCTTGCGGGTAAGCTCTGGATGCGAAGGAGAGCGGCCAATAGGAGAGGGTTTGGGAAATGGCACTCATACTAGAGGTTCAGGGCGTCGAGGCAAAGCCGGTGGCGAGATCTGACTGATCGAGGTGTCCTGGAGTTTCAGCAATTCCTCGCCGGAGTTAGCGTCTGGCGGCAGCAAGATCTGGTCGTGGACGCGCTTGATGCTCTAGAGCACGATTGAGAAAAGAGAGGTGTCAGGGAGATGTGCGAGAGCAAGGGAGAAGAGGAGGTGCAGAGGAGGGAGGTCGGGGCTCACTGTAACCGGCGATGATCTTGTTTACCAATGGCGGCGCGGTGGCTTCCAGATCGAACGGCCTGGCGGCGGGGTTGTTAGGGTTTGGGGGGGGAGGGGGATGAGTGCAGGCGGAGAGGAGGTTTTATGGGCGCGGTTTCGTGGCCAAGGGGTAAGGGTTCGTGCCGGATTCGGAGAGAAGTCTGGAGCGGCCACGCTCGGCGCGTCGTGTTCGTCCCAAATTCTTCGGAAGGGATGACAGATGGGTCCCGGCTGTCAGCGGCTAAAGAGAGAGGGAGGAGGTACCGCTTCGGGCGCAAGGAAAGATGGGCCGCGGGCTGGTTTGGTCCCTGGGCCGAAACACTGCCCCGGGCCCTTTAAGCTCTTTCCCATTTTTTTTCTTTTCTTTTCTGTTTTCTTTTGATTTTTGATTGAAAACTTGCAAAATAATTTCTGATTTGAATTTAGGTCACACTTTGAGTTTGTAAAACTTCCCTTCTGATATTTGAAACATACAGGGAAGGTTTTAATTCAAAAACAAAGCAAAACTTTGAAAAGTGTGCAAATACAAGGTGGAGGAATGCATGAAATGATGCATGATTTCATGTGCAAATTTTATAAATTCTTTTCCCAAAAATTGGGATGTTGCAGAGGCGTAGACGAGAAGCCAGAGCCATTCCTCTCGCCAACAGGCCCCACGCGCCACCGTCCACCTCACCCAAACACAACCAGCCGACCAGACCGGCCATAGGACCCACCCCAGCCCTCGCTCTGCACATGGACGGCACGCCTATGGACGCCGAGAGCGGCACCCGCGTTCCCGCACCCACGCACACCCCTTTGCCACGTGTCGCACATGAACGTGCACGGCATCGAGTGCACGTCGATGCGCCACCCCTGCATCGCACCCTTGCCGACCGAGACCGCCATGCCGCGCACCGTTTCGCTTGCTACCACTCTGAAACTGACCATGTTGCGACCGAACCCATTAACCACCGATGCAGCCACCCCAACCACTGCACTCAGCTCACAATGCCGCCCCAGAAGCACCGCCCATTTCACCCAACCGTGATCGACGAGGTGCACCCTGCACCGAGCCTACCCCGACACTATAAACCTCAACTGCCCCTCTCCAGCCGCCCATTGTTGCTCATTCTCCCCCACCTCGTCTCCCTCTCGCTGCAGGACCTCGCCACCATGGAGCCCAGCCTTCCTCGCTACTGCTGAGCACACGAGCCGGAGTAGATCATCGGCAACACGGTGAAGGTTGCCGTCGATCGGGAACCCCATTCCCCTCTCTCTCTGCGCTCAGATTCTTATCCCTCTCGAGGCCTAGCTCACCGCTCTCCGATTCCCATGCAGGATCTGCTGACCATCGCCATCGCCAGTGATGCCTGGAACTAGTCTGAGGCCGTCGCCATCGAGACCCTCTGCGAGTCCCTTGTGCACGAGTTTAGGAGCTGACCGCATCGCAACCACCTCCGCCGCCGATTCCTACACCTGTGTCACACCGAGACCACCCAGCCAACCCTCGGTGAGCCCCGCCGCTCAAAACCCTAGCCGGCGCCCTCTCTCTCTCGCATGCATGCAGGCCCGCGAGGATGATGACATCGCGCGTCTGATCTGAATCGGATGGCGGCGTACCAGTTCGCCCGGTAGGCCCCGTGCAGGCCGCTAGATCTGGGCCGGCCCAGGCCGGATCTGCCTAGATTCGTTCGAATCCCAGCCCATCACATTTTTTTAGATGAATTTCTTAATTTCTATTTCACTGCTAGATTCAAAAATGCATAGAATATTCTCAGAATGTGTAAATTGGGTGATTCAAATTTCTATGTGTAGCTTACTGCAATACCTTTCAAATGGCACATGTCCCATGAAATGATATTTTGTGTGGTTAATTAGATCACTTTTCAAGTTTTATATGAAATCTTGAGTTCTATGTACTGAAATTGAGTGGATCCAATTTTCAGTGATAGCTTGATGTGATATTTTGCATGACCAACTGGACTTGGTATTTTAGGACCTGTGTATTTTCAGTAGTATTTATTATGGCTAATTGTGTATTTAATTTTAGAGAAAATACCTTCTGCAGTAGATTAGGAATTTTAGTATGAAACCAATTTCCTTGGATTGTGTTCTGGAAGAGCTTTCCAGAACACTTTAGTTCATATTTTTTCTGATGCTCAGAGAATATCTGGGAATTGTTTTGGTGATCTAGCAATAGGTTCTATTATTTAATTCATAGAAATTCAACCATAAATTGTTTTGGGATGAATCCAACTTTGTTGGATTCACAAGATTTGCTGTCTACCTGCAAGTGTACTGAATGTGTTACTTGGTCTATAGGATCACCTGCTTGCTTGTTGGAAATGAATTGGTGTTGTGATTGCTTTATTTGAAAAACCCTAGTTTCTAATAGGATTAACTTAATAACTAAAATCTATAAAATCTTGTTTTGATTTCTAAACATGTTTGTTTCTGATACTCTTTGATTGAGTGATATTGAGTGATGAAGTGCTTGTGATTTGTGTATGCATGTATGCTTATTGTGTGCTATTATTTTCCGGCGATAGAATCGAACGAGGAGTGTGCCGAGGAAGGGGATGTCTTTGAGTATCAAGAAGAAGAGGACCAGGGACAAGCCACTCAAGGCAAGCCATCTATACTTGTTGCATATCTGAATCCTATTCACTTACTTTGCAGCTTGCATAAAGGTTTATTAAACTGCATGTTTTTACATTGCTATAGCTCTTGTAGCAATTATATTATTGGCTCAAGCTCCACAAGCCTATTGTTATCATCCTTCGAGATGACCCCCTTGAACACCTACTCTTTATCCTTGTAGTAGTGGCTTGCTGATTAGCAACAAAGCCTTTGGGAAACCTCTAGTGGAGCCAAAAACTCTAGGATGGGAACACTCAAAAGGTTTCTTGAAAATGTTTTCGAAAACCTTGGAGTAGTATCTACTCCACTGAAATGTTTTCAAAAATGGTTTTGGACAAATGGAGATGATCATGGAGGATAAAGGAGTTGGTGGTTTTCAAATGACATTGGTGATCACTAAGTGTTCGCTCAGAACAATTTATCCGTGCAACCACATTACCCTGGTATGGGACGGGGCTTAGTTCAAAGTTTATTTACTTTAGTGCGGGGAGCCTCACACTATATAAGGGTTTGTAGGACCCCGGAATATGGGTTGCCGCAAGAGTATGGGCAATAGTGAATCAGGATCCTTCAGATTTATCCGGCCGGAAGACACTTGGGTTCTCCCGCCGTGGCACTGGAGCTACACTCGAGGAAATGGAGGTAGGCCGCCAGGGTTTGTCGGGGAGGTTAACTCCACAGGGCAGGCACCCGTACTAAGGTAGGTAGATGGAAGACTCTGTTCGATTATCCGAACCCCGCATACTTGTGTATGACGGACAGTGGTGGTATCCCGGCAGATTTATCGAATCTTGTGGGTAAAGTGTACAACCTCTGCAGAGTGTAAATCTATTCGAATAGCCGAGTCCTCGGTCATGGATGGTTGGGACGACCGTTACTTAGCCCAATGTCAAGTTTTGGTTTTATAAAAGTGATTTCAGGAAGGAAAAAGGAGAAAGGTGCCGGACAGAGTACTCGGAGGTTACTGCCATGGCACGACGGTGGTTCGGAGTACTTGGAGGGTACTACAAATGAATTTGGGATGGTCATTGATGCGGGCAGAATAACCACCCAGTTGGGAACCCCAAGAGGAAGGTATGATGAGCACAGTAGCAAGTATTTCCCTCAGTAAGAAACCAAGGTTTATCGAATCTAGGAAAAAGCCAAACTTTAGAAGGTGATGCTTGCTAGCTTCGTGACACTCCAACAAGGGCGCCGTTAATGATGCTTGTTGATGCGTCTTCAATTAGCAGCAATGTGGAACCTGCACACAACACAACCAAGAACTTTGCTCCCAACTTACGATGAGGTTGTCAATCTCACCGGTGTGCTGTAAACAAAGGATTGATCGTATCGAGTGGAAAACAATAGTAGTATGCGAGAAAGTAAACAGTGTGAGTAAAAGTAAACAATAATAGCAATGTAAAGGAAATTGGACCGGGGTCCACAGTTCACTAGTGGTGTCTCTCCATAAGATAAATAACAACATGCTGGGTAAACAAATTACAGTTGGGCAATTGATAGAATAAAGATAACGTGCATATGTCACGAGGATCACCATGAGATTTACTCTGGGCATTACAACAAAATACATAGACCGCCATCCAACTGCATCTATGACTAATAATCCACTAGCGGGGATATCGTCCGAACACCCCTTGAGTATTAAGTTGCAAACAACAGATAACTGCATTAAGCAAAGTGTGTAATGTAAACAAAACGAATGTCCTTGGACACAAGAATGTTGTTTTCTCCCTAGTGGCAACAGCACATCTACAACCTTAGAGGTTTCTGTCACTCCCCCAGATTAAATAGAGGCATGAACCCAACTATCGAGCATAAATACCCCCTCTTGGAGTCACTAGTATCTACTTGGCCAAGATAGCTACTAACAACGGAGAGCATGCAAGATCATAAACAACATAGAGATAACATAAGATAATATTCAGCATATCAACTTAACATAACACCAATATTCATCGGATCCCAACAAACACAACATGTAGAATTACATAAAGGTAGTCTTGATCATGTAGGGCAGCTCACGAGATCTAAACATGAAGCACATGGTGGAGAAGACAACCATCTAGCTACTGCTATGGACCCATAGTCCAAGGTAGACTACTCACTCATCGCGCCGGAGGCAAGCATGGCGATGAATAAGACCTCCAGTGGTGATTCCCCTCTCCGACAGGGTGCCGAGAAGAGCTTCTGGACCCTCCCGACCTCGGGTCGACGACGGCGGTGGATCGCGATGTGTTTCTAGAAAATTTATCGGGTTTTTAGGTTTTCCCATTAGGGTTCTTTATAAGTGAAGGGGCAGCGTTAGAGGTGGACTAGGGCGGCCTCACACATAGGGGGCACAGGCTAGGGGCTGGCCACGCCGCCCTACTGTGTGGCCGGCCCGTGGCCCCCTCCGTCTCCTCTTCGGTCTTCTGGAAGCTTCATTAAATAATAGGAGGTTCGGCTTTTGTTTCGTCCAATTCCGATAATATTTCCTGTGTAACTTTTTTGAAACACAAAAATAGTAGAAAACAGGGAACTGGCACTGTGGCATCTTGTTAATAGGTTAGTTTTGGAAAATGCATAAAAACGCCATGAAGTGTAACAAAACACTAAGCAAATGGTGTAAGAACAAGCATGGAGCATCAAAAATTATAGATACGTTTGGGACGTATCAAGCATCCCCAAGCTTAACTCCTACTCGTCCTCAAGTAGGTAAGTGATAACAAAGAATAATTTTTGAGGTGACATGCACCTACACAATCTTGACCATCTATGTAAGCATTGAGTGCTGGGATCAAAAGAACTTAAAACATGGGCATGAAAGACATAATCTTGATAGAAGAAACTTAGCAACCATGTTATAACATGAAAAAGAACACAAACGAAAGATCATGAAAATGAAACAATGAAAGTCAAACGTGTGTTCAAATCATATGGAAAAACATAGCAAATGGTTTTCAGCTTGTCCTTCATGGAATAGCAAAACATAAATGCATAGGACACCTTCAAGTTTAAGAGGGCGACTAGATACAAATAATTTAAGAACAAGTGAAACCAAAATATTGAATCAATCAATGATAAACTTTGGGACAATGCACATTATACTAAGAATGACAACTATGCTCTCTTAGACGGTGCATAAAGATAGAAGGTGGAGACTCAACATAAAAGTAAAAGAAAGGCCCTTCGCAGAGGGAAGTAGTGATTGCAAGTTTTATAAACCTTCAAAAATTATGGTACTTACTAGCTTTGAGCTCTGATTGCCCCCATCATAGGCATCTTGAATGGTTAGAGTTAATGCAAGTACAATTATGAAGCATATGCTTGACAAATCATAAGTTGAAAACCTCGTGTCCCGTGAAGTACGAATACCCAAACCTCATGCTACTTGACTTAGAGTCCCAAGCAAGCTCTTGTCATTGTAAATATACGTGTATCATCAAGAACCACCAACGGGGTACCTCCTGCCCGATGACATGGAACAAGCCCACATCAAAATGACAAGACAGACAGATAATGAACAACTCGACATCACTTTTATTTACCATTGGTATAGCTTTTTATTTTGAGATGCGTCATCGAATTTCCACTATGGGCATACTATAAATTTCCACCATGAATTATGCATGGCTTAGATTAGCGGCCCAGGTGTTTCTCTAACACATATAAAAACTCCATGATCCCGCAAGATTCCCAACTTGTTTTACATCGCGAGTATACATAAACAAAAGATCACGATATCAACTCAAATAAGAAGTGCAATGTTAAAAGCTTACCCCATGAAGGCATGGTTTGGGTAATTTCCAACTTACAACTTGCAAGCATAACAACTCAACATAAGAGAGCCACAATGTCAAATTTTAAAATGAGAAAAGTAAAGTGTGCCATCAGGTTCGTGAGAGCTTTACTGACCAATTTTCGCATAACACCAAAAAGATTTTAATATGAAGGATAGATAAAAGCAAGTCAAATGTACTTTGGAATAGCAAATTGCTAATAGGTATGTATGGTGGACACATTGGAACAACTTGGTTTTTAGGAGTTGCATGCACAAGTAGAGCTCATACTCAGCACAGAATGAGGGCTAGCAAAAGACTGGGAGTGACCAACTAAGAGTGCAATAAGGGCCATAATCATGCAAAGCGACAAAGCAACATTAAGAGAAGCATAAGATGGCATCAAAAGTCAAAAACTAAATGATCATAGAGGCTTATGGCAACTTTTGATGAGTCTAACATGTGTAAGCATGCGCCAAGTCAACCCAAATAAAGCATCAAGGAGAAAACTAAATTAATGCTTCCAAATAATAAAAACAACGCATGATTTTTTCAAAGGCTCATTAAGCAAAACCACTAAGCATACTATCGAAACGATATCAAGCATGACATGCAAAAGCCTAAGCCGCAGTCTAAACAAGCTCCTTTTTGTACCACTTTTTTGCATGAAACTTTTTCTCTTTTCCAACAACATTCAAACCTTTTTAAAACAACTATTTTGATGAATACCAACATGGACCAGAGGTCAAAATACACCTTTATGCAAAGATATAACAAGATCTGAACACAAATCAAGGCGAGAAAGAAGACTAAATACAGTAGCAGAGGTCTTCCTGTTTCTAATTCCAAACCTAGGGTCTCGATCCTATAGGCAACACTATGCTCTGATACCATTTTGTAACGCCCCGCCTTTTTTTAGGTGGAACACCTGTGTTAAGTGCTATTCCCTGGATCACTGATAGCACCACAAAACCAAATGAAGTATTCATTGCATAGTATCAAGATTACAACGTGGATCCAGATACAAAGTATTCAAACCTTACAGATACACAGCGGAAAAACAAAGTGGCAATGAGCCTCCATCTTCATCTCGTGCCATAGGCAGACATGTTGGAATGTAGTCTCGAGATCCTACTAAACAATCTTTACCTAAAACCTGCACATTTGAATATGCAGCCCCATAAATGGGGGTCAGTACAATGATGTACTAGCAAATGACACATATTTGGTGGTTGTTGTGAAAGAGCTATCTACATGATATTTGGTTGGTGGAGTTTCTGGCTGATTTGCATAAAGCAAATTTTATCCTATATTTTCCAAATCAAAACATTTTTTTATCCTTTATAAACTTTAAGGGTCAAGATAACCCCCAGGTGAAAACCACCACACAAGTCCTGGGTTGATAGCCAGGTGTGCAGCCCTGAGTAGTTACTCAACAAAACCAGGATAACGCTCAGGTGAAAACCACCACACAAGTCCTGGGTTGATAGCCAGGTGTGTAGCCCTGAGTAGTTACTCAACAAAACCAGGATAACCCTCAGGTGAAAACCACCACACAAGTCCTGGGTTGATAGCCAGGTGTGTAGCCCTGAGTAGTCCCTGTCCTGAGTGTTTCTAAACAATTTTATTTTATTTAGAAATGGTGATGAGACTCTTCCGTACATCCATGTCTAGGAACTCAAGTTGTCCGTAACCGGGGACACGGCTAATCGATTAGTTTGACACCCTGCAGGCGTTATGCACTTTCACCTTAAGACCAATTCTACCCAGAGAGAAGAATGAGACAAGACCTTTCAGAAGGAGCATTCAACCATCTGGATCTGACCATGCCCAAAATACCACCCTCTGTCAGTACCCATGGATGAACCCTCACAACATACTCAATCAAGATAGAGCCCATATTGTCATAAGGCTGCACTGGAAGCTCACTAAGCAAGGAAGACATGGTAGTCTCTTTGTTCCTGGGTGGCCATCCACAAGTGTACCCCCAGACGATGAAAACCACATAAATCCTGGGTTAATAGCCAGGTGTGTAGTCCTAGGTAGCCCCTCAACATAAACCAAGCAATGCCATTTCCACCCAGGTGTTTCATTGGGGTTGTAGTTTAATTTTCATAACAATTTGAAAAAAAGGCATGGCATCATTTTCCATAGTAAGTTTGCAATCCTAGCAAGTGGGGTTTGATAGCTACCACTACTAGGAGCTAAGAATTTCATAACCACTTTGAAAATTTCATATCATGCACAGTATTTAAACCACTAATGCATATTATAAAAGATAGGTGGAAGCATGTGTGTCACTTGCCTTTTGAAGCTTAAACCCTTTCTATTCTCTCAACAAGATGTATGGCTCTCCAAACCAATCTATAATATAGAGATACACAATGTAAACACACCACACCAAAAGCAACAAATCAAGCAAGACAAGCAAAATGGAAAGGATTGGTTTAATATTTTAAAGTTCTTATGATTTCTGTGATAAGAGAGATATGTCTAGAAGCTTGGCTTACAAGATATGGGTTGAGAGTTTGGATGGCAAGGTTTAATGGTTGGAAAGGATTGGTCCTCCAGGATTACAATGAAGGGATAGAACCTTATGCTTGGTATAAGCATGGTTAGAGTTTAGAGATGACTCATGTGAATAGACTCACATAAGTATAGAATAGTGCAACAAAACACTACTGAATAAAGTGTGACAACACTTATTCATAATAGTATAGGTTACACATAGGCTTGGGTATGCATTGGTGATACATTGAATTACTCAATTAACTCATTTGTGAATTGAGTAGTTCAATATAGGCCAAGGCTAAGTTGGCTTGGGGTTGAATAGGTAGGAAAGTTATTTAGAGTGGTGGTGGCTTCTTGGCCACAAGATTTTCTTGGAAAAGAGATTTAAATTAAACTAGGGTTAACTCTTGAAGATATGGCTAAGTCAGAGTTTTAAATTCTTCTTTGAAGAACTCAAACTAGTTTTGATTATAGTTCAAGAATAGTATTTGTTTTGAATGGTTTATGATATGTGTGGCATGGGGTAGAGTATATCACCCCAATATCAAAGGAGTGTCTAAATAAGAAGCATCACAACTTATTCAATTTACTCAAGTGTAAATTGAATGTTATGAACTAGGTCCACAAGAATAGGATGGCATGAAGTTGGGTGATGATCAAGATGAACCTTGATAGGGATTGATAGGTATGATCATATGATTCACTTTTGTAAAAGGAATCATATTGAAAAGAATTATAGAATTAATTCTATAATGAAAATACTCAAATTCTCATAATTGAATTTGAATATTTGCAAGGGGTTTCAATAATTTTGGATAGTGATGCTACTGGATGGGGGACAGTAATACAAAGTTGCTGCAATTGGATTCACTTTAAAATCATTTTTAAAATTCAAGTTATGATCAGAGTGGTGATTTGAATGAATTTGAATGCACCAAGTTTGTGCAGATATCAACTTTGGTGTTTCTTGATTCTAAAACGTTCTACAAGTTAAGAGGATTCCAGGGACTACAAATTTGTTATTTTTGGATGATCAGAGCAAAAGATATGAATTGATAGGTGCTAACATGCAATTTATACCATTTGAATTTCACTTCAAGATTTTGTACAGTAACCATATGATAATATTGCACATTTGAATTCTACACATTGCAAGGATTGTAGGGATATAAAATTTGTAAAATTCGGACCAGTGGATTATTTTCTATTGATTTTACAAGATTAGGACAGAAGCAGATATTTGAATTTGAATCAATTTGACCTAGGGTTTGACCGAGGGGGGGCTTGACTGGACTGGCTACGTGGCGGCCTCCTATTGGCTTATACCAATTCGGTATAGAATAGAACAGGAGCCGTTGGATTAAGTGGGGATTGATGGTTTAGATCAGATCGCGGAGAGGTCCTCACCTAGGGTTCGAGGGGGTCACCGGAGTAGGTTGATCTCACCGGCGGCGGCTCAGAATTGAATGGCGATGGTGCTCCTGTGGTTCCTAGTGATGATTGACTCCGATGACGCAGAGGAGAAACTGGCGAAGACGATGGTGTCAGTGGCGTGCTCGAACGCGTGCTAGAACGGCGCAGGGATCCCGCTGGAGATGATGCAGGGAGATGGCGGCGCCGGGTGATGATGGACGACTCGTTTTCCTGCGGATTAGCACCGGTAAAGGATGTTAGGTGAGGCGTCAGAGAATAGGAGAAAGATGGGATCTCGAGGGAGGGTGCCAATGTGTTCTACCGCACTGGAATCGGCGGAAAACGATGGCGGGGCTTGCAGACTCCGGCGAGTAATTTGATGGGTTCGTAGCATAGAAAACAAAAAAAATTCCTATGCATGAACACATAAACTAGCCAAGAACATCTACGAGATGGTAGCAACGGAGACTAACCCTCGAAGACCGGTAGCGGGGATTATGTTCCCGCACAAACGTTGCCGATGGAGAGTCGAGGAAGACGCACATAGTCGACGTAGTCGTTCACTTGACGTAGTCGACGTAGTGGTTCACTTGACGATCACGAGATCGTGTACACGGCGCCACAACTGGCAGCGCCCCCGTGCTCGGTCACACGTACAGCTCGTCGTCGACTCCTCCACACCCTCGGTCCAGCGGGGCAGCGGAAGAAGGGATCCGCCAGACACTCCAACACACACTTCTCCAAGTGTGTGAAACTCGAACTAACAATCCGGCAGAGCTTCGCCAAGCCAAGACGGATTTTGGGGCAGCAACTTTGCGGGAGAGAGGAAGAACCAATGTGTGTATGAATATGGAGGAGAGGGGGGCCTTTTATAGGAGAGGATGGGCAGCCCCCAAGGGGTGGCCGGCCAAGGAGGCTCTCCTCCTCTTCATGGTCCTCTTCATTGTGGTAACCCCCTCTTCATGGTGGTAACCCCCTCATCAACATGAGGTAACCCCCCATTTAATTTTGCATGACATTCATGCTAATTAAAATTCACACTTATTGATTTAATAAAACATTTTTATTTCTTTAATATTTGTTAATTCATTCAATTAAAAAACATTAACAAATACCCCCTTTAGTTATTTCGATATCCCGAAATAGTTTTGGTGCTTTTCTGAAACAACCCTCATGCTGTCCTGTAATTCGATCGGAGTATCGTATCCACTCAAAAACGACAGTGAACCTTAAGTGTGTCACCCTACGATTCATGAATAACGTGAACATGATCGAGACTCCTCTCCGATCAATAATAATCAGCGGGATCTAGAAATCCATGATGACTCCCACTTACTCAACGATGAACTAGTGATCGTGTGAACCAATAACGAACATAGTTAATTCCTTTTGTCTCGCGATATTATTAATTGTTTGAGATCCAATCATTTGGTATCAACCATACCTAGTTCGATCTCGTTCCTGACAAGTCTCTTTACTCGTTCCATGATAATGCATTCCCGTGACCTAGTCACATGCTTGCAAGCGATTCCAATGCAATATCACCGAGAAGGGCCCAGAGAATATCTTCCCGTCATCGGGTCAGACAAATTCCACTCTTGATCCATGAGCCTCAACTAATACTTTCAGAATACCCAAATCAACCTTTATAATCACCCTGTAACGGTGTGACATTCTATATCATCAAAGCACTCTTCCGGCATCAGTGATTAACATGATCTCATGGTCTGAGGATTAGAACTATTTCATATGAGCTTGATATAGCAATGAACTTGATGACTTGATCGTATTGCTATTCGTACTATGGGTGTGGGTGTTCATCACATCATTCTTCTAATGATATGACCCCGTTATTAACAACATCCAATGTTCATGATCAGGAAACCTTGATCATCAGTTAATCAACGAGCTAGTATGAAAGAGAGGCTTTACTAGGAACCTTTTTAGTTTATTAATCACACAAGTATTAATGTTTCTGATTAATACAATTCTAGCATGAGAAATAAACATTTATCATAAACATGGAATATGATAATAACCACTTTATTATTGCCTCCCGGGCATATTCCCTTCAGTCTCCCACTTGCACTAGAGTCAATAATCTAGTTGATATTTGTGTATATAACACTTTTGGCATTCACGTGTTATCTGTATGTGTTGCATGTGGTAAACCTGATCTCCAGATCTGACACTTTCAGTTCTGTGTGTATTTGCATGTCTTTGCGTCTCTACGCATCACTCATTCTCAAATGAGATAGTTGGGTATAAATTTGGTCCTTTGGTGAGACCTTAGTTCCTTTAGCTAAAATCATGTTGTCACTATTGTCGCACAATAGATCTTCATAGTAATAGCCAGCTTGGAACTACACCTAGTTTGATAACAAACTTCTTGACACAAATGCCCTCTTTTGCTACTTCTAAAGCAGCCATATACTCAACCTTTGTTGTAGAATCCATCACAATGTCTTAACTTTGGAACTCATCCAAATCCATCATGGAACTTCCTTCCATTACATTGTGCCACCTAACGTATAGCTAAAATTGAGATAAACTTAATTTGTATCTTGTGACAAACTTAGTATCAATGTAACACTTTACAATGAACTATGTGTCACTTTGTCATACATAATATATATCCTTAGTCCTTCCAAAGCAGAATAAGGATATCCTTACTATTGTCCAGTGATCATCTTATGACATTTATCACTCTGGTATATGCTCATAACATTTAGAGCATAGGACATATCTGGATATGTACATATCACGGTATACATGATCGATCAAATCATTCATGTGGCTTCACTCATCAAGTGTCAAAAAACACCTGAATCTTGTTTCAACCTCTTCCATGCGACAAGAACTTTTCTTGTCGTTTCCATATTGAACTTCATTCAATATTTCATGTATGTATTTTGGCACAACCATATTGGCACCTCGATCTATCTACATAGACATCGAGACCCAATATTTTTGTTTTGCCTAAGTCTTTCATTGAAATCTAATTTTAATGAAAGTCTTAACCTATGTCAATAAAAGATACATCATTTCCAATTAACAATATGTCTTCTACATAATGTACTGAAAATATGTCTCAGCGCTCCCACTTAATTTCTTGCAAATGCAAGCATATTCATCGTATCTGATGAAACTAAACCTTTTAATTATTTCATCATGGTGAATATTCCAAATCCGCGATGCTTGCTTCAACCATTGAAGTTTGCATGCCTTTTAGCATCCTTTGAATTTACAAAACCCATTGGACCATGTCATGTACATGTCCTAGGTAACCATTCTATTAGAAGAATGTTGTCTTGTTTGTTCAACTAACATATACCAAACTTGGCATATGTAGTGGTTGCTACAGTAATCCGTCCAGACAGAATATCGCTATGAAAGATCAAATCTTGTCATAGTCAACTCATTTAACATAATCGTAAACAGTTTAATGATATGTCGACTATTTCATAGATGTTAAACATCCATGTCTATCTTTATAGATCCTAACATGTTCATTAGGTTTCATGCCTTTTGAGGGTCTTCCAAGTTTAGAAACTTGAATTCTCGTGTATGGAACTATCACGGATTTTATGGCTTCTATCCATTTGACGGAGTCAGGGCCCATCATCGCTTCTTTGCATGTAGTCGGTTCATCATTGTCAAACAATAATGATCTGTTCTCAAATCTAACTATTTGATTGTTATCCGACTCCCGCGGTTCAATAGGAACTTTGACCTATGTGACCACAACCTTTGAGGTACTACATCCATGCGCATTGTGACCGCCTCTGGGACACTTCCCAGCGCTGCGCTACTCAGCACATATAGCTTAGGTTCAATAACCCAATCAAAGTTCTATTGTCCTACCACTTAACCTTTCATGAAAAATTCCTTCTTAAGAAACTTGACGTTTTCAGCGACAAACACTTTTGTCATCGGTGTTCTGGAGGAATACCCAACAGTTACTTTGGGATAACCTACAAAGAAGTATTCATCCGACTTTGGTTCTAAACAGCATACCAAAATTTTAGAAAAGACAACTTGGGTTTTATCCCATGCCATATCTCATATGGTGTCATTTCAACGGATCATGATGGCGCTCTTTTCAGTGTAAAAGTGGTAGTCTCTAAAGCTTTATCCTTAAAATATAATGGCAGTTTTATAGACGACACCTTTGATCCAACAATGTCAAACAAAGTTTGATTTTATTTCTCAAACACTCCATACTCCTATGGTGTTTCGGGAAATACAAGTCTATGGAACCATTTCTCAACTTTTAGGTATTTGCTAAACGTTTAAATCAAATATCTTCCTTTATGATCAAATCATAAATTCTTTATTCTCTTGTTACAATGATTTTCCACTTCATCTAGAAATACTTTGAACATTTTTCAAATATTTCATGCTTCTTCCTTATCAAGTAAATATACACATATATCTACTCAAATCATCGGTTAAAGTAAACGAAGTCCAAGAATTCACCACACACGGCTACACATAATGGACTATATACATCAACATGTACAATATCCAATAAGTTAGTCGTCCATTCTTCTTTGGCCTACAAACGGAGTTTTAATCATCTCTAGGAAATTTGCACAAGTGTCGATTGATTCGAAATCAAAAGACTCCAAAATTCCATCAACATGGAGTTTCTTCATGTTTACTTTCCAATATGATTTAAACGGTGGTGTCACTCATAAGTGATCTTCTAATCATTTGTCTTGCGACATTTTTAGCATCAGTGTTATGGATGTGATTTCTCCAACAAGATAAGCGTTCATCCATCTTTTATGAATGTGGTAATAATTTGAACAACCATTGTTCTCATAATACCAGAACAAAATAACAATTATTCAAACAAATCTTGAAGGCTAGGTTTAATTCCAACGAAACACAATAACACTTTATTTGTTTTCGATGAGAATCATCCCATATTCATTTGCTAGTTAATTAGGCCATTGTAGTTCTTGTATTGCATTATTCTGTATGACAGTTCATACCAACCAATTTAGTATCAAATACCCAAGAACCACATTGTTTTAACAAGCAACGAATACATCCATAACATGTATATCTTCTATATACCTGAGTTGGACATTTCCAGTCTTTTCTTTTCCGCCAGAATAAATTTTGGATTCTCTTTTAGCAATTATTTTCCTTCTAGAAGAATCTATCAACATCAATAGTGGCACCATTCACACGGCACATAGTTCAAGGCATGATTAGTCAAACACTAATACCCTTGGACTCGCACTTTGAAGTAGATCACCATTATCAAATATTTGGCATTCTTCCAAATTCCATTCTTTAGTAATCTTTTAGTGTAGTAAACATTTTACCTACATCTTCTAATTCATCCTATCATGATAACTTTCATGATCAAGCTACTATAGCTCATGAGGATAAATTTTGAGTATAATGTTAGTTCCCAAAACCTTTTTAGGAGATCTGGACGCCTAGCGTCTCCAATCTTCACAAATTCTCATACAATATGAGAACATGTGTCTTACTATATTATACTCTATCACATTGCAACCTAACATTGTTTTAGATATCAAAATATCTTCCACATATGATAGTTTATGAAACAATTCTTTCAGCTCCTAGATAACCTTGATACTAAAAACAACATTTGAATATCAAGGATCATGGAGGCAAGTGTGATACTTAGATACTAACACTGGAATTGTTACTCTTGATTTAATACTACTTATTAAATTTTATCGAGTAACCAAGGTTTGCTAAAAGTTTGCAATAGGACTTTAAACCTTAGATTGACATTCAAACAATACGATACCAGTTCGTAAAGTTAACATCCAGAATTCTATAGTTCTATTATCTCAATTATAGCTAATCGCAAGGTAGTAAACGGATGCCAATGCCTACAACAAACTATGCAAATTCACTTTGATTTAGTTCATGATAAATTGAGTTCTATAATTCAAAATTACTAAGTGAACTCCCACTTAAAAACAACATCCCTCTTAGTTTTCTTAAGTGATTACACGAACCAAATTCACTATACCGCAACCGATCATCATGTGCAACAGCATAGTTTCAAAGGCGAGCATCACCATGTTCATCATATCAACCATATGACTCATGCTTAACCTTTCGGTTCGTGTTCCGAGGCCATGTCTGTACATGCTAGGCTCGCCAAGTAGAACCATAGCACTCGCGTGTGTAAAACTGTCTTACACCCGTCATATGTGAATGTAGAGTCTGTCACACCCGATCATCACGTGGTGTCTCGAAACGACGAACTTTCTTGATGGTGCATGCTATAGAAGAACACATTTTTATCTTGATATTTATGTGAGAGGGATCATCTTATAATGCTACCGCGTGATCAAATCTAAGCAGAATAAGATGCATAAAACATCACATGCATATATAATGTGATATGATATGGTCCTTCACGCATTCGATCTCCATCTTGTGCGTCATGGCATGATCTCCATCATTCTACCGCATTCGATCTCCATCTTGTGCGTCATGGCATGATCTCCATCATTCCACCGCATTCGATCTCCATCTTGTGCGTCATGGCATGATCTCCATCATTCCACCGCATTCGATCTCCATCTTGTGCGTCATGGCATGATCTCCATCATTCCACCGGCGTAGCTCCAAGGTCCATGGCGCGCTACCTTGGTTGTCTTCCTCCATTACAATATATCACTTGGATATATATATATTCGACACGCAGGCCATTTAAATGTAAAGACAACCATATCACATCACATGCCTCGCAAAAATAAGTTAGACGTTTCTAATTTGTCTTGCATATTTTACGTGGTTTGGGGCTTTCTAGGAAGAACCGTTCTTACCTACGAACATGTTACCACAATGGTGATAAAATATTATTAACAACTCTTTGTAAAATAGATCATAACTATAGTGGGAGAAACGTGCACCCGCAAAGCCACATATGCCGAAGCATGTCAAGTGTGGGACAAGTCTCGTGAACGTGGTCACGTAAGGTTAGTCTCGGGCAGCTTCAATCCCACTATGTCACTATGATCCAAAATACAAAATAAATTGCAATAACATGATCATCAACGCCCACATCCACATGTGTTCTAACCGTGCATACCAACTACGTATAGAGATGGCTCTGATACCACTGATGGGTTCATAGCATAGAAAACAAAAAAATTTCCTATGCATGAACACATAAACTAGCCAAGAATATCTACAAGATGGTAGCAACAGAGACTAACCCTCGAAGACCGGTAGCGGGGATTACGTTCCCGCACAAACGTTGCTGATGGAGAGTCGAGGAAGACGCACGTAGTTGACGTAGTCGTTCACTTGACGTAGTCGACGTAGTGGTTCACTTGACGATCACGAGATCGTGTACACGGCGCCACAACTGGCAGCGCCCCCGTGCTCGGTCACACGTATATCTCATCGTCGACTCCTCCACACCCTCGGTCCAGCGGGGCAGCGGAAGAAGGGATCCGCCGGACACTCCAACACACACTTCTCCAAGTGTGTGAAACTCGAACTAACAATCCGGCAGAGCTTCGCCAAGCCAAGACGGATTTTGGCGCAGCAACTTTGCGGGAGAGAGGAAGAACCAATGTGTGTATGAATATGGAGGAGAGGGGGGCCTTTTATAGGAGAGGATGGGCAGCCCCCAAGGGGTGGCCGACCAAGGAGGCTCTCCTCCTCTTCATGGTCCTCTTCATTGTGGTAACCCCCTCTTCATGGTGGTAACCCCCTCATCAACATGAGGTAACCCCCCATTTAATTTTGCATGACATTCATGCTAATTAAAATTCACACTTATTGATTTAATAAAACATTTTTATTTCTTTAATATTTGTTAATTCATTCAATTAACAAACATTAACAAATACCCCCTTGAGTTATTTCGATATCCCGAAATAGTTTTGGTGCTTTTCTGAAACAACCCTCATGCTGTCCTGTAATTCGATCGGAGTATCGTATCCACTCAAAATCGACGGCGAAACTTAAGTGTGTCACCCTACGGTTCGTGAATAATGTGGACATGATCGAGACTCCTCTCCGATCAATAATCATCAGCAGGATCTGGAAATCCATGATGACTCCCACTTACTCAACGATGAACTAGTGATCGTGTGAACCAATAACAAACATAGTTAATTCCTTTTGTCTCGCGATATTATTAATTGTCTGAGATCCGATCATTTGGTATCAACCATACCTAGTTCGATCTCGTTCCCGACAAGTCTCTTTACTCGTTCCATGATAATGCATTCCCGTGACCTAGTCACATGCTTGCAAGCGATTCCAATGCAATATCACTGAGAAGGGCCCAGAGAATATCTTCCCGTCATCGGGTCAGACAAATTCCACTCTTGATCCATGAGCCTCAACTAATACTTTCAGAATACCCAAATCAACCTTTATAATGACCCTGTAATGGTGTGACGTTTGATATCATCAAAGCACTCTTCCGGCATCAGTGATTAACATGATCTCATGGTCTGAGGATTAGAACTATTTTGTATGAGTTTGATATAGCAATGAACTTGATGACTTGATCGTATTGCTATTCATACTATGGGTGTGAGTGTTCATCACATCATTCTTCTAATGATATGACCCTGTTATTAACAACATCCAATGTTCATGATCAGGAAACCTTGATCATCAGTTAATCAACGAGCTAGTATGAAAGAGAGGCTTTACTAGGAACCTTTTTAGTTTATTAATCACACAAGTATTAATGTTTCCGATTAATACAATTCTAGCATGAGAAATAAACATTTATCATAAACATGGAATATGATAATAACCACTTTATTATTGCCTCTCGGGCATATTCCCTTCATAATTGCCACTGCCTAGCGGCGGTTTTCGAGAAAGAAAGGAGGGGCAAACGGAGAGGGAAAGGAGGGGAATTAGGGGGTGTCATCGCGGGGAAGTTAGGACCCTGGGAGGAGAGGGGGAGAGGGCGCGGTGTGCGGTTCCGTTACCAGAGAGGGAAGGGGAAACCATCGGAGAAGAAGATGCCGACAGGTGGGTCCCACCTGTCATTGGTAGAAGAGAGGGAGAGAGTTACCCTTTCGGGATTTTAGCCGGGTGGTCCGTGGGCCGCTTGTGGAACTGGGCTGAATGGGATCCCCGAGGCCCTTTTGTTTATTTTTTCTTTCTTTCTTCATTTTCTTTTCTATTTTTCTTATTTCTTTTATATCTTTTGTATTTGACTTCTAAACAAAGTCAAACCAGTTTCTAACTTTTTCTAAAATTCAACACAACAATGTAAAACAGTAAGATACCACTTTTAATTCCAAAAATAGAATTTGGCAAAATAATATATGCATTTGCCCCCTAGGGTTTCTTTGCATACTTTAATGAATAGAAAATAGAGTTTTAAATAATTCTTTGAAATTAGAGAAAACACTTTATGTTATTTTTTTGAAATTCATTTTCAAACACCTTGTTGGTGATGCATACCTTATTTTGTATAAATCATTTTGTAAATATCTCTTTGCAAGATAGCTTGTATTGGTTTGGAATTTACACAAAATAGTATCTTAAAATTATATTTTCTTAGAAGAGTCTTTCAAGGATTGATAGAAGATTTGAAATAGTTTTTCTAACAGACATTTGAATATGGGATTTTATATGAAACTCTTTTATAAAATGGAAACCTTGGAAGTGAAATGGTTTGAATTGAGGGTTTAATAAAACTTTAGGGAAAAGCATTTAATTAAACTCAAAAAGTTTCAATTCCTTGGGATTTTTAAATCAACAGAAACAAAACAATTTTTTTTGTTCCAAATTTTGATAAAAACTTGGGATGTTACAGACTACCACCCTTAAAAGAAATCTCGTCCCCGAGATTTTAAGAGGCTAGAAAGGTAGAAGGGTTTGGGGTACTTAGGTGGCTACCACCCTTAAAAGAAACTTTTGTGGGTAGTCTAGGTCTTTGATTCAAAGTAGGCACACCTGGGATTCGACTTGGCACTGGGTCATCTTTTGAATCTATAGCTAGATTCTATCTTCATTTTCCAATAGGTGGGTGTCTATTCACAAACTTGGGCTTCCAATATTTATCAAGGAGGCATTGAGTATAACTGAGCTCCATTATGGAGCTTCTATCCAGCAATGTAGTTTGCTGAACTACTTTGGACACTGAAGGTTCACTCTTTGGGTCAATCAGAGGACCATGTTAAGGTGATCTCTTGTCTTCACTTCATCCTCTTCGCTGACATCCTTGGAGGTCCTTTATCTTATGGTTACATCCTTGGTGAGCACTTTTGGGGTCAAACGGAGTTCTCCAGGTTGGTAGGACTCCTTCCATCACGTGTCTTCTTCAACGGTAAACTTGTGATTCGTACTCACCGAAATCCTACGTTTTGGCCACACTAGCTCACTATAAGGGGTGTAACATCTTATCCTCCTAAGGTTAAGGTTTTCGACGTCATCTCTCTTGTAGGTATGTCTCTCTAGGTTCGCAAAGCCAACATTATGAGAGAAAATAATAATAGTAGTATGAATGGTGATCAATCCATCCTGCACCCAAATCATTACTTCGTACATGGCTTGTTAAACCTCGTACTCTAACTCTTGGTCAACCTCACTAGCTTTGACAAAATTTTCTTGGAGATAGAACCAATGTTCCAAAACCCAGTTTTTGACTTTTAGAAAACAAATCTATAGTTCCTTAGCTAGGGGTTTGCGTAAACTCTGTTGTATGGCGTTAAATCTTGAGTTACAAATTCTTCAGCTTGCCCTTTCATTGGAAAAATAAAATCCATTCAACAAGGTTGTCCTTAGTTCTTACAAGTCCTTACAATATATATTACAAGGTAGTAGTTGCATACAAATTCTTCCAAGTTGGCTACACCTTGTTGTGTCTTCTCCTTGTAGTGACTACCTCTACAATTATCCCATCTTCTGAAGTCTTGAAGTTCTTTTCTCTTCGCATCTCCTTGCATAGTGTCCCTTTTGGTTGCATTTTAGACAAATGACCAGATCTGTTCCCCTTTGCATGTTTGGTTCTGGACATTCCTTCGCATAATGTCCAAGCTCCCTGCAATTCCAGCATAACGTTTTGCTATTGTCTTTCTCCTTTATCTTCTTCTTCTCCTTTTTGGGTATCTCTAAGGCTAGAAGATCTCTAACTTCATTTTCTTCATATTCCACTATCGTGGTGGGACACCTTTTTCTTTTCTTCAAGCAATCTCTAGATAAATGTCCTTCTTCTTCACATGTAAAGCAACACTTGGTAGTAAGGTTGTGTGTTGTTCCCCTGATTTTATTTTCCACCTTCATCTTTGGTCTTCCATCTTTAGGGGTCTTTCCTAGCAGTTGGTTCATTCCATCCTTGGCTTGTTGGTTCATTCGTTGTACCGTGGAATAAAACTTACATTCAGCAGGAACATGATTGATTCCTTCACATAGGAAACAAGTAACTTGGCTCATGGGACATTCTTCAATTGGGTGACTCGTATCACAGTAAGGACACTTTTCATGACAGTCCTTAGACGTGTGTCCTATTTCTCCACATCTCTTACAGGCTTCCAGTGTCATCTCAACATCACCTCTTGTTGTCTTTCCACCATGATCATTTTGTGGCAGGCTATTATTGGTACTAGCCACAATCTGGGACATCATTTGTACTATTCGCGAATGATCATCCAGTACTTGCTGCATTCCTGGAGGTATCTCGTTGCTGTCGTGGTTAACCATATTCTGGGTCAACACCCACATCATTCCTGTGTGAGCTTCAACCAACTGTTGCATTGCTATCCCCAACTGAGGGTTGTTGTGATTGTCTTGGGGTTGAGTATGAATATGTTTGAGGTTTAGGGCAGGTTTGGGTCTTAGCATAGTTGAGATATAGATAGAGGGGATCTAAAGAAGATTCCTACCCAAACACAGTAGATCAAAGAATTCATTTTCAAACAACATCTAACAAACATTCATCGCATCAAGCAAACTAGGTCAAACACTAATAATCTAGTATGGTCATACCCCATTTTAGTATGATCATTAGATTATCACAACATCGTTGGTTCTATAAACTAGAATTATTGGTGGTCTTGTCTATTACTTGCTTGTGTACTTCAAGTTTCTTCTCTACTTCCTAGATTCATCTTCTGGAGTTGTGCAAGCTGCATTTGAGTCTTTCTCCAAGTTCTTCGTTTGGCCTTCAATGTAGTTCTTCATATTGAGTCAAGGAAAATATATGGAGTATCAGTCTCACACTTCTGGCACATTCTGATCTTCTATCCTTTGTTGATAATTTCAAGGTAGGGTCATCTATAGCAAAAGGGGATATTTGAAGAGGAAGTAGGAGAGAATACAAGGAGTTCAAAATGCAAACTTTTTTAAATGTAAACAAAAACAAGATGAGATAGATTTTTTTTCCTAAGGTCTTCCTATTTCTAATTCCAAACCTAGGGTCTTGATCCTACAGGCAACAATATGCTCTGATACCATTTTGTAATGCCCCACCTTTTTTTAGGTGGAACACCTATGTTAAGTGCTATTCCCAGGATCACTGGTAGCACCACAGAACAAAATGAAGTATTCATTGCATAGTATCAAGATTACAATGTGGATCCAGATACAAAGTATTCAAACCTTACAGATACACAGCGGAAAAACAAAGTGGCAATGAGCCTCCATCTTCATCTCGTGCCACAGGCAGACATGTTGGAATGTAGTCTCGAGATCCTACTAAACAATCCTTACCTGAAACCTGCACATTCGAATATGCAGCCCCATAAATGGGGGTCAGTACAATGATGTACTGGCAAATGACACATATTTGGTGGTTGTTGTGAAAGAACCATCTACATGATATTTGGCTGGTGGAGTTTCTGGCTGATTTGCATAAAGCAAATTTTATCCTATATTTTCCAAATCAAAACATTTTTTATCCTTTATAAGCTTTAAGGGTCAAGATAACCCCCAGGTGAAAACCACCACACAAGTCCTCGGTTGATAGCCAGGTGTGCAGCCCTGAGTAGTTACTCAACAAAACCAGGATAACCCTCAGGTGAAAACCACCACACAAGTCCTGGGTTGATAGTCAGGTGTGTAGCCCTGAGTAGTTACTCAACAAAACCAGGATAACCCTCAGGTGAAAACCACCACACAAGTCCTGGGTTGATAGCCAGGTGTGTAGCCCTGAGTAGTCCCTGTCCTGAGTGTTTCTAAACAATTTTATTTTATTTAGAAATGGTGATGAGACTCTTCCATAAATCCATGTCTAGTAACTCAAGTTGTTCATAACCGGGGACACGGCTAATCGATTTGTTTGACACCCTGCAGGGGTTGTGCACTTTCACCTTAAGACCCATTCTACCCAGAGAGAAGAATGAGACAAGACCTTTCAGAAGGAGCATTCAACCATCCGGATCTAACCGTGCCCAAAATACCACCCTCTGTCAGTACCCATGGATGAACCCTCACAACATACTCAATCAAGACAGAGCGCATATTGTCATAAGGCTGCACTGGAAGCTCGCTAAGCAAGGAAGACATGGTAGTCTCTTTGTTCCTGGGTGGCCATCCACAAGTGTACCCCCAGGCGACGACAACCACACAAATCCTGGGTTAATAGCCAGGTGTGTAGTCCTGGGTAGCCACTCAACATAAACCAAGCAATGCCATTTCCACCCAGGTGTTTCATTGGGGTTGTAGTTTAATTTTCATAACAATTTGAAAACAAGGCATGGCATCATTTTCCATAGTAAGTTTGCAATCCTAGCAAGTGGGGTTTAAGGGATAGCTACCACTACTAGGATCTAAGCATTTCATAACCACTTTGAAAATTTCATATCATGCACAGTATTGAAACCACTAATGCATATAATAAAAGATAGGTGGAAGCATGTGTGTCACATGCCTTTTGATGCTTAAACCCTTTCTCTTCTCTCAACAGAACGTATGGCTCTCCAAACCAATCTATAATATAGAGATACACAAAGTAAACACACCACACCAAAAGCAACAAATCAAGCAAGACAAGCAAATGAAAAGGATTGGTTTAACATTTTAAAGTTCTTATGATTTATGTGATGAGAGGCATATGGCTAGAAGCTTGGCTTACAAGATATGGGTTGAGAGTTTGGATGGCAAGGTTTAATGGTTGGAAAGGATTGGTCCTTCAGGATTACAATGAAGGGATAGAACCTTATGCTTGGTATAACCATGGTTAGAGTTTAGAGATGACTCATGTGAATAGACTCACATAAGTATAGAATAGTGCAACAAAACACTACTGAATAAAGTGTGACAACACTTATTCATAATAGTATAGGTTACACATAGGCTTGGGTATGCATTGGTGATACAATGAATTACTCAATTAACTCATTTGTGAATTGAGTAGTTCAATATAGGCCAAGGCTAAGTTGGCTTGGGGATGAATAGGTAGGAAAGTTATTTAGAGTGGTGGTGGCTTCTTGGCCACAAGATTTTCTTGGACAAGAGATTTAAATTAAACTAGGGTTATCTCTTGAAGATATGGCTAAGTCAGAGTTTTAAATTCTTCTTTGAAGAACTCAAACTAGTTTTGATTATAGTTCAAGAATAGTATTTTTTTTGAATGGTTTATGATATGTGTGGCATGAGGTAGAGTATATCACCCCAATATCAAAGGAGAGTCTAAATAAGAAGCATCACAAATTATTCAATTTACTCAAGTGTAAATTGAATGTTATGAACTAGGTCCACAAGAATAGGATGGCATGAAGTTGGGTGATGATCAAGGTGAACCTTGATAGGGATTGATAGGTATGATCATATGATTCACTTTTGTAAAAGGAATCATATTGAAAAAAATTATAGAATTAATTCTTTAATGAAAATACTCAAATTCTCATAATTGAATTTGAATATTTGCAAGGGGTTTCAATAATTTTGGATAGTGATGCTACTGGATGAGGGACAGTAATACAAAGTTGCCACAATTGCATTCACTTTAAAATCATTTTTAAAATTCAAGTTATGATCAGAGTGGTGATTTGAATGAATTTGAATGCACCAAGTTTGTGCACATATCAACTTTGGTGTTTCTTGATTCTAAAATGTTCTACAAGTTAATAGGATTCCAGGGACTACAAATTTGTTATTTTTGGATGTTGAGAGCAAAATATATGAATTAATAGGTGCTAACATGCAATTTATACCATTTGAATTTCACTTCAAGATTTTGTACAGTAACCATATGATAATATTGCACATTTGAATTCTACACATTGCAAGGATTCCAGGGATATAAAATTTGTAAAATTCGGACGAGTGGATTATTTTCTATTGATTTTACAAGATTAGGACAGAAGCAAATATTTGAATTTGAATTTGAATCAATTTGACCTAGGGTTTGACCGAGGGGGGCTTGACTGGACTGGCTACGTGGCGGCCTCCTATTGGCTTATACCGATTCGGTACAGAATAGAACAAGAGCCATTGGATTAAGTGGGGATCGACGGTTCAGATCAGGTCGCGGAGAGGTCCTCACCTAGGATTCCAGGGGGTCGCCGGAGTAGGTTGATCTCGCCGGCGGCGGCTCGGAAATGAATGGCGATGGTGCTTCTGTGGTTCCTAGTGATGATGGACTCGACGACGACGCAGAGGAGAAACTGGCGAAGACGATGGCGTTAGTGGCGTGCTTGAACGCGTGCTGGAACGGCGCAGGGATCCCGCTGGAGATGATGTAGGGAGACGGCGGCGTCGGGTGGCGATGGACGGCTCGTTTTCCTGTGGATTAGCACCGGTAAAGGATGTTAGGAGAGGCGCCAAAGAATAGGAGAAAGATGGGATCTCGAGGGAGGGCGCCGAGGTGTTCTACCGCACTGGAATCGGCGGAAAATGACGGCGGGGCTTGAGGACTCCGGCGAGTAATTGCCCTGCCTGGCGATGGTTTTCGAGAAAGAAAGGAGGGGGAAATGGAGAGGGAAAGGAGGGGAATAAGGTGGCGTCATCGCGGGGTAGTTAGGACCCTGGGAGGAGAGGGGGAGAGGGCGCGGTGTGCAGTTCCGTTACCAGAGAGGGAAGGGGAAACCGTCAGAGAAGAAGATGCCGATAGGTGGGTCCCACCTGTCATTGGTGGAAGAGAGGGAGAGAGTTACCCTTTCGGGATTTTAGCCGGGTGGGCCGTGGGCCGCTTGCGAAACTGGGCTGAATGGGATCCCCGAGGCCCTTTTGTTTACTTTTTTTTCTTTCTTTCTTCCTTTTCTTTTATGTTTTTCCTGTTTCTTTTATATCTTTTGTATTTGACTTCTAAACAAAGTCAAACCAGTTTCTAAGTTTTTCTAAAATTGAACACAACAATGTAAAACAATAAGATATATACCACTTTTAATTCCAAAAATAGAATTTGGCAAAATAATATATGCATTTGCCCCCTAGGGTTTCTTTGCATACTTTCATGAATAGAAAATAGAGTTTTAAATAATTCTTTGAAATCAGAGAAAATTCTTTATGTTATTTGTTTGAAATTCATTTTCAAACACCTTGTTGGTGATGCATACCTGATTTTGTATAAATCATTTTGTAAATATCTCTTTGCAAGATAGCTTGTATTGGTTTGGAATATACACAAAATAGTATCTTAAAATTATATTTTCTCAGAAGAGTCCTTCAAGGATTGATAGAAGATTTGAAATAGTTTTTCTAACAAACATTTGAATATGGGATTTTATATGAAACTCTTTTATAAAATGGAAACCTTGGAAGTGAAATGGTTTGAATTGAGGGTTTAATAAAACTTTAGGGAAAAGCATTTAATTAAACTCAAAAAGTTTCAATTCCTTGGGATTTTTAAATCAACAGAAACAAAACTTGGGATGTTACATCTTCAATATCATGAAGCTTAAGAAACATGTGTTGCATAAAAAGATTAAGGCTAGCAAACCTAGCTTCCAACATGTGAACTAAATAAGCAGAAGCAACTTCATAACTAGGAGCAAGCTCAGCCAAAGATTTATCCTCAACATCTTTATGCATATTAATATGATTAAAGAACTCCTCGATGTTACTTTTCCCAATAATAGAACCACTACCTACTGAAAGGTCCTCCAAAACGTACTTAGGGAACAACATAATGAACTAAAAGTAATAAAGTAACAACTATAAAAGATACTAATTTTTGTTATGTTTTTGATAAAATGATGCAAGCAAAAATAAAGTAAAGCAAACAATAAACAAAGTAAAGGATGTCCGTGCAAAACTCCCATTGCAGAAGTCTTCTTTTTCCCCGGCAACGGTGCCAGAAAAACATCTTGATGCGTGCAGAATAACCACCCAGTTGGGAACCCCAAGAGGAAGGTATGATGAGCACAGTAGCAAGTCTTTCCCGAAGTAAGAAACCAAGGTTTCTCGAATCTAGTAGGAAAAAGCCAAACTTCAGAAGGTGATGCTTGCTAGCTTCATGACACTCCAACAAGGGTGCCGTTAACGATACTTGTTGACGCATCTTCAATTAGCAGAAACATGGAACCTACACACAACACAACCAAGAACTTTGCTCCCAACTTACGATGAGGCTGTCAATCTCACCGGTTTGCTGTAAACAAAGGATTGAGCGTATCGAGTGGAAAACAATAGTAGTATGCGAGAAAGTAAATAGTGCGAGTAAAAGTAAACAGTAATAGCAATGTAAAGGAAATTGGACCGGGGTCCACATTTCACTAGTGATGTCTCTCCATAAGATAAATAACAACATGCTGTGTAAACAAATTACAGTTGGGCATTTGATAGAATAAATATAACATGCATATGTCACGAGGATCACTATGAGATTTACTCTGGGCATTACAACAAAATACATAGACCGCCATCCAACTGCATCTATGACTAATAATCTACTCACGGGGATATCGTCCGAACACCCCTCGAGTATGTGGGGACCCCGGCTTACCACCTGGGATTCCCGTTATGCATAAAATTCACGATCCCAGGAGACCATCGTGAATCCACATAACAGAGTTGGCATTTCAGATTACAACATCCATTACATAACAAGTATTTAAGTCTTACATAAGCCTCTTGGCTAAATATAAATGCCATGCAGGGCAAGTTCAACTGATACACTTATTCATAGGTAGCAGCGGATACATGCAGCGTAGTGACCCAAGTCAGGCCTACTACCCTATAGGCGACTGACCGGGAAACGAGTCCTAATTCGCACCGGCGTCGTCATACTCCTCGTCATCCTCCTCATAGTCATCTCCAAAGTCTGGCCAAGTTAATAGCCAGGGACAAAGCTGTGAGTACATTTTGGAATTGTACTCGCAAACCATCTAAGAGAGGAAACATTCACATGCTATATGGCTGTAACAAGGGTTGGCTTGGTTTCAAGTGGCTATGTGCTACTAACTTCTCGTGTCGATATAGCATGTCCCACGACATTTCTATATCCTTATAATAGAAGACTTTTGGAACACATTTAGTAAAATCTCTAGGAAAGGGGGAAACTCCTTTGAGGGATAAGATCGGTGGTCAATCGAACATGACCACCTCAAGTCATCGGCAGTACCCTCCAAGTACTCCGATCCACTTCCGTGCCACGGCCGTACCCTCCAAGTACTCCGTTCGGCACAAACTCCTTTTTCTAGAAAACCATTTATAAAACCAAAACCTGACACAGGTTAAGTATGGCCATTCCAACCATCCATGACTGAGGACGCGGCTATTCGAATAGATTACACTCTGCAGAGGTTGTACACTTTACCCACACCATTCGATAAATCCACCAGGATACCACCACGGACCATCATACATGAGTATGCGGGGTTCGGATAATCGATCGAAGCCCTCCATCTATCTACCTTAGTATGGGTGCCTACCCTGTGGAGTTTACCTCCCCGGCACGTCCCGGCAGTACCTTCTCTAGAGCGTAACTCCGGCGCCACGGCGGGAGAACCCAAGTGTCTTCCGGCGGCTCGGGATATGCCGTGATATGTGTTGACCCTCGTTTGGCGTCAACCCGGATTCTGGGGTCCTACAGACCCTTATATAGTTGTGAGGCTCCCCGCACTAAAGCAAATAAACTTCAAACTAAGCCCCATCCCATACCGGGGTAATGTGGTTGCACGGGAATAATTGGTTTGGCGAACACTTATACACAATGCCATTTTTCAGAAATCCACCAACTGCTTCGTCTCCCTTGTCCAACTCCATGTTTATAAAACCATTTGTAAACATTTCAATGGAGTAGCAACTGCTCCAAGGTGTTTGAAAACATTTTCGAAAATCTTTCCAAAGAGTATTCCCAATCCTAGAGTTTTAGGCTCCAGTACAAGTTTTCCAAAGACTTCAATGCTAATCATCGAGTCTCTACTTTCAGGTATTGAGTAGGTGTCAAAGGTGTCATCCTTAATAGATGATAACCAATTGGCTTGTGGAGCTAAGCCGCCAACTATTGCTATATAAGGAGAATAGCAATATAATAAAAACAATGCATAGAAATAGAAGTAAGAGTGGAACAATGCATAGTGACTTAATGGTATTCAGATATGCAACAAGTAGATGGCTTGCCTTGGTTGGCTTCTCCCTAATCACCTTCCTCTTGATATTCAAACACTTCCCCTTCCTCCGCACAGTCGTCGTTCGATTCTATCGCCGGAAAAGAAATGAAAACACATACAATAAGCATTCATGCATACATGCATTACATTCAGAGCAACATCACATAACTCAAGCATTGAGTATCAGAAGCAAACAAGTTTAGATATCTGAACTAATACCTATTTTATAAAAGAAAATATCCACTATCATAATAGCAAGCAATTTCTAGTTGCATGGTAATACTTATTCACAACCAAGCACTTGCATGCATCAAGATAAATCAAAAACATGGCACCAGCATACCTACAGGTAGCTAACAACATTTCAGAAACATCACAGTTGGAAACAAACTTAAATAATATAAAGGTGATTTAATATGGATTTACTAATTCTAGGAATCACTAGAATAGCAAGATAATTCCCTAAGATAATCTGTGAGTCCAAAAATTCTACCAGAGACCATTCTAGAAAGCTACTGGAATGGCCAACACACCAGAAGTGGAATCATTCCAAAATAATTTATATACTGCACACAATAAATCAATCAATGTAGAAAACTATCATCACCAAAATAATTACCACAGACTAAGCACAGCTCCTAAAATAGTGCAACCAGTTTCTATAAATCAATAATATAGTAAGGCAGCAGTGAAAATTGGAATCACAATTTTTCATGACACAGAGCATTTGATTTGCAGAAATATGTGTAAAACTATAGATCTACTCTATTATATCCCCAGATAATATTTAGGGTCCTAAAAATCACACATGCAGTAGAATGGGTTAGCATGCAACATAAGGACTTCATAGAAATTTGAATCACAATTTTTGAATAAACGGAATTATTTCTATGCATTTTTGAAACTTGCAGGTGTTTGCAAAAAGAGAAAATCGATTTGCTGAAAAAAAAGAAAGACGGGCCGGGGCGGCGGACGCTCGCCAGGCCGGCCCAGATCCACGGCCTGCCCAGGCCTGGCGCGGCCGAATTGGTACGCCACCGTCGGATCTAGATCCGACGGCGCGGCCGTCCTCTTCCTCGCGGAGACATGCACGCGAGCGTGCGCCGGTCGTGCCGGCTAGGGTTTGGATCGGCGATGCTCACTGAGGGGTTTCTGGTGGCTGGCTGGCAGTAGATCGGTGGCGGGGAAGGTCAGTAGGCGATGCGCGGCCAGGAGAGGTGCATGCAGAGGAGGTGGTGCTCGCGGTGGTGTCGACGACGCCTCGATGAGCTCCGGGGATGTCGGCGAGGTCGACGGCTATGGCGATTCCTGGTTCAAGAGCATAGGGAGGTGAGATCTAGGCGATGGAAACAAGCTCGTGAGCCAGAGAGAGCAGGGGAGAGGCTAGGGTGACTGCAACCTTCACCACGACCGATCGATGATCTAACCGAGGAACTCACATTCTCCGGCGAGCTTTTCGTCTCGGCTGCGCGGCTGTGAGTTCCTGCAGGTGAGAGGGAGTGAAGTGGAGCAAATGAGAGGGAGGGGTGGCTTCCAGAGGGTGCCTCAGCTTTTATTTGTTGGATGTGGGCTCGGTCTATGGTGCGCCTGCATCGGCGACCATTGGGCGTTGTGGTCGGCTGAGAGGGGCGGCATCGTGCGCGGAGTCTATGGAGTAGGTGGGCTGCATCGGTGGCGCAACAGTTCGGTCGGATTACGGACGGTTTCAGTCAGGTTATGTCTGAAACTGGGCTCGCCGGGGTCGGTCTGGGTGACGCGGGAGCAAGGCGTGGGTGGCGTGAGTCTGGGGCTGGTCGCCGTGCACGATGGTGTGACGCACGGGACCGGAGCGTGTGTGTGTGCACAGGGGCGTGGCGTTGCTCTGGGCACTCTGGGCGGTACGGTCATGCCGGGGTGGCATCGCCACGGCACAGTGCAGGGTGGGTCCGAGGGGGCGGCGCTGCATGGAATTGGTAGTAGGCAACTGGGTGAGTGCGATGGCGAGGTGACGGATCGAAGGGTGGTCGGTGCTGCCCTGCCCACGCTAGGCGTCCACGGCGGGTGCTGCCCAGGTTCCGATGCTGGGGAAAGCTGGTTCTGCTCGAGAGGCTGCGAGGTGGGGTCGTGGGCTCCACGGGGGATGGCGGCGCTCTCTGGTTGGGGGTTGATCGGCCAGGGAGGAGAGGAGAGGGTTTAGTAGGGAGGGTGGTTTGCCTTAGGCTCCCCCTTCCCCTCGATTCCAAACTGCAAATGACAAGGAGAAGAGATTTCTCCCAGATCCAATGGTTACAGAGAGGGAGATCTACTGCAGCTCCTTCTCCTTCTCCCTGTCGGCTAGAGGTGAAGAAGAGAGAGAGAAGGAAGTGATTTTGGGGTCTAGGGTTGGCATAGCCGGAATCCAAATTCAAATTTGAATTCGTTTGCTAAAGATTTTGAAAGCCTGCCAAATAGTCTCCAGGGGTTTTAAGTACATCCAAGAAGTCATGGCCAAAGTTTGGTGATTCTTAGAATAGCTAAGCTAGAGTTTTAGAGAAGTCCCTATTTTCACACAATGGTAGCAAAAGAAAAGAAATAGAAGAAAAAGAATTGAAATCAAACAAAGAATTCCATGCTATGTGTTATGGTGAGCACAAGCTAGACTAGGCTTAAAATTTCATGCATAAAATCACAACACTAACCCTAGTTTCACAAAGCTCAAGTATTGGAAATTCTAGAATTAAATGCATGAAATGAGGCACACACATGCACACATGAAATTATGCACTCACATAAATTTACACATGCTAGCACCCACATGAAATCATGCATCATAGGACACTAGCACATTACTTAGCAAAAGCTTTAATTTACTCCAACCAAAGCACTTAAACAAGGTTTAATTTTCTGCTCACCAAAAGTGGGGTGTTACAGACCTTCCCCCCTTAAAAAGAATCTCGTCCCGAGATTTGGTAGCTAAGCGTGAAGTAGACCAGGAAATTCCCGTCGAAGATAATCCTCACGTTCCCAAGTGGCTTCGTCTTCGGTGTGGTTACTCCATTGCACCTTATACATTTTGATCTTGCGTCTACGGGTAAGATGGATGTCTTCTCCAAGGATGCGGATGGGTCTCTCCCGATAGGTGAGGTCGGAGTTTAGGTCGATGGAGGTGTGATCGATCTCCTTGAAGGTCTCGGGCTTGTCGGGGACTTGGAGACATTTGTGGAGTTGCGACACATGGAAGACATCATGGAACTCGGACAATTCTGAGGCAATTCTAGTTTGTAGGACATTTCTCCGCGGCGCTCTAGTATCTTGAATGGGCCGATATATCGGGGTGCAAGCTTACCCTTAACATGGAAGCATTGCATACCCTTGAGCGGTGTCACTCGAAGGTAGACAAAATCTCCCACGTTGAAGGTAACCGGTCTTCTCTTAGAGTTAGCATAACTTTTCTATCGAGATTGAGCTGCCTTCAGTCGATTCCGAATGAGCTGGACTTGCTCCTCGGCGTCCTTAATGATATCAGGGCCAAAGATTTGGCTTTCTCCCGTTTCAGACCAGTTGAGAGGGGTACGACACTTACGTCCGTAGAGGGCTTCAAAAGGGGCCATTTGCAAGCTAGCTTGGTAGCTATTATTGTAGGAAAATTCCGTGAATGGCAGACAGTCTTCCCACTTGGTCCCATAAGACAGAACACATGCTCGCAACATATCTTCAAGGATTTGGTTTACTCGCTTAGTTTGACCTCCAGTTTGTGGGTGATAGGCTGTGCTGAAGGATAACTTGGTGCCTAAAGCTTCCTGGAGTTTTGCCCAAAATCGCGAGGTAAACTAAGGGCCTCGGTCTGAGACTATGGTCTTGGGAACACCATGAAGGCTGACGATGCGGGAGATATACAACTCTGCTAAACGGTTCCCATGGTCAGTGGTCTTGACAGGAATAAAGTGGGCGACCTTTGTGAGGCGGTCCATGATGACCCATATAGAATCATGTCCCCGCTTGGAGGTTGGTACTCTAGTAATAAAATCCTTACCAACCTCTTCCCACTTCCATAACGGTATCTTCAAGGGTTGCAGTAAGCCTGCGGGCCTTTGATGCTCAGCCTTGACGCGCTGACAGACGTCACACCGGGCAATATAGAAAGCTATCTCTCGCTTCATACCGTGCCACCAAAAACGTTCCTTCAGGTCTTGGTACATCTTGGTGCCTCTGGGATGAATAGAGTAAGGGGTGTCATGAGCCTCCGCCAGAATAAGCTATTTTAATTCCTCGATGCTAGGGACGCATAGGCGGCCATTATACCATAGCACACCTTCCTGGTCGATGGAAAACCCAGGTACTTCCTCTCGTCCCATCCTACATTTAATACCCTCGATACTCTCATGACCCTTCTGAGCTTCCTTGATCTGGTCAAAGAGAGTGGGTCGGACTTCGAGGTTTGCCAAGAAACCATGGCTCACTAGCTCAAGTCCGAACTTCTCAAACTCCTCGCATAGGGTTGGTTGGCTGGTCTTCAGCATGGCATTTAGGGAACAGGGCTCTCGGCTGAGGGCATCAGCGACCACATTCGCTTTACCAGGATGGTAATGAATGCCTAGGTCGTAGTCTTTGATAAGCTCTATCCATCTTCTTTGTCTCATATTCAACTCTTTCTGGGAGAAGATGTATTTAAGGCTCTTGTGGTCGGTGTAGATCTCACAACGATTCCCCATAAGGTAGTGTCGCCATGTCTTGAGGGCATGGACAACAGCGGCAAGCTCAAGGTCATGGGTAGGATAATTCATCTCGTGAGGGCGCAGTTGACAGGATAGGTAGGCGATGACTTTGCCGTCTTGCATTAAGACACTTCCAAGACCAAGCTTGGATGCATCGCAGTAGACATCGATGCTCTTGGAAATGTCAGGCATGGTCAGAATGGGAGCTGTCACTAGTCTCTCCTTGAGTTCTTGGAAACTCTGCTCGCACTTCTCAGTCCACTCAAACTTCTTATCTTTCTTGAGCAGCTGAGTCAATGGGTGGGCAATGCTGGAAAATCCTTCTACAAACTTTCGGTAGTATCCGGCTAATCCAAGGAATGCTCGGACTTCGGTGGGGTTGGTTGGGGCTTTTCTTTCCATGATGGAGGTGATTTTTGAGGGGTCAACTGATACTCCACCAGCTGAGAGTACATGGCCTAGGAATCCAACCTCTTTTAGACAAAATTCACATTTGCTGAACTTGGCGTAGAGTTGGTGTTCACGCAGGGTTCCCAATACTAGCCGCAGATGTTCTGTGTGCTCTTCCTCGGTCTTAGAATAGACCAAGATGTCGTCTATGAAGACTACCACAAAGTTGTCGAGGAACCTCATGAATACCTTGTTCATGAGATTCATGAAATATGCTGGGGCATTGGTTAGACCGAAGGACATGATGGTGTATTCGAATAGGCCGTAGCAAGTGGTGAAGCCGGTCTTGGGAATATCGGACTCTTGGACCTTCAGCTGATGATATCCAGGGCGGAGATCCATCTTGGAGAACACTTTGGCTCCATTCAGCTGATCAAACAGGTCTTCAATCTTCGAGAGTGGATATTTATTCTTGATGGTCACTTCATTGAGTTTACGGTAATCCACACACAGTCGTATGGTACCGTCTCGCTTGTCCACAAACAGAACAGGCGATCCCCAAGGTAAAGCGCTGGGACGGATAAGTCCTTTGCTGAGCATGTCAGCAAGTTGCTTCTTTAACTCCTCAAGTTCTTGGGGGTTCATACGATAGGGTCGCTGAGCAATAGGAGCTGTTCCGAGAATCAACTCAATCACGAACTCGATATCCTGGTCAGGGGGCATACCTGGCAACTCCTCAGGGAAGACATCGGGGTACTCACATACCACCGGTACTTGATCAAGAGTCGGCCCAGAGACAGACTTCTTGTAATAGGCTTTGCGGGATGGCATGGTTGCTACGTGCTCAATTTGAACCCCACTACTGCTGGTCATGGTTATCGCCTTTCGAGCACAGTCAGTGTGCCCCTGGTACTTGGACATCCAGTCCATTCCAAGTACCAAATCCAATCCTTTGGTGCCTAGAACGATTAAATCTGCTTGGAACTTCTCACCGTAGAGCTCTACTGGGACGTCTCTGCAGGACAGCTGGGTCTTGACCGATGACCCAGGGATTTGTACTATCATGAGTCTATCCCTGCGACTAGGTTTCAATCTACCCTTATCCACGAAGTTCTCCGTGACAAACGAGTGTGATGCGCCAGAATCAAATAGAATCTTTGCAGGCATGGAGTTGACAAGAAACGTACCAAGCACAACATCGGGTGCCTCCTCCGCTTCAGCTGCGTTGATGTGATTCAGGCGGCCACGAGCAACATTGGCTTGACTCTTCGGGTTCCGTCCAGGGGGTCCACGGCCTTGACCCTGATTCGGTTTAGGCGCGCTGAGGCTCGGCGCAGAGGGTTTCTTCAGGGGGCACTCCTTAGAGAAATGCCCTGGCTGTCCACAGGTATAGCAACCACTTTCTTGGCTGCGGTTGGTAGGGTTGAAGATGTTGCAGTTTCCTCTAGAAGGATTCCCGCTGGTGGGGCGGTTGCTTGAGTACTGGCGGTTGGGGTTGTTGGGCCTGGGAGCTTGAGAGGCGAACCTCTAAGGGGGTGGCGTAGACCTTGATGGGGGCATGCTGCGGGATCTCTGACTGCTTGATCCACCCTGACTCATCATACTTCGCTTCCAGCTTTCGCGGGAAGCTTTGTTCTTATCCTCAACCTTGATAGCAGCATCAACCAGAGACTCCAGATCATGGTAAGGCACAGCGACTAGATAGGGCTGCAGGTCTTCCTAAAGTCCATTCATGAAGCGTTCCCTCTTCTTCTCGTCGGTGTCTATGTCATTAGGAGCATACCTCCCCCAAGTGGTGAACTTGTCGAGGTACTCGGTGACACTCATCCCACCTTGCTTGAGGTTGAGGAACTTGTCGCGCATAATCTTGATAAGTCCGGTGGGGACGTGTGCTTTGCGGAACTTAGTCTTGAAAGCATCCCAGGTCCTCACTTGGCCTTCGGGTTGCATGGCGCGGACATTTTCCCACCATGCACCCGCTGCTCTGGCTAGGAAATGAGTAGCGTAGAGCACCTTCTCGTTCTCTCCAACTCCTGCATACTCGAGTTTGTTCTCAATGGTGCGGAGCCAGTCGTCGGCGTCAAGAGGTTCGGTGGACTTGGTGAAGGTTGGCGGATTGGAGTTCTGGAAGTCCCTAAGCTTGCTGCGGGGCTCGTCGTCGTCATTGCCACCACGGTTGTTGTGGTTGGTGGCAATCTGTGTGAGGTGCTGAAGGGTTGCAAGGTTAGCTTGGAGCTCGGCGCGTGCAGCTTCGCGTTTCTCAAGCATGAGCTGCAGCACCTGCTCCATGCTTGGCTCAGGGGGTGGTGGCGGATTGCCTCCAGCTTGGCCTCGCATTTCCGGAGCCATTCTAGAGAGAAGTGGTTAGGTGAGATTCATAACAAGGAAACTTTTGCATGTTTCATAAGAAAGAAAGTAACTACACTCATGCATAACATACATCCATGGCAACCATACATAACATGCTCCAACAACCATGCATAACAAGTCCAGGCATACATAATATATACAAGCAAAAGGGCGCCACACATGTCCAGGCACACACACATACCACACATAGTCTCATACATCAAGCATAGCAAATGGTTCTAGATAGACCATACAACACCGATACGCAAAAGGGGAGTAAAATAGCAACTACGCGGCAACCTACGTGAGAGGTAGAGTGGTGGAATCTACTCATCGCCGCTAACATGGGGAACTAGCTCCTCGGGGTCCTCCTCACTAGGAGTCTCAGGAGCGTAGAAGTCAAGAATAGCGTTACGGTCATCATCGCTCTCGCTACCACGGTTGTCGTCGTCGGTGCTCACGGGCTCCTCGTCGAAGGCCTCCTGGTGGTCGTCGTCGCGGCCAAGTACCGCCTCATTCTCCTTGCGGAGCTCGGCGGTCTCCTCCTCCAGCTCAGACACGTGGCTCTCAAGAGAAGCCAAGTGGTCCTCCAACTCGCGGACGCGCCTCCTAAGAGCCTTGTTCTTCTTCACGATCTTCCTCTTTGCAGAGAGAAGACAGTGACGTGAGAAGATAGACTCCTGGAGGTCCTCACGAAGAACGGTGAGCTCAAGTCCTCTCTCATCAGCGACCATCCGGACATGGTCCAGATGCTCCTGCGTGTGGTGCAAGAGAGCCTCGATGTGGCAGAAGTGGCGGCAGCCTGGTAGGGAAGGCCATCGGCGTCGACCCTCCCGTAGTGCTCATAGTGAGTCCCAAGTAGCTCGTCGTAGTGGAGGTGGACGAGGCGCGAGATAGCGTGGCGCAGAACGCGCATCAGGCCATCGCCCCAGTTGCGCTCGATCACCTCGAAGGTGAACTCCGGTGAGGTAGGCAGGACCTCCTTCCCGCGGACCTGGCAAACCACACGGATAGCCAGCTCGCGGGTACCCTCCTAAAATAGGCGGTAGCCTCGCACCTCGGGATGCGGGCGTCCAAGGCGCGCTGCCAACTCGACCAAGTCGCGCTCAAAAATCAGCACGTCCTCGTGGGTGCCGATCTATCGGTGTGCAGAAGGGGCGTCCATCTACACAATTTTTAAGTAGAGTTTATTAATGACTTACCCAAGTGTGCAAAATTTATACATAAGTAAAAACTTGAATTAAAATGTAAGTAATTAAAGATGCTTAGAGAATAAGGGAAGAGATGAGAGCAATATATATTTACCTTTGATATATATAGCCATCTCTTTTATTTTAAGAAAATAGTTTTTGGTCTGGTCTAACGCCCATGCTAAACTAGGGTTTCCTAAGGTTAGGATGGCTCTGATACCAACTCTGTGGGGACCCGGCTTACCACCCGGGATTCCCGTTATGCATACAATTCATGATCCCATGAGACCGTCATGAATCCACATAACAGAGTTGGCATTTCAGATTACAACATCTATTACATAACGAGTATTTAAGTCTTACATAAGATTCTTGGCTGAATATAAATGCCATGCAGGGCAAGTTCAACTGACACACTTATTCATAGGTAGCAGCGAATACATGCAGCGTAGTGACCCAAGTCAGGCCTACTACCCTACAGGCGACTGACCGGGAAACGAGTCCTAATTCGCACCGGCGTCATCATACTCCTCGTCATCCTCCTCATAGTCATCTCCAAAGTCTGGCCAAGTTAATAGCCAGGGACAAAGCCATGAGTACATTTTGGAATTGTACTCGCAAACCATCTAAGAGAGAAAATATTCACATGCCATATGGCTGTAGCAAGGGTTGGCTTGGTTTCAAGTGGCTATGTGCTACTAACTACTCGTGTCGATATAGCATGTCCCACGACATTTCTATATCCTTATAATAGAAGACTTTTGGAACACATTTAGTAAAATCTCTAGGAAAAGGGGAAACTCCTTTGAGGGATAAGATCGGTGGTCAATCGAACATGACCACCTCAAGTCATCGGCAGTACCCTCCAAGTACTCAGATCCACTTCCGTGCCACGGCCGTACCCTCCAAGTACTCCGTCCGGCACAAACTCCTTTTTCCAGAAAACCATTTATAAAACCAAAACCTGACACAAGTTAAGTATGGCCATTCCAACCATCCTGTCGGGGGGATGACCCCCGGTAGGGTCAAGAGACTAGAGAGACACAAGGTCTATGATTGACTTTCTGCCGGGTTATCAAGGAAGGGCCTGGCCGGAATATAAGAGCATCGGCCAGGCCGGCATATAATGTGTATCCCGGCTGGTGTCTGGATATGCCGGCATAGCCGGAATACTGATATATGTGTGCCGGTATATACTCAGATATGCCGGCCTAACTATTTGGTGTGTTGTGCAGGAGCAGGGGAGGCCGGATTACCCGACCCTCGTAGGTCGTTGGTCCGGCATATAAGTCCTGGGTATGGCCAACGGTCATATCCGGGATGCTTAAGTCAACCAAGGTGTCACATCCCTACAATCAAGGAAGAAAACATCCAAGCATGGTAGCAGAGTAAGATGGCAGGGTGCACAGTGGAGGTTACCTACCCTCACTGTGCACAAGTACGAGCTTACCGCACGGAGGTAAGGCCACAGTTCAAGAGGTACAAGGTACAGGGATATGGCGTCCCATCGAGAGCAATCAGGGGCGAAGTCAAGGGTCTCTGCCATCGCCACCAGCTCCTGTTTGGAGTGTAGCCCTTGTCTTGTGGTCTTGTATGACCGTTGTAACCCTGGCCACCACTATATAAGGTGGCATAGGGAGCCCTGGTAAAGGGTGGAAGGTTGGCTGATAGTTGTTGGTTGGTCACTCTGTACTCCTACACTTAGCAGTTCATCTTCCTTCTCTAGCAGAGAGCTTGGAAGCACCATTGTGGTGTACTACATCGATCCATATATACAATCAGTAGAGCAGGAGTAGGGGTGTTATCTCCTTACGAGAGCCCCGAACCTGGGTAGATCAGTGTCTCTTTCTGTCGTGCTTTTTAGCTCGTTCCCCTCTCCCGAATCCTCCAGCATCTAGTCGGCCCCCATTTAAGCCATCCTATGGCATATGTTGTTTCACCACGACGACATTTGGCGCCCACCGTGGGGCATCAGATCGATATGCTGGGCGGAGTGTTCATTCGGACGGGGTCTGTGATAGCAGCTTCGGGAGTGCGCGTGGTCTCTGGCCTCGTCCAGAGGCTAGGCTCGCTCAGTTTCGTCAGTGACAACGCCGGTTGTCTCGGTGGCCGGCCGTTCCCCAGGGATGGCCGGATTATGTCTTTCGGTTCCCACGAGGTGTACGTGGGGACTGAGAGAATTTGCAGGAAGGAGGTGCTGGTGGCGTCGGATCCTCCGTCACATCGGCTGGCTCACGCTGGGCGTAGCGCTCGCTCAGTAGAGTCGGCTGAGGTGATGATGGCCGGCACATCCGTGCCGCCGGCGGAGGATGCCGGCAAAGCAGCAGCGGTCGGAGCTTCTCCTCCGGAGCCGCCGAAGGTCAAGAGGTCGGCGCGTCCTCCGTTGGAGCGTGCGGAGAACCTGGCCGGCACTTCCGGTGTGCCAGCTAGGGGCGAGGTTCTTCTTCCCATCATCGACCGGCTTCTCGAGCCGGTGCGATCCGGCGTGGATCTGGAGCAGACAAGGGAGGTCCTGGAGGGATCTCGTCAGGCCCTCGTCGACGAGGCCCTGGCCATGAACCAGGAGCGCGAACGGTTTAACCGGCAACTCCGTGAGTATGAGGCAGCCCATGGTTTTACTCCTGTAGTAATCCGGCCTAGCCGGATAGAAGAGGTAAGAACTAGAGGCAGAAATCTTAATGCTGAGATAGGAAAAGATGCTAGAGATAAGAGTCATACTGCAACTAGTACTGTGCCTAAGGTAGTCTATAGTTCGCCAGTAAAGAACCTTAGAGCTGCGGCCGAGGTAGCTAAGGATTTATCTTGTTTATCCGGCGAAGCACTGCGTGAGCAGCAAGCCCGGCTTAACCAACTTTTGTCTGAAGCTACAAAGCAGCAGGAGGCCTTTAAGAAGGCAAACCCAGGTGCCGGGGCATCCCAGTACATTGTGTCGGCGGGAGGTGCCGGTGCGAGGTCGAGGGGCCAAGCCTCGTCCCCGCATCCTAGCGCCCGGCGTGCCGGAAGTGTGACCTCTGGCCGCCGGGACAAGCAGATCCAGGTGTACGATCCGGCTGCCGCCGGAAAGCAGGCGGTGGTGCAGAAGAATGTCGGCCAAGCTGACAAGTATGTCGGCAGCAAGAAGCCCGGCCAGAGTATGCCGGCCGGGCATGAAGCAGCAGCGGCCGGTGGTGGCCGGAGTAACAGTGCAGTCCGGCGTCAGCAACAGGGCGCCGGAGGTGCAGCGCAGCAGCAGGGTGCAGGCCATCCGGGACATCGAGAGGATGACGGCAATTCCGCCCTTGCCAGGGCGGGATATCAGCAGCAGCATCAGCAAGGCCGGCATAGTGAGCAGCATCAGCCGGAGCAGCAGCAGCAGATGATCGCAGGCCCAATAGCATCCCGGCTTGGACCTCGGTCCTTGGAAGCCAATGATGCACGTTTCAAGCTGGACAAGCTCCACCAATCAGAGTTGGTGGAGAGGCAAGGAGCTCCGGGCCCTATGTGTTTCGGACCCCGGATTATGGGGGAGCCGGTGCCTTACTACTTCCAGCTCGCGCGTGGCGCGAGGACATATAATGGAAGTACGAAGCCGGAAGATTGGTTGGAGGATTACTCCACAGCGGTGAACATCGCCGGAGGAAACCTCAGATGGGCGGTACGATATGTGCCGCAGATGTTGGAAGGTACAGCCAGGATATGGCTGAATAATTTGCCGGCCGGGAGTATCAACGGCTGGATTGATTTCGAAGAGCAGTTTGTGTCAAACTTTACCAGTACATACAAGAGGCCCAACCGTCCGCAGCAGCTGGCTAACTGCCGGCAAGGAGTGAATGAGACTGACCGTGACTATCTGACCAGGTGGTGCACGTTGCGCAATTCCTGCGAAGGAATCAATGAGCAGCAGGCCATCATGTGGTTCGCTCATGGGTGCCAACATGGCACCATGCTGTGGCAAAAGCTTCAGAGGCAAATGCCGGCCACGCTGGCCGAAACAATCAAGATCGCTGATAGTTATGCTCTGGGAGATCCCAAGCAGCCCAGTCTCGATTCACAAGGACAGGGGCAGACCCAGGGGAACACCAGCAATGCCGGGAGATCAGGGCAGTTCTATCGCCCGGATAACCGGAATAAGAGGAGAGATGAGCGGCCGGATTATCGGTACGGAGCAGCACAAGTTGCAGCTGTGGAGGAAGAGCAAGGGGGCGCCGGCAGTAGCCAGCGTCCGAGATATGAGAACTATCAGCAGCAGCCGCAGCAGCAAGCACAGCCGTTCCAGAAGAAGAATGTCTGGACCAACAAGAATGCCGGCGGAGCCGCCGGCCAGAAGAAGCAGTGGCCGAAGTATACTGTGGGTCTTGCCATGGACAAGCCTTGTGTGTTTCACACATTCCAGCCGGGAAAGCCGGCAAACCATTTGACAAGGAACTGTTCATGGCTGGACGACATATTAGCAGGTCGTGCAGGTCCCTGGGGACCGGCTAGACCCTCTGTCCCGGCAGCTCCATCGCCGTTGACAGGTGCTAATACAATTGCAGTCCCACCTAGGCCGGGTAATCCTGGGAATCAGAGCAACGCCGGAAATGCCGGCGTAAATCAAGTTGACCAGAGCTATAATCCGGAATATAACACCGGAGGCCCAGGAGCGGGCCGGAATGAGTACAAGGAGTATGATCAGAGCTATATGGTCTTTGAGACCGAGAGAACAGACAAGCAGAGCTTGTACCGCCGGAGTCTGGAGGTGAATGCCGTTATGTCGGCTGTGCCAAAGCTGATGTACTGGTCTGACCAGGCTGTTGGCTGGGACAGGGCAGATCATCCCCGGATCATGCCAAATCCCGGCGGATATGCTCTGGTGATGGATCCGACATTCGTCGGGCCGGCTAATAACGTGAGATTCAGCAAGGTCCTCATTGATAATGGAAGCAGCATCAACATCATGTATCGGGATACGATGGAGAAGCTGGGAATCAAGGAAAATATGCTGGAACCAAGCAAGACCACGTTCCACGGCATTGTGCCGGGACTTTCGTGTGCGCCGATGGGCAAGATCCGGATGGATGTCATGTTTGGCAGCCGGGATAACTGCAGGGTGGAAAACCTCATGTTCGAGGTGGTTGATCTAGAGAGCCCCTACCATGCTTTGCTGGGTAGACCGGCACTGGCAAAATTCATGGCCTCTACGCATGTGGCGTATCTGAAGATGAAGATGCCGGGACCCAAAGGAGTGATCACCATCATTGGTGATTACAAGCGTTCGATGGCATGTGCCACCGCCGGATCCAATCTGGCCGAGACTCTGATCATTGCAGAGGAAAGGAAGAGGCTCAAGCGAGCAGTGGAGATTGCTGAGACGGTCGTGGCCGGCAAATATATGCCGGGCATGACAAATCCCGGCGGCAGTGCTTCTTTTCAAGTAGGCAAGGAAGTCAAAAAGGTGCCTCTGGATGAAGCTTTCCCGGAGCGCCATGCCCTGGTTGGGGCAAGTCTGGATCCCAAATAGGAAAGCGAGCTCATCAGCTTCCTCCGTGAGAATCGGGATATCTTTGCATGGTCTACTTCGGACCTGCAAGGTGTGCCGAGGGAGCTGGCTGAGCACGCATTGCATGTGAGGCCCGATGCTAAGCCAGTGAAGCAGCCGCTCCGGCGGAATGCCGGCGATAGAAGGAAAGCCATATGGGAGGAAGTGGCCAGGCTCTTAGCCTCTGGCTTTATCAAGGAAGTACTTCATCCGGATTGGGTGTCTAATCCGGTTTTGGTGGAAAAGAAGAAAGATGAGCCCGTCATAGTGAAAGTATGGCGGATGTGTGTTGATTACACCAACTTGAACAAGGCATGTCCTAAAGATCCATTCCCGCTGCCTCGGATCGATCAAGTGATTGATTCCACAGCCGGATGTGAACTGTTATCATTTGTAGACGCCTATTCTGGTTTCCACCAGATCCCCTTGTTTGAGCCAGATCAAATAAAGACATCCTTTATTACCCCGTACGGGGCTTATTGCTATCTCACTATGCCGTTCGGTTTAAGAAATGCCGGCGCAACTTACCAAAGGTGTATGCAAAAGTGTTTGCACGATCAGATAGATAAAAATGTGCAGGTATATGTCGATGATATCGTCATAAAAACCAAGGAGAGCAAGACTCTCATAGATGATCTCCGGGAAACCTTTGGGAACCTGAGGAGATTCCGGATGAAGTTGAATCCGGCTAAGTGCACCTTTGGTGTGCCGGCGGGCAAGTTGCTCGGTTTCCTTGTTTCCAGCCGGGGTATTGAGGTGAATCCCGGCAAGATTCGTGCCATAGAAAGGATGAAGCCGCCGACAGATTTGAGGGAAGTACAGAAGTTCACTGGGTGCCTCGCATCCCTGAGCCGTTTCATAAGCCGGCTGGGAGAGAAAGCCCTGCCGTTATATCAGTTGATGAAAAAGTCCGACACATTTGTCTGGACAACGCAAGCAGATGCAGCTTTCAAGGAATTGAAACGGTTGTTGTCAACAGCGCCGGTATTAGCGTCTCCGATGCCCCGGGAGCCAATGTTGCTCTATATAGCGGCAACCAACCGAGTTGTCAGTGCTGTGGTGGTAGTAGAGCGAGAGGAAGGAGGCAAAACCGTGCAGCGGCCGGTATATTACCTGAGTGAAGTCCTCTCCACCTCAAAGCAAAATTACCCCCACTATCAGAAGATGACCTATGGTGTCTATATGGCGGCTAAGAAGCTCAAGCATTACTTCCAAGAGCATCCAATCCGGGTAGTGGCTGAGGCCCCTATCTCGGAAATTATAGGCAACAAAGATGCCAGCGGCCGGATAGCAAAGTGGGCAATAGAGCTTTCACCATATACACCGCAGTACGATAAGAGGGATACAATCAAGTCCCAGGTCTTGGCTGATTTCTTTATTGACTGGGCCGAGATACAGTATGAGCCACCATTGCCAGATGCCAATTATTGGAGGATGCATTTCGATGGGTCCAAGACAATCCATGGCTTGGGTGCCGGCATAGTTCTCAGTTCACCAAAGAATGACCAGCTGAGATACGTCCTGCAGATTCACTTTGCAGCATCAAATAATGTGGCGGAATATGAGGCACTTGTGCATGGCCTGAAGGTGTCTAAGGACATAGGAATTCGCCGGATTATGTGCTTCGGGGATTCTGACTTAGTGATTCAGCAGTGTTCCGGCATATGGGACACGCATGATGCTAACATGGCATCATACCGTTTCCTAGTGCAGCAGTTAAGTGGTTATTTTGAAGGTTGTGAGTTCCGGCACGTTCTCCGGGCTCAGAACGATGCAGCCGATGCATTATCCAAGCTGGGGTCTTCCCGAGATTCAATCCCACCCGGCATTTCGCTGGAGCATCTGAGGAAGCCATCGATCAAACCCTCGCCGGAGTCATCCTCCATTTATGTCCCGCCAGGTCCAGACGAAGCAGTTCCAATGGACATAGATGCCGGAGCCAAGACGGATAACCCGGGGACTGTTTCCTCAGTCCCGGGGACTGGGCCGGCATATGCTGTTAGTACAGTATTCCGGAGCAAAGCTAAAGGCAAGGGTAAAATGTGCCAAGAGGTTGTGCCGGTATACCCGGGGACTGCTCCGGCATACCCGGGGACTGATTCTTCAGTCCCGGGGACTTCGCAGCCCATGGAGATCGATTATGTGTCGGTCGAAATGATGGAAATAGATCAGGCAGTGTTCACTGTCAGGGAAGTGCCCTCATGGGCACGTCCTATCATGAACTTCATGGTGGATGGTCAAGTGCCGGCGGATGAAACCGAGGCCCGCCGGGTTATGAGGAGATCCAAAGCGTATACCATCATCAACAAAGAAATATACAAGAGAAGTACCACCGGAGTATTGCAGAGATGTGTCGAATCTGCGAAGGGTCTGGAGATGCTCCGGGAAATTCACCAGGGGGAGTGTGGTCACCATGCTTCGTCCAGGGCATTGGTGGCAAAGGTATTCCGGCATGGCTTCTATTGGCCAACGGCACTGCAAGAGGCAGAAAACTTGGTCCGGAAATGTAATGGGTGTCAAAGATATGCCCACCAGATTCATCAGCCGGCATCTGCCCTGAAAACTATCCCAATAACCTGGCCCTTTGCTGTTTGGGGCCTGGATATGGTCGGGGCTTTTAAGCCGGCCAGAGGGAAAATGACCCATATCCTGGTCATGGTGGACAAGTTCACCAAGTGGATTGAAGTGAAGCCCATAAGCAAGTGTGATGGTCACACAGCAGTGAAATTCTTAAAGGATATAATCTTGAGATATGGTGTTCCTCATAGCATCATCACTGACAATGGGTCAAACTTTGCCCAAGGGCCATTTGCCAGATTTTGTGAGGAGGTGGGAATCCGGCTGGACGTTGCGTCGGTTGCCCACCCTTGTGCCAATGGCCAAGTAGAGAGATCGAATGGGCTAGTATTATCCGGCATAAAACCCCGGCTGATAGAGCCCCTGGAGAAAACTCCGGGATGTTGGCTAGATGAGCTGCCAGCAGTGCTGTGGAGTTTAAGAACAACTCCGAATAGATCAACAGGCTACACACCATTTTTCCTGGTGTATGGAGCAGAAGCTGTGCTTCCAACAGATGTAATACATGATGCACCAAGAATAGTGCTATATACTGAGGAAGAGGCTAAAGAAGCCAGAGAAAATGATGTTGATCTGCTAGAGGAAGCAAGGGAAATAACTCTGTCAAGAACAGCAGTATATCAGCAGAACCTCAGACGCTATCATGCGCAGAAGGTAAATCCAAGGAGATTTCAAGAGGGAGATCTAGTACTCCGGCTAAAGCAAGGAACAGAAGGCCGGCATAAGTTAACTCCTCCATGGGAGGGGCCATTCATTGTGAGCAGAGCTCTGCACAATGATGCCTATTATCTTATAGATGCGCAGGACCCCAAGAAGAATAAGGTGGACAGGTCCGGAGAAGAAACCAAGAGGCCATGGAACATAGCTCTGCTGCGCCCCTTTTACTCCTGAGCAACACAATGTATGTATTTCCATATTTTCCTTTGTATGCCGGCATGTTGTGCCGGCACAAGACTAATGAATGAAATACCGGCATCCCGAAGAAGCCGGGTAACTAGCTCCGAGGTATATTTGTGGTTTATTTACAGTTTTTTGTTATATGCCGGCTGGCTTTATTTGAATGTTTCCTATGTCGGCCTAGTAATGTGTCGGCATCAAAGGCCACTCTTCGACTCAGCTGCTGTCCGAAACCCGGCTTCATGGCTAGCAAGAGTAGATGCCGGAGATTGTCTACACATGGAAAACGGCTAAGGAAATACAAAGCAAGCGAACCGACATTTTCGTTAAAGCTAAAGTTAAAATTTAAAGTGTCGGATGATTTGAAGTCTAAGTCTCAAAGTTAAAGTACTGTATGTTCGAGGAAGCAACCTTGAGACTCATACGTCGAAAGCCAATTAAGGTAGACAAGTAGCCAAGGTTGTGAAATTGAGGAAACAGGAAAACAACTCGGTGACTTAGCCAAAAGATGATCCGGCATTAGTAACAAGCAAACCAAGATAAAACTTGTTCAGATAGCAAACCAAAGGAAATTAAACGTGTTTATTACATCTGCACCCGGCATACCGGGGATCTGATAAAACTTAAAGTTTTTATGCTCCAAAGTCAAGGAGCAGTGGCAGAAGCAGAGCCGCCGGCAGGTGGAGCGGTAGCAGTGGAAGTGTCGGCTTCAGGTGTGCCGGACCCAGCAGATGGAATGGAGCCATCACCTCCGCCCGGGGCAGATGCCTGTTCCGGGACATCAGTGTCGGCTTCCTCAGCTTCATCTTCATCTTGGCTGGAGTCGGAACCCTCAGCAGCGGCGGATGTCCCGGCTTCGTCATTCTTCTCCGGCTCGCGGATGTCCCGGACGAATTTGTCGGTGTCGGCATAGTCCACATAGCTGTGGGCCAACTCTCGCCGGCGCCGGATATGTTCCGGATCCGTGGTCCAGATGGATCCTTCGCGCACGGTGCGCAAAGTCTCCAAGTCTGCCTTTTCATACCAAGACAAGAAGTAGCTGAGGGCTTCGTCAGCTCCAACCCTCGCGCCGGAATCTCGCCACTCCCGGAGGCGAACCTTGGCAAGCTGCAGGTCGTTGCCGAGGTCAACCGGATCAGTGGGAGTCCTTTGTCCCGGCCAGAGGGCAGAGAATGCCTCCTGGGCGCCGTAGAAGAGCTCTTCAGTGTAAAGGGTCATGGCCTCCTTCCGGGACTGCAGGGCCAGCAGCTGCTCCGTCATGTCCCAGTTGGGCGAGTCGACCGGAACACCCCGGTTTTCTCGGTCCAACTGCAAAGCCCTCTCAACGTCAGCGACGGAAGCGGGAAACATGCCTGCAGAATAGAAACAATGTTAGCAAAAGGAAAATATGTCGGCATAGATGCTATGCCGAAAAAGATTACACTATGTCGGAAAGGATAAAAGGGGAAGGATTTGAAGCTTACGGGCAAGGTCGGCATTCAGCTGCGCAACTGTAACCTCCCATTTGGTGGCCTGCTCCTTCAGGCTATCCAGTTCAGCGTGGGCGTTGGAGGCATCAGTCTCCGAGGTAACAAGCAGGGTCTGGGTTTTCTTCAGTAGGCCCTCCCTCTGTTCCTTTTCGTCCAGCAGCTCGGTGATCCGGCCCTTCAACTGCTCAACCTCGGCCTTGTGACCGGCATCCCGGTCGTCCAGTTGCTTGGCCACGTCCACCGAGGACACACAATCCTGGTGGCGTGCCTCCAGTGCAGCCTTCTCATCTGCAAAGATTTCAAGTTAAAAGGATTTGAAGAAAGAAAACAGTGACAAAGAGTAAAGGATTTGAAGTATAAAGTAGCTATCCGGGTAACAGCAGGATCCGGCATACCAGTAAGCTCTTTCACCCTCTTGAGAAGCTCGGTGACTTGCGCTTCGGCACCAGCTGAAGAATGTCGGCACAAGGTTACGTGTCGGCAAGAGTAAGCATTGCAAAGTAAAGAGAGGAAAGATATCCGGCATACAGCAGTATGTCGGCAAAGATTACCTTTCAGGGACAGCTCCAGCTGAAGCTTGCTGTGTGCGTCGGAAAGCTTCCGATGCTCGCACACCAAGTCATGGAACATGTTGGCCCGGGTGTTGTTCATGAGCTGCAAAAATGCCGGGATTTGAAATGTCAGCAGAGAAATTTGGCATGATAATTAAAGTGAAGATTTTATCAAGTGATCATTCTTTTAGAGACCCGGCATAGGTGCTGCGCACCTATCCCGGCTCTCGGTGACTAGGATTTGAAGCTCGAATCGAGCTTATATCCCGGTCAAGAGGATTTGAAAGATAATAGAGATGTGAAATTGTTAAAGACCCGGCACAGGTGCTGCGCACCTATCCCGGCTCTCGGTGACTAGGATTTGAAGCTCGAATTGAGCTTATATCCCGGTCAAGAGGATTTGAAAGATAATAGAGATGTGAAATTGTTAAAGACCCGGCACAGGTGCTGCGCACCTATCCCGGCCCTCGGTGACTAGGATTTGAAGCTCGGATCGAGCTCATATGTCGGCAGTTATTCAAAAGAAGCTAGCTAAAGGACTATGAGAAAATCCCGGATGTCCATATCCCGGACAGCCGACATTTTCGGGGACTGGGGATATGGGTGTAAATAGAGAGGACTTACGTTGGTGGCATCGGCCAACTTGTGAAGTCTTTGCTGGAGGCTGAGGAGCTCGCTGGCGATCGGTATGGGCTTCGCTGCCAGGAAGTCGCGTGGGTCGCCACTGGTCTTGGCTTCGGCCAGCTTCTTGCTCCTTGAGTCCGCAGTGTCCATGTTGCTGGCGTCGTTCCACTTGATGCACTGCTCCTTAAGAGAGCCGAGGCTCTCATCACTTTTCGCCGCAAGAGGGACGAGGCCCTCGAGTTCTGGGGTGTCGAAGAAGCTTTTCCGGTACCCCGGCCGGGCTACTGCCCTGCCAAGATGCAGGGCCAGAGCAGAGCTGGTCTGGGACGCTGCCTTAGGAGGAGCAGTTGCGGCAGATGGTGTGCCGGACTTGGCCGTCCGAATCTTCAACGTGCCGGTCCGGGCCGGGGCAGTGGACTTGGCCGGTGCAGTGGTCTTGGCCGGTGCTGGTGTCTTGTCAGCTGGAGGAGTCTCGGGTGCGGGCTGTTCCGGCGCGGCCGGTGCTTCTTGGCCAGCGGGAGCAGGATCCGGAAAAGTCCGGACTTCCGGCACTAAAGGGCCTTTGCCCTTGATGTCTGTGCCGACGCTCTTGTCGCTTGCGCCGGCGTCGTCAGTTGTGCCGGCGTCGCTGGTGGGCGCGCCGGAGTCTGGGGCTTCTTGATGGGCTCCTGTGTCCATGTGGACATCAGGAGCCGAGGTTTCCTGTTGAGCCCCCGAGTCCATGTGGACGTCGGGGGCAGAGATATCTTGTTCCGGCGGAGGAACGTCCTTCGCCGGGGAGGTGGTCTTGTCGGGCGCAGGCGAAGATGCCGGCGCCGGTGAGGTCGTCTGACTAGCAGAGGGAATGTCAGAGGTAGCAGGGGCAGCGGGCTTGGTAACCTTCGGGTCGCCACTCAAGCCAGAAGCTTGTTCCGGCTCAAGAGGAGCACTGAAAGAGAGAAAACACCAAGTCAGTAATACAAACAAGAGATATGTCGGAGGAAATGCAAAGAAAAGGAAATTTACCCCGAGGCAACAGGCCTCTGTTTCTTCTGTTTGGGCACGCCGACCTTCTGTCTTTTCGACCTCTGAGGTATGTCGGACTGGGGCTTCACACCTCGCTTCCGGCCGGCACGTCCGCCGGTGGAAGGAGGTCCCTGGTTCAGAGGGGCGGCGTCGATAACGACATCGTCCGGGATAGCTGAGGACGACATTGGAAACTCGTAAGCAATAAGGGTTTCTGGAAAGGCGTACGCAAGTGGCATCGGGTCATAGTACAGCAGGACCTCCTCGTCAGAATCAATCTCACTCCGGTCTTGAGTATAATGCCGGGATGAAGAGCCCTTACCCATGGCAGCTGCAGCACGGGTGCTCCTGGGAAGCTTATCCCAATGATCCGGATCTTCAACATCCGCAACGGTGCGGTCCGCCGCGATCTTGATCCGGGAGTTCTCCATGGTTTGGAAGCTGAATTTCTGTATAAACAGCAAAGTCAAGTATTCAGACAAGGAAATATGCCGGTGGAAGAGGTATGTCGGATCAATATGATATGTGTCGGCAAACAGGCATGTGTCGGCTTAAGTATCTATGTGCCGGACATGGACTTTATGTATCGGGTAAGATGGTTTACCGTTGGGGCGGGCCTATCCCGGCTGTATGGTTCTAGCCCCCAGGCAAAAGTGGCCTGAGAGGACTTGCAGACATCCTTAATCCGGCGCAGAATGTCGGCCGGAGTCAGCTCGTGTGTGGACTGCCGGGTGGGGTCCATTGGCCCGCTCATCTGGCAGATCTTGTGAGACCGGCGCTGCAGAGGGGAGACGCGCCGGCTTATATAGCAGGCCACCAGGTCTTGAGGAGTAAGACCGGCATCCAGGAGCTCGCCCTTAACCCGGTGAAGCGCATTCACCGGCATCACCGAGTTCTTCGGGTTGTAGGTCCAGTTCGTCATCGCCAAGGGTGGCTCGTCCACAAATGGCGGCAGGTTGAGCAGATCCTCGTCGGTGGTGTTCTTGACGTAGAAGAAGCTTTTCTGCCACTTCTTGCAAGATTCCAGGAGCTCCACCTTGGGGAAGTCCGAGCCCTTCCGGGACATGATGGTGGCCGCGCCGCAGAGGGTCATGGGGCGGTCCTTCTTTTCCTGGGCCGTCTCCGGCGGGTCGTCCTTGCTCCGGGGCGGCTCTTGGACGACTTGCTTCCGCAGTTGGAAGTACTTCGCCCAGCCTTGAGTAAGGGCCTCTATGCCGGCATAGCCCTCGCAAAAAGCAGCGAAGGCGGAGAGGATCATCACGGCATTGGCCGGGATATGATGAGGTTGTAGCTCGTAGGTGTTGAGGAAGTCCCGGAAGAAGTCCGATGCCGGCAGACCAAAGCCCCGCTCGAAGTGGGCGATGAAGACGACGCGTTCGCCGGGTTCAGGTGCCGGCACAGTCTCTCCTGCTGGTAGCCGACATGCTACGCCCTCCGGGACTCTCCTGGTGGAGGTGACCCAGGATATGTCGGCCGGAGTAACCTCCGACCCCTCCCAGCCGGAGCGTCCTTGAGCTCGGGCCGAGGTATCTTCCTCAGAGGCCGAGGTAGCCGTCATGCTTGAAGATGCCATCTTAGTGGCCGGGATAAGGCGTGAGAGCCGGAGTCCCGTGATGTTATTCCTATCAAGGCCGGAGAAAAGAGGGAGGTTAGTCTCTCCGGCATACCACTCTCACAGATGTTAGCAGGAATAGAAGATCTACCGAGACAGTTAAAATAGGAAACAAATAAAGGTAAAACTCCTAAAGATGAACACCTGCGAGCGTTGCCTAGCAATGCTAGTCGAATCAAAGGGAAAACTAGCTCTGAGACCGAGGCAGATCTGTGCAAGCGGGGCTATCGGTGCGAAGTTGTAAAAGGCGTGAAAGAGGAAGAACAGAGGGAGGTCTCACCGGAGCTTGGCCGGCGACGATGGAGCGGCGGCGAGCGTGCAGGAAGATCCAATCTCCCTGCAATGCTGCAGAGAGAAGAGGCGGCGGCGGCGGCGTCGTCAAAGGTGATGCCGTGCGTCGTCGGGCGTCGGCGTCGGCGGGGAGCAGGTCGGCTGCGGCGGCGATGCTGCTCTTCGGACCGGCGGTGGAGCGCAGGAGGCAGAGTAGCAGGCGAGGAAGGCGAGGAAGACGTTGGTGGTGGGGGGTAAAAAGATACGTTTACCCCCGCCGCCCTGTTTATAGCGAAGAGGCAGGGTCGTGGGGATCGTGGGAGTGCTCCACTCCCCCGACCGTTTCTGCGGCGAGGCGCCACGTGGCGGCACAGAGTGGGGCGGCGGTTCCTGTAACCGTGCCATGACGGCGAGAAGTAACTGCTGCACTGTGAACCGTCACATCGTGGGTGATCGTTCGAGGTGGCAGGGCAGTTACAAGTTTCGATGCAAAGCTGTCGGACATGGCTTCTCGAGGAAGACTCGTCTATATGTCAGATTAATTGCCCGATGTATATGTTCCGTCCGGAATACCCTCGGGACCGGCCGGAATAAGTTTTGGAACAGGAACAGAGGCCAGGATATGTGCAGATGTGCCGGCATATAATATGATCGCCGGGGCATAATGAAGAAAGGTATGTTGAACCTGTCAAGGCTCCACAGTTATGACTGGGGAACCTCGGCAGCTTCGGGGACTAGTGTCGGGGGGATGACCCCCGGTAGGGTCAAGAGACTAGAGAGACACAAGGTCTATGATTGACTTTCTGCCGGGTTATCAAGGAAGGGCCTGGCCGGAATATAAGAGCATCGGCCAGGCCGGCATATAATGTGTATCCCGGCTGGTGTCTGGATATGCCGGCATAGCCGGAATACTGATATATGTGTGCCGGTATATACTCAGATATGCCGGCCTAACTATTTGGTGTGTTGTGCAGGAGCAGGGGAGGCCGGATTACCCGACCCTCGTAGGTCGTTGGTCCGGCATATAAGTCCTGGGTATGGCCAACGGTCATATCCGGGATGCTTAAGTCAACCAAGGTGTCACATCCCTACAATCAAGGAAGAAAACATCCAAGCATGGTAGCAGAGTAAGATGGCAGGGTGCACAGTGGAGGTTACCTACCCTCACTGTGCACAAGTACGAGCTTACCGCACGGAGGTAAGGCCACAGTTCAAGAGGTACAAGGTACAGGGATATGGCGTCCCATCGAGAGCAATCAGGGGCGAAGTCAAGGGTCTCTGCCATCGCCACCAGCTCCTGTTTGGAGTGTAGCCCTTGTCTTGTGGTCTTGTATGACCGTTGTAACCCTGGCCACCACTATATAAGGTGGCATAGGGAGCCCTGGTAAAGGGTGGAAGGTTGGCTGATAGTTGTTGGTTGGTCACTCTGTACTCCTACACTTAGCAGTTCATCTTCCTTCTCTAGCAGAGAGCTTGGAAGCACCATTGTGGTGTACTACATCGATCCATATATACAATCAGTAGAGCAGGAGTAGGGGTGTTATCTCCTTACGAGAGCCCCGAACCTGGGTAGATCAGTGTCTCTTTCTGTCGTGCTTTTTAGCTCGTTCCCCTCTCCCGAATCCTCCAGCATCTAGTCGGCCCCCATTTAAGCCATCCTATGGCATATGTTGTTTCACCACGACGACACATCCATGACCGAGGACGCGGCTATTCGAATAGATTACACTCTGCAGAGGTTGTACACTTTACCCACACCATTCGATAAATCCGCCGGGATACCACCACGGACCGTCATACACGAGTATGTGGGGTTCGGATAATCGATCGAAGCCCTCCATCTATCTACCTTAGTACGGGTGCCTACCCTGTGGAGTTTACCTCCCCGGCAAGTCCCGACAGTACCTTCTCCAGAGCGTAACTCCGGCGCCATGGCAGGAGAACCCAAGTGTCTTCCGGTGGCTCGGGATATGCCGTGATATGTGTTGACCCTCATTTGGCGTCAACCCGGATTCCGGGGTCCTACAGACCCTTATATAGTTGTGAGGCTCCCCGCACTAAAGCAAATAAACTTCAAACTAAGCCCCGTCCCATACCGGGGTAATGTGGTTGCACGGGAATAATTGGTTTGGCGAACACTTATACACAATGCCATTTTTCAGAAATCCACCAACTCCTTTGTCTCCCTTGTCCAACTCCATGTTTATAAAACCATTTGTAAACATTTCAATGGAGTAGCAACTACTCCAAGGTGTTCGAAAACATTTTCGAAAATCTTTCCAAAGAGTATTCCTAATCCTAGAGTTTTAGGCTCCACTACAAGTTTTCCAAAGACTTCGATGCTAATCATCGGGTCTCTACTTTCAGGTATTGAGTAGGTGTCAAAGGTATCATCCTTAATAGATGAAAACCAATTGGCTTGTGGAGCTAAGCCACCAACTATTGCTATATAAGGAGAATAGCAATATAATAAAAACAATGCATAGAAATAGAAGTAAGAGTGGAACAATGCATAATGACTTAATGGTATTCAGATATGCAACAAGTAGATGGCTTGCCTTGGTTGGCTTGTCCCTGAACACCTTCCTCTTGATATTCAAACACTTCCCCTTCCTCCGCACAGTCGTCGTTCGATTCTATCGCCAGAAAAGAAACGAAAACACACACAATAAGCATTCATGCATACATGCATTACATTCAGAGCAACATCACATAACTCAAGCATTGAGTATCAGAAGCAAACAAGTTTAGATATCTGAACTAATACCTATTTTATAAAAGAAAATATCCACTATCATAATAGCAATCAATTTCTAGTTGCATGGTAATACTTATTCACAACCAAGCACTTGCATGCATCAAGATAAATCAAAAACATGGCACCAGCATACCTACAGGTAGCTAACAACATTTCAGAAACATCACAGTTGGAAACAAACTTAAATAATATAAAGGTGATTTAATATGGATTTACTAATTCTAGGAATCACTAGAATAGCAAGATAATTCCCTAAAATAATCTGTGAGTCCAAAAATTCTACCAGAGACCATTCTGGAAAGCTACTGGAATGGCCAACACACCAGAAGTGGAATCATTCCAAAATAATTTATATACTGCACACAATAAGTCAATCAATGCAGAAAACTATCATCACCAAAATAATTACCACAGACTAAGCACTGCTCCTTAAATAGTGAAACTAGTTTCTATAAATCAATAATACAGTAAGGCAGTAGTGAAAATTAGAATCACAATTTTTCATGACACAGAGCATCTGATTTGCATAAATATGTGTAAAACTATAGATCTACTCTATTATATCCCCAGATAATATTTAGGGTCCTAAAAATCACACATGCAGTAGAATGGGTTAGCATGCAACATAAGGACTTCATAGAAATTTGAATCACAATTTTTAGATACATAAAATTATTTCTATGCATTTTTGAAACTTGTAGGTGTTTGCAAAAAGAGAAACTTGATTTGCTGGAAAAAAAGACGGGCCAGGGCGGCAGACGCTCGCCAGGCCGGCCCAGATCCGCGGCCTACCTGGGCCTGGCGCGGCCGAATCGGTACGCCACCATCGGATCTAGATCCGACGGCGCGGCCGTCCTCTTCCTCGCGGAGACATGCACGCGAGCATGCGCCGGTCGTGCCGGCTAGGGTTTGGATCGGCGATGCTCACCGAGGGGTTTCTGGCGGTTGGCTAGTGGTAGATCGGTGGCGGGGAAGGTCAGTAGGCGATGCGCGGCCAGGAGAGGTGCATGCAGAGGAGGTGGTGCTCACGGTGATGTCGACGACACCTCGATGAGCTCTGGGGATGTCGGCGAGGTCGACGGCTATGGCGATTCCTGGTTCAAGAGCATAGGGAGGTGAGATCTAGGCGATGGAAACAAGCTCGTGAGCCAGAGAGAGCAGGGGAGAGGCTAGGGTGACTGCAACGTTCACCACAACCGGTCGATGATCTAACCGAGGAACTCGCGTTCTCTGGCGAGCTTTTTGTCTCGGCTGCGTGGCGGTGAGTTCCTGCAGGTGAGAGGGAGTGAAGTGGAGCAAATGAGAGGGAGGGATGGCTTCCAGAGGGTGCCTCGGCTTTTATTTGCCGGATGCGGGCTTGGTCTATGGTGCGCCTGCGTCGACGACCATTGGGCGTTGTGGTCGGCTGAGAGGGGTGGCATCGTGCGTGGAGTCTATGGACTAGGTGGGCTGCGTCGGTGGCGCAACAGTTCGGTCGGATTACGGACGGTTTCAGTCCGGTTATATCTGAAACTGGGCTCGCCGGGGTCGGTCTGGGTGACACGGGAGCAAGGCGTGGGTGGCGTTGAGTCTGGGGCTGGTCGCCGTGCACGATGGTGTAACGCACGGGACCGGAGCGTGTGTGTGTGCATGGGGGCGTGGCGTCGCTCTGGGCACTCTGGGCGGTACGGTCACGCCAGGGTGGCATCGCCACGGCATGGCGCAGGGTGGGTCCGAGGGGGCGGCGCTGCGTGGAAGTGGTCGTAGGCAACTGGGTGAGCGCGATGGCGAGGTGACAGATCGAAGGGCGGTTGGTGCTGCCCTGCCCACGCCGGGCATCCACGGTGGGTGCTGCCCGGGTTCTGATGCTGGGGAAAGCTGGTTCTGCTCGAGAGGCTGCGAGGTGGGGTCGTTGTAACGCCCTGCCTTTTGCTAAAGGCAGAACTCCTGTGTATCTGTGCCATTCCCTGGATCAGTAGATAGCACCACCATACAAAATAAGTAATCATTGCAATAGCATCAATATTACAACGTAAATCCAGTTACATAGGTCCTCAACCTTACGAGTACACAGCATAAAGCATAGTTGCAGTGAGCCTCCATTCTTCATCACGTGCCACAGGCAGACATGTTGGAATGTAGTCTCGAGATCCTACTTCTGGTTCCTTACTCGAAATAAAACCTGCACGTTTGAATATGCAGCCCCAAAGAGGTCAGTACAATGATGTACTGGCAATTGACACATATTTGGTGGCTGTTGTGAAAGAACTAGCTACATGACATTTGGCTGGTGGATCTCATAGGCTGATTTGCGTAAAGCCAATTTTATCCTAAAATCCTTTTTATTTCTTTCTTTCAAACTTTTATTTTTCAAGGGTCAAGACAACCCCCATACTGGCCGGTATGTAGTTCTGGGCGCAACTCAACAAATTTTGGAACCTCAGGCACCACCACCCCTCGGAGTGCATGGTCCTTTGTTCCCACCTAGGGGTTCCTAGACAGATTTTAGTCATTCAGAATCGGTGATGAGATTCTTCCATACATTTCATGTCTAGAGACTCAATTGTCCATAACCGAGGACACGGCTAATCGATTAGTTTAAACACCTTGCAAGGGTTGTGCACTTTCACCTTACGATTCATTTTATGCCAATACATAAAATGAAACGAGACCTTTTAGAAGGAGAGGGCAACTAACTTGGCAAGCTCCGTCCCCAACCTACAATTCAACTACCACCACTTCTTGCTGACAAGTTGTACTCCCACATCTAATCAGTCAAGACAGAGCCCATAATGTCATAAGGCTGCACAGGAAGCACTCTAAGCATGGAAGACATAGCCATCTCTTTATTCCTGGGTGGCAAACCACAAGTGAACGCCCGGGCAGCAACTACACAATGGGTAGCCCCAGGTCTTGCCCAGGCAACAACTACACAATGTGCAGCCCTAGGTCGCCACTCAACATCGCCTCCATCATCAAACCAATCCACCCAGGTGTTTCATTTTAGTTGAAGTTCTTAATTTTGTTCACAAAACACTTTTAACAAGTGATCAAAGCATGGCATCAATATTAACAAGGTATTTAGCATCCTATCAGGTAGGGTTTTGGGGTAGCTAACCACTTCTAGGATCTAAGCATTTGATAAAACAGTTGAACATTTCACCTATCATGCATACTACTGAAACAACACTAATGCAGTAGTAAAATTAGGTAGGGGATATGTGTGTCACTTGCCTTTTTGGAGATCACGACGTTTCACTTCTCTCAACTAAGCACGTAGCTCTTTGCACAAACTATAGCACAAAAATAACATAACATAAACATACCATACCAACACAATCAACAAATCAAACAATTGAAAAGTGTTTGTTTAACAATTTAGATTTATTGAGATGTTATAATAGAAAGATTTGGTAAAGGATCATGAATTGTGAGATATGGATTTGAGAGCTTAGCTGGGGAAGATCAATATGATTTGAGAGAGAATTGGACTAGGCAAATATAATTGATGAAATTTTTATGCTTTATCAAAGCATATATGAGTTTTAGGAATAGCTCATGTGAAATAAATTACACAAGAGTCAATTTGTGCAACTACAACACTATTGAGTAAATGTGACAACAATTACTCTTGAATAGCATCTATTGCACTTAGGAACTAGGCTAGGTTTTAGGAATGCTTGAACTACTCAATTAGCACATTTGCAAGTTGGATAGTTCAATACATGTGAACAAAACTAAGTAGGCATTGGATTGGGTATGAATGATTGATATTTGAGGACATGGATCAAATGGTTCATTGATCAACATGGTGTATAACACATACTATGGTACGGGTTATAACAACACCACATTAATAGGATCTAGGTTTGGGGTGAATTCATATTCTACTAAAGTAGCACAATTGCAATTTGAATATATATGAATTAGGGAAAGTTTAATGAGTGAGATCTTTATGCTTCATCAAAGCATATTGAATCTTGGATTATCTCATGTGGGTAAATCACATAAGAGACAAAATAGTGCAATAGCAATACTATTGAATAAGTGTGACAACAATTATTCTTAAATAGTATTTATTACACTTAAGCTTAGGCTAGGATTCTTATAACATTGAAGTACTCAATTAACTCAAATGCAAATTGAATAGTTCAATGCAAGGCTAACATTGAGTAGACATGAGTAGATGGCTATAGGTAATGGATATGTATAGATGATATTTGAAAACATTGCTTAAGGTTTCTAATGAGTAAATGGGATTGGGTTAAGTACCATGATGTTGATTTGATCAATACCATAGTAGAAAAGGTAGAAATTAAGATTGAAAGTATCACACTTTACTCAAATGACATATTTGTAATTTGAATAAGTGGGTACTATACAAGATAGGTCTAAGTAGATGTGATCTTGATCAAGATGTTGTTTAGATAACATTGATGACTAGGTATGATCGTAGGGTTTTCTAAAGTAGAAGGAATCACTGATTGAAATAGAAATAGAATTAATCTATATAGGAATACTCAAATTCTCATATTAGAACTTGAATAATTGTGGAGTGGTTCAAGAAATTATGGGAGTGATACTACTGGATAGCTTGCAGTAAAACAAAGCTACTGCAATTGGAATCATTCTAAAATAAGTTATAGAATTCAAACTATGATCAGAATAGTGATTTGGACAAATTTGAATGCACAAAGTGTGTGCACGTAACAAATTTGGATTTTCTTGATCCTAACATGTTCTACAAGATCAGAGGATTCCATAGACTACAAATTTAAAAAATTTGGACACTTGGTTCAAAGGATATGATTTAAACAAGTTAACAGAAGGTTTGATTCCAATTTGAAAATAGTTTCAAATTGAACACATAAAGTATAAGATATTATGGTACTACTGGATTCTAGATGTTCTAAGGATTCCAACGGTATATCATTTGTTATTTTTGGACCTACAGATCAAAAGATATGATTTTCTGAAAATTTGGATCAAATCTGATTTCAATTTCTAATTTGAATCTCTGTTTAATTCGGAAGCCGACACATGGCGTGTTCTGGTTGGCTCATACCGGTTCGGCCAGATCGTGAACGTGGAGCGTCGGATTAAAAGAGATCTGAGTGGCCTAGATCTACTGATACCGATTCGTTAAGTGTTCTAATCCAGACGCTAGAATCTGGATCCAACGGTCACAGAAGGGACGGAGATGGTTCCTCACCGGCTAGGGTTCCGGCGGTGGATCTCCGGCGAGGTCGCGGCTCGAGAACAGACGAAGGCGACATTTCCGATGTTCCAGGAGGTGATGGAGAGGCCGACGAGGTGCAGAGGGGCTTGGTGAGGTTGCTCGCTTGATCGACGGGTCCGGGCGTTGCCTCCTGCGATGGCGACTGGCGGAAGGAGGGATTTCCGAGCGTCGGCGACTCCGGTCGAATTCAATCCATCCAAATGCTGAGAGAGAAGAAGAGGAAATAGTATGAGAGGATGCACAAAGAAGAGGGTAAGCGAAATAACTAGGAACCATGGCCTCTTGCTCACAGAGTCGACCGCAACTGCTCGGATTGACGGCGGCACTGGAAATTCTCCGGCGAGCAATTTGATGTACTGGGGCGATCTGAGCGAGGGGAAAAAGAGGGAGGAGGAGGAGGAGTGCTGGGGATTTATTGGGGAGGCCTCGTTGCTTGATTTATTGCCAGGAAACGAACGAAATCAATAGGAGTTAACGGCGGCAGTTTCGGGTCAAACTCCGGCGTGGATTTCGGACGGAGGTGGGTGATGACAGGTGGGTCCCACCTGTCGGTGAGAGAGAGCAAGGGAAGAGGGTAACGGTTCGGGATTCTCTAGTTGGGCCGCAGGCCTGTTTCCTCTTCTGGGCCGAAACGGATCCCCGGGGCCCTTTTCCATATTTTTCCTCTTTTCTTCTTTTTCCTTTTCTGTTTCTTGTTTATTTCATATCTTTTTCAAAATTGGTCCAAATTAATTCAAACCAATTTGTAAATTTTTCTAAAAATCAACTTAACATTCTAATACAGTAAGAAACATGTTTTCATAAATAAAACTAATTTCCAAATAAAACTCTATAATTCAGACAAAGGGTTTATTTGCATATACCAAAGTAGAAATAGGATTTTAAAGTAATCCTTTTAAAATCAGAGAATATATTTTATAAATAACATTTTGAAATATATTTTCAAACAATGTTTTAGAAATGTAATCCTTTAAAAGATATCACATTTTGAAAAATCACTCCTTTGTAAGCAAGCTTGCATAGGTTTGAATAAACGATGGAAAATAGTATTTTGATACTTGATCTTTCTCAAAGAGGTTCTTCAAGAAAATAATAGAAAGTTTAAAATAGTTTTCTAATAAAGCTTTCAAATAGACTCAAAAAGTTTTAAATCCCTGTGAATTTCCAATCATCTCAAGCAAAACAAAAGCAAAAAAATTCCCCAAAATTTGATAAAATCTTGGGATGTTACAGACTACCACCCTTAAAAGAAATCTCCTCCTCGAGATTGGAGAAAGGCTAAAGGTTTATTGATTCCAATGGAACTAGGGTGCTACCACCCTTAAAAGAAAATTCCTCTTGGTGGTATCTTGATGCTTCCTTAGGCACTTGCATTTTGTTCCCAGCTTGCATTCACTGTCGTGCTATTTTCCTTGAATCGTCCTTCTCAGAAGTTTTGATGATTAACACCATCTTCAAAAGTGGGCATACCAAGGGTTCTATCCAATTCTGGTGATAAGCAGATATCATCCATTGCGTTGTCACCAATAAGGTAGTCCACATCTTCCAAGAATGTGTATCTAGCCTTTTCTTGGTCGGTCCTCACCAAGGCCAAGACAGCATACAGGCTATCACCACACTCCTTGTTGCTTTTTAGCTGATTTTCATTACAGAATCTCAAAAGATGACCCAGTGCCAAGTACTGCATGCTTGCCCCATGAACATGATGAGACCACACATCCCAATGAATTAAGATGGCATCTCTCTGCAGTCTTCTCATGCATTTCATAGGGGTAAACAAGGTGGACTCTGTAAGAGGTACTTGCACCTTTAAGGGACGGAAGGTAGCCTTATAACCAGCATTGTTGAATCTTTTCTTGATACCGGTGCTCATCATGCTATCTGCCACTAGTACCAGAGGGTCCTTAAGAATTCCTTTCGCAACCATCTTCATAGTCATTGGAAGACGCTGGACAACTTGATCATATCTCGAAGATGAACTCCTTTGCAAGAAAAGGGGATCTAACGAAGCTCTCATGGGCAGGAAAATAGTTTCAGGGATTTGGAGAGTTGCCTCATAACGTCGTAGGTCGGGATGGGGTAGACTTCGGTGGCGTAAAGCTTTGGAATCAGGCGGCAATCTCATAGGTAGTGGTGGTCGTCTCTGTTGTGACTCTCTGGAGAGGAGTGACCTCTCTTTTATAGGCTCAGGGAGGTAGTCGAACAGACCACGTAGGGAGTTGAAACGAAGGGTCGGGAAAGTAAATTGAACAGGCAGCTGCCGAAGCTGAATAGTCTTCGCATTCAAGGTTCACTGAGCAATACGTTTCCGACTCATGAAGTCGTTCAAAAGTCCAAGTTCTCACCGTATTCCTATGTTTTGGCCACACTGGCTCACTATAAGGGGTGTAATATATTATCCTCCTAAGGTTATGGTTTAACGACGTCGTCTCTCATATAGGTATGTCTCTCTAGATTAACCATTCCTCATACAAGAGCGAACAATATGAGTAGTCGTCATGGGGCGCAAATCCATGTCGCACCCAATCATTACCTTGTATTTGGTTTGGTGCATGTCGCATTCTAACTCTTGGTCAACCTCACTAGGTTTTAAACAAAAGTTTTGTTGAAATTGGAACCAAGTTCCCAAATCTTATTTTTAAATTTGAAAACAAAATCTATCGTTCCTAGCTAGAGGTTTTCAACAAAGCTCATGGCAATAATCCTTAAGTTGTAGATCCTTTGGTTTGCCATTTAAGAGGAAATAAAATCATTTCCATTGCTCTTTTTGCTCTTTCCATTGCTCTGTTTGCTCTTTCCATTGCTCTGTTTGCTCTTTCCATTGCTCTGTTTGCTCTTTTCCACCTTTCTTGCATGAGGTGGTTGAATAGTATTACTTCCACATTAGCTACACCTTGGGGTGTCTTCTTATTGTTTGCGTGGTATCCTTCAGTTATCCTAGTTTATTGGAGTCTTGGGGCATCATCCTTTGTGCACTCTCTTGCGTAATGTTCCAGTCTCTTGTACTTGAAATACTACCTCTTGTTGTTGTACTCTGTATCCTTATCTCCAACTGAGGGTTATTGTAGTTGTTCTGTCGTTGAGAAATACTTGGGTTGGGTTTTAGGACAAGTTTAGGTCTGTAACGCCCTGCCTTTTGCTAAAGGCAGAACTCATGTGTATCTGTGCCATTCCCTGGATCAGTAGATAGCACCACAGTAGAAAATAAGTAATCATTGCAATAGCATCAATATTACAACGTAAATCCAGTTACATAGGTCCTCAACCTTACGAGTACACAGCATAAAGCATAGTTGCAGTGAGCCTCCATTCTTCATCACGTGCCACAGGCAGACATGTTGGAATGTAGTCTCGAGATCCTACTTCTGGTTCCTTACTCGAAATAAAACCTGCACGTTTGAATATGCAGCCCCAAAGGGGTCAGTACAATGATGTACTGGCAATTGACACATATTTGGTGGCTGTTGTGAAAGAACTAGCAACATGACATTTGGCTAGTGGATCTCATAGGCTGATTTGCGTAAACCAATTTTATCCTAAAATCCTTTTTATTTCTTTCTTTCAAACTTTTATTTTTCAAGGGTCAAGTGAACCCCCATACACTACATACTGGCCGGTATGTAGTTCTGGGCGCAACTCAACAAATTTTGGAACCTCAGGCACCACCACCCCTCGGAGTGCATGGTCCTTAGTTCCCACCTAGGGGTTCCTAGACTGATTTTAGTCATTCAGAATCGGTGATGAGATTCTTCCGTACATTCCATGTCTAGAGACTCAATTGTCCATAACCGAGGACACGGCTAATCGATTAGTTTAAACACCTTGCAAGAGTTGTGCACTTTCACCTTACGATTCATTTTATGCCCATACATAAAATGAAACGAGACCTTTTAGAAGGAGAGGGCAACTAACTTGGCAAGCTCCGTCCCCAACCTACAATTCAACTACCACCACTTCTTGCCGACAAGTTGTACTCCCACATCTAATCAGTCAAGACAGAGCCCATAATGTCATAAGGCTGCACGGGAAGCACTCTAAGCATGGAAGACATAGCCATCTCTTTATTCCTGGGTGGCAAACCACAAGTGAACGCCCGGGCAGCAACTACACAATGGGTAGCCCCAGGTCTTGCCCAGGCAACAACTACACAATGTGCAGCCCCAGGTCGCCACTCAACATCGCCTCCATCATCAAACCAATCCACCCAGGTGTTTCATTTTAGTTGAAGTTCTTAATTTTGTTCACAAAACACTTTTAACAAGTGATCAAAGCATGGCATCAATATTAACAAGGTATTTAGCATCCTATCAGGTAGGGTTTTGGGGTAGCTAACCACTACTAGGATCTAAGCATTTGATAAAACAGTTGAACATTTCACCTATCATGCATACTACTGAAACAACACTAATGCAGTAGTAAAATTAGGTAGGGGATATGTGTGTCACTTGCCTTTTTGGAGATCACGACGTTTCACTTCTCTCAACTAAGCACGTAGCTCTTCGCACAAACTATAGCACAAAAATAACATAACATAAACATGCCATACCAACACAATCAACAAATCAAACAATTGAAAAGTGTTTGTTTAACAATTTAGATTTATTGAGATGTTATGATAGAAAGATTTGGTAAAGGATCATGAATTGTGAGATATGGATTTGAGAGCTTAGCTGGGGAAGATCAATATGATTTGAGAGAGAATTGGACTAGGCAAATATAATTAATGAAGTTTTTATGCTTTATCAAAGCATATATGAGTTTTAGGAAAAGCTCATGTGAAATAAATTACACAAGAGTCAATTTGTGCAACTACAACACTATTGAGTAAATGTGACAACAATTACTCTTGAATAGCATCTATTGCACTTAGGAACTAGGCTAGGTTTTAGGAATGCTTGAACTACTCAATTAGCACATTTGCAAGTTGGATAGTTCAATACATGTGAACAAAACTAAGTAGGCATTGGATTGGGTATGAATGATTGATATTTGAGGACATGGCTCAAATGGTTCATTGATCAACATGGTGTATAACACATACTATGGTATGGGTTATAACAACACCACATTAATAGGATCTAGGTTTGGGGTGAATTCATATTCTACTCAAGTAGCACAATTGCAATTTGAATATATATGAATTAGGGAAAGTATAATGAGTGAGATCTTTATGCTTCATCAAAGCATATTGAATCTTGGATTATCTCATGTGGGTAAATCACATAAGAGACAAAATAGTGCAATAGCAATACTATTGAATAAGTGTGACAACAATTATTCTTAAATAGTATTTATTACACTTAAGCTTAGGCTAGGATTCTTATAACATTGAAGTACTCAATTAACTCAAATGCAAATTGAATAGTTCAATGCAAGGCTAAGATTGAGTAGACATGAGTAGATGGCTATAGGTAATGGATATGTATAGATGATATTTGAAAACATGGCTTAAGGTTTCTAATGAGTAAATGGGATTGGGTTAAGTACCATGATGTTGATTTGATCAATACCATAGTAGAAAAGGTAGAAATTAAGATTGAAAGTATCACACTTTACTCAAATGACACATTTGTAATTTGAATAAGTGGGTACTATACAAGATAGGTCTAAGTAGATGTGATCTTGATCAAGATGTTGTTTAGATAACATTGATGACTAGGTATGATCGTAGGGATTTCTAAAGTAGAAGGAATCACTGATTGAAATAGAAATAGAATTAATCTATATAGGAATACTCAAATTCTCATATTAGAACTTGAATAATTGTGGAGTGGTTCAAGAAATTATGGGAGTGATACTACTGGATAGCTTGCAGTAAAACAAAGCTACTGCAATTGGAATCATTCTAAAATAAGTTATAGAATTCAAACTATGATTAGAATAGTGATTTGGACAAATTTGAATGCACAAAGTGTGTGCACGTAACAAATTTGGATTTTCTTGATCCTAACATGTTCTACAAGATCAGAGGATTCCATAGACTACAAATTTAAAAAAATTGGACACTTGGTTCAAAGGATATGATTTAAACAAGTTAACAGAAGGTTTGATTCCAATTTGAAAATAGTTTCAAATTGAACACATAAAATATAAGATATTATGGTACTACTGGATTATAGATGTTCTAAGGATTCCAACGGTATATCATTTGTTATTTTTGGACCTACAGATCAAAAGATATGATTTTCTGAAAATTTGGATCAAATCTGATTTCAATTTCTAATTTGAATCTCTGTTTAATTCGGAAGCCGACACATGGCGTGTTCTGGTTGGCTCATACCGGTTCGGCCAGATCGTGAACGTGGAGCGTCGGATTAAAAGAGATCTGAGTGGCCTAGATCTACTGATACCGATTCGTTAAGTGTTCTAATCTAGACGCTGGGATCTGGATCCAACGGTCAGTGAAGGGACAGAGATGGTTCCTCACCGGCTAGGGTTCCGGCGGTGGATCTCCGGCGAGGTCGCGGCTCAAGAACAGACGAAGGCGACATTTCTGATGTTCCAGGAGGTGATGGAGAGGCCGGCGAGGTGCAGAGGGGCTTGGTGAGGTTGCTCGCTTGATCGACGGGTCCGGGCGTTGCCTCCTGCGATGGCGACTGGCGGAAGGAGGGATTTCCGAGCGTCGGCGACTCCGGTCGAATTCAATCCATCCAAATGCCGAGAGAGAAGAAGAGGAAATAGTGTGAGAGGATGTGCAAAGAAGAGGGGAAGCGAAATAACTAGGAACCAGGGCCTCTTGCTCACAGAGTCGACCGCAACTGCTCGGATTGACGGCGGCACTGGAAATTCTCCGGCGAGCAATTTGATGTACTGGGGCGATCTGAGCGAGGGGAAAAAGAGGGAGGAGGAGTGTTGGGGATTTATTGGGGAGGCCTCGTTGCTTGATTTATTGCCAGGAAACGGACAAAATCAATAGGAGTTAACGGCGGCAGTTTCGGGTCAAACTCCGGCGTGGATTTCGGACGGAGGTGGGTGATGACAGGTGGGTCCCACCTGTCGGTGAGAGAGAGCGAGGGAAGAGGGTAACGGTTCAGGATTCTCTAGATGGGCCGCAGGCCTGTTTCCTCTTCTGGGCCGAAACGGATCCCCGGGGCCCTTTTCCATATTTTTCCTCTTTTCTTCTTTTTCCTTTTCTGTTTCTTGTTTATTTCATATCTTTTTCAAAATTGGTCCGAATTGATTCAAACCAATTTGTAAATTTTTCTAAAAATCAACTTAACATTCTAATACAGTAAGAAACATGTTTTCATAAATAAAACTAATTTCCAAATAAAACTCTATAATTCAGACAAAGGGTTTATTTGCATATACCAAAGTAGAAATAGGATTTTAAAGTAATCCTTTTAAAATCAGAGAATATATTTTATAAATAACATTTTGAAATCTATTTTCAAACAATGTTTTAGAAATGTAATCCTTTAAAAGATATCACATTTTGAAAAATCACTCCTTTGTAAGCAAGTTGCATAGGTTTGAATAAAGGATGGAAAATAGTATTTTGATACTTGATCTTTCTCAAAGAGGTTCTTCAAGAAAATAATAGAAAGTTTAAAATAGTTTTCTAATAAAGCTTTCAAATAGACTCAAAAAGTTTTAAATCCCTGTGAATTTCCAATCATCTCAAGCAAAACAAAAGCAAAAAATTTCCCCAAAATTTGATAAAATCTTGGGATGTTACAGTCGTGGGCTCCATGGGGGATGGTGGTGCTCTCTGGTTGGGGGTTGATCAGCCAGGGAGGAGAGGAGAGGGTTTAGTAGGGAGGGTGGTTTGCCTCGGGCTCCCCCTTCCCCTCGATTCCAAACTGCAAACGACAAGGAGAAGAGATTTCTCCCAGATCCTATGGTTACAGAGAGGGAGATCTACTGCAGCTCCTTCTCCTTCTCCCTGTCGGCTAGAGGTGAAGAAGGGAGAGAGAAGGAAGTGATTTGGGGTCTAGGGTTGGCATAGCCGGAATTCAAATTCGAATTTGAATTCGTTTGCTAAAGATTTTGAAAGCCTGCCAAATAGTCTCCAGGGGTTTTAAGTACATCCAAGAAGTCATGGCCAAAGTTTGGTGATTCTTAGAATAGCTAAGCTAGAGTTTTAGAGAAGTCCCTATTTTCACACAATGGTAGCAAAAGAAAAGAAAAAGAAGAAAAAGAATTGAAATTAAACAAATAATTCCATGCTATGTGTTATGGTGAGCACAAGCTAGACTAGGCTTAAAATTTCATGCATAAAATCACAACACTAACCCTAGTTTCACAAAGCTCAAGTATTGGAAATTCTAGAATTAAATGCATGAAATGAGGCACACACATGCACACATGAAATTATGCACTCACATAAATTTACACATGCTAGCAGCCACATGAAATCATGCATCATAGGACACTAGCACATTACTTAGCAAAAGCTTTAATTTACTCCAACCAAAGCACTTAAACAAGGTTTAATTTTCTGCTCACCAAAAGTGGGGTGTTACAGAGTATTAAGTTGCGAACAACAGATAACTGCATTAAGCAAAGTGTGAAATGTAAACAAAACGAATGTCCTTGGACACAAGAATGTTATTTTCTCCCTAGTGGCAACAGCACATCTACAACCTTAGAGGTTTCTGTCACTCCCCCAGATTAAATAGAGGCATGAACCCAACTATCGAGCATAAATACCCCCTCTTGGAGTCACTAGTATCTACTTGGCCAAGATAGCTACTAACAACGGAGAGCATGCAAGATCATAAACAACATAGAGATAATATAAGATAATATTCAGCACATCAACTTAACATAACATCAATATTCATCAGATCCCAACAAACTCAACATGTAGAATTACATAAAGGTAGTCTCGATCATGTAGGGCAGCTCACGAGATCTAAACATGAAGCACATGGTGGAGAAGAAAAACATCTAGCTACTGCTATGGACCCATAGTCCAATGTAGACTACTCACTCATCGCGTCGGAGGCAAGCATGGCGATGAAGAAGACCTCCGGTGGCGATTCCCCTCTCCGGCAGGGTGCCGGGAAGAGCTTCTGGACCCTCCCAATCTTGGGTCGACGACGGCGGCGGATCGCGATGTGTTTCTGGAAAATTGATCAGGTTTTTAGGTTTTTCCCGTCGAGGGGTCTTTATAGGCGAAGGGGCCGCGTCAGAGGTGGACCAGGGCGGCCTCACACATAGGGGGCACGGGCCAGGGGCTGGCCGCGCCGCCCTACTGTGTGGCCGGCCCGTGGCCCCCCTCCATCTCCTCTTTGGTCTTCTGGAAGCTTCATTAAATAATAGGATGTTCGGCTTTTGTTTCATCCAATTTCGAGAATATTTCCTGTGTAACTTTTCTGAAACACAAAAACAGCAGAAAATAGGGAACTGGCACTGTGGCATCTTGTTAATAGGTTAGTTCCGGAAAATGCATAAAAACACCACGAAGTGTAACAAAACACTAAGCAAATGGTGTAAGAACAAGCATGGAGCATCAAAAATTATAGATACATTTGGGACGTATTAGTCATGTTTGATTGACCTACTAAGGTTCTTGGAAAATAAATGAGTTCCCCCTTCCCTAGAGAGTTTACAAAAATCTGTTTTCTAAAATTATTTTTCAACAAAGATATAGAGATGTCGTATGACATGCTATATTGACAAGAGAAACTACGTTAGTATAGGGCAAACTAGATTAGAGCCTTTCACCTTGCTACAGCCAAACTACATGTCAACACTCTCTCTTAGATGGTTTGCGAGTACAATTCCAAAATGTACTCACGGCTTTGTCCCTGGCTATTAACTTGGTCAGATTATGGTGAAGACTATGATGATGATGGTGAGGAGTTCGACGACGCCGGTGCGAACTAGGATCCGTCTCCCGGTCAGTCGCCTGTAGGGTAGAGGCATGAGACGGGCTACCAACGCTACCCTTGTATCCGCTGCAATTGCTAGTTGAACTTGCCCTGCGTGGCATTTGAATTTGGCCAAGTGGCCATGTAAGACTATTTGAACTCGTTATGTAATGGATGATGTATTCTGTAATGCCAACTCTGTTGTGTGGATTCACGATGGTCTTCCTGGGATCATGAATAGTATGCATAACGGGAATCCCGGGTGGTAAGCCGGGGTCCCCACAGAGTTGGTATCAGAGCCATCCTGACCTTAGGATACCCTAGGGTAGCATGGGCGTTAGACCGAAACAAAACTTATTTTCCCTACTAAACTAAAAGAGATGGCTTAATATATATAAGGTAAATATATATTGCTCTCATCTCTTCCCTTGTTCTTTACGCATTTAGACTACTTGCATTTTAATTCAAGTTTTTACTGTATTAAAATATTGCACACTTGAGTAAGTTATTAATTAAACCTACCTTAAAACTTTGTGTAGATGGACGCTCCTACTGCACACCGTCAGGTTGGTACCCACGAGGACGTGCTTGTCTTTGAGCGCGACTTGGTGGAGTTGACTGCGCGTCTCAGACGCCCACGTCCCGAGGTGCGTGGTTACCGCCTCTTCGAGGAGGGTACCCGGGAGCTGGCTTACCAGGTTGTCTGCCAGGTCCGCGGGAAGGAGGTCCCGCCGATTTCTCAGGGGTTCACCTTCGAGGTGATTGAGCGTACCTGGGGTGATGGACTGATGCGTGTTCTGCGACACACTATCTCGCGCCTCGTCCACCTCCACTACGACGAGCTGCTGGGTACACACTACGAGCACTATGGGAGGGTCGATTCCGATGGCCTTCCCTACTAGGCCGCTGCTCACACTCCATTTAGTCGCCACTTCTGTCACACGGAGGCCCTGCTGCACCACACTCAGGAGCAGCTGGACCATGTCCGTATGGTCGCCGACGAGAGAGGTCTGGAGCTAGCTGTCCTTCGTGAGGACCTTCAGGAGTGCATTTTCTCTCATCACCATCTCCTCGCTGCCAAGAGGAAGATCGTGAGGAGGAACAGGGCTCTCAGGCAGCGTGTCCGTGACTTGGAGGATCACCTAGCCTCTCTTGAGATCCACATGTCAGAGTTAGAGGAGGAGACCGCCGAGCTCCGCAAGGAGAATGAGGCAGTCCTTGGCCACGACGACGACCACCAGGAGGCCTACGACGAGGAGCCCGCGAGCACTAACGACGATGATCATGGTAGCGATGACGGTGATGACCGCAATGCTATCATGGACTTCTACGCGCCCGAGACTCCGAGTGAGGAGGACCCCAAGGAGGTTGTTCCCCATGTTAGCATCGACTAGTAGATACCAGTCGCACTGCTACCTCACATAGGATGTCGTGTACCGAGTAGGACTACCAATCCCTTTTGCGTATGTGTTGTATGGTTCCGCTGAAACCATTGATGTTGGTGTTGTATGGGACTATGTACTGTGTGTGCTAGACTTGTGTGGCACTTCTTTTTCATGTATGTATGTATGTGTTGAACTTGGATGCTTTTGGATGTTGCTATGATATGGATGCTTTTGGATGTTGCTATGATATGGATGCTTGGTGTATTTATGTCTCTTATGCATGATCCTTTTTAAATTATTTATGCACAACTTGCTTCCTCCTATATTTTGTCGTTGTTTCTCACCAAACCACTTTTCTCCAGAATGGCTCCGGAAACGCGAGGCCAAGCTGGAGGCAATCCGCCACCACCACCCGACCCCAGCATGGCGTAGGTGCTGCGACTCATGCTAGAGGACCGTGAAGCTGCACGTGCCAAATGTCAAGCCAACCTCGCCACTCTCCAACACCTCGCCCAGATGGCCACCAACAACAACAATAACAATGGTGGCAATGGCGATGATGAGCCCCGAACCAAGCTTAGGGACTTCCAGAACTCCAATCTCCTGACCTTCACTAAGTCCACTGAGCCTCTGGATGCCGATGATTGGCTCCGAACCATTGAAAACAAGCTAGAATATGCGGGAGTGGGAGCGAACGAGAAGGTCCTATATGCAACTCACTTCTTAGCCGGACTGGCTGGAGCATGGTGGGAGAATGTCCGCGCCATGCAGCTCGAGGGTCAAGTGATGACTTGGGATGCCTTCGAGATCAAGTTCCGCAAGGCCCACGTGCCCTCAGGACTCATCAAGATCATGAGGGATAAGTTCCTCAATCTGAAGCAAGGTGGGATGAGCGTCACCGAGTATCTTGACAAGTTCACCACCGATGAAAAGAAGAGAGAGCAATTCCTAAATGGGTTACAGGAGGAGCTGCAGACTTACCTTGTGGTTGTTCACTATCCTGACTTGGAGGCCATGGTGGATGCTGCCATAATGGTTGAGGACAAGAATAAAGCTGCCCGCGAGAGTCGCAAGAGGAGGATGATGAACCAAAGAGGACCTAGTGGTCACAGGTCCCGCAGCTTGCCCCCATCCAGGGCTGCGCCACCACCACAGAGGTTTGCCTCTCAAGCCCCTAGGCCCAACAACCCAAACTGTCAGTACTCCAGCAACCGCCCTGCAGGACGGAATTTATCTGGAGGTAACCGCAACACATTCAACCCCAATAACCGCAGCCACAGCAGTGGATGCTACACCCGTGGTTAGCCTGGACACTTCTCTAAGGAGTGCCCTCTGAAGAAGCCCTCTGCACCAAGCCTCAGTGCGCCGCGACCCAATCAGAGTCAAGGCCGTGGACCCTCTAGTAGAAACCCGAAGACCCAAGCCAATAATGCAAGAGGCCGCGTGAACCATGTCACCGCTGAAGAAGCTGCCGAGGCACCTGATGTTGTTCTAGGTACGTTTCTTGTCAACTCCATCCCTGCAAGACTGTTGTTTGATTCTGGTGCATCGCATTCTTTCATTACCGAGAACTTTGTGAAAAAGGGGAAGTTAATGTCCACCATGATGACTAGAGCTATGCTAGTTCAGATCCCCGGGTCTATCGTGAAGACCAAAGATAATTGTGTAGATGTGCCGGTAGATATCCATGGGGTATCCTTTCTAGCCAAGTTGATCATTTTAGGCCCAAAGGGGTTGGACGTGGTACTCAAAATGGATTGGATGTCCAAGTACCAGGGACACATAGATTACGCCAGGAAGTCTATAATCGTGACCAACAACGACGGTATTCAGATTGAGCACATTGCAACCATGTCATCTCGCAAAGCCTACTACAAGAAATCCGTATCTGGACCAACCCTCGACCAAGTTCCGGTGGTATGCGAATACCCCGAAGTTTTTCCTGAAGAGTTGCCAGGTATGCCCCCTGACCGGGATATCGAGTTCATTATTGAGTTGGTTCCCGGAATAGCCCCTATTGCACAAAGAGCCTACCGCATGAACCCCCAAGAACTAGAAGAGTTAAAAAGGCAGCTTGCTGATATGCTCAGCAAAGGTCTTATTTGTCCCAGCGCATCACCTTGGGGATCGCCTGTTCTCTTTGTGGACAAGTGAGACGGTACCATTCGATTGTGTGTGGACTACCGTAAACTAAATGAGGTGACTATTAAAAACAAGTACCCACTCCCAAAGATTGAAGACCTATTTGATCAGCTGAATGGGGCCAAAGTGTTCTCCAAGATTGATCTCCGCACTGGATATCATCAGCTGAAAGTCCGTGAGTCCGATATTCCCAAGACCACCTTCACCACTCGCTATGGTTTGTTTGAATACACCGTAATGTCTTTCCGCCTGAACAATGCCCCTGCCTACTTCATGAATCTCATGAATAAGGTGTTCATGAAGTTCCTTGACAAATTTGTAGTGGTGTTCATTGACTACATCTTGGTCTACTCCAAGACCGAGGAAGAGCACGCAGAACATCTGCGGCTTGTGTTGGGAACCCTGCGCGAGCACCAACTTTATGCAAAATTCAGCAATTGTGAATTCTGGCTGAAAGAAGTTGGATTTCTAGGCCATGTTATCTCAGTCGGTGTAACGTCCCACCTTTGGATTAAGGTGGAACACCTGTGTTAAGTGCTATTCCCCGGATCACTGATAGCACCACAAAACAAAATAAAGTATTCATTGCATAGTATCAAAGATTACATCGCAGATCCAGATACATAAGTCTCCAGTTATTACAAACCATCATAGTCTCATGGACTAAGACAAATAACAGAGTTCAACACATCTCAAACACAACAGAACTAGGGTAGTACTGAGCCTCCATCTTCACCATGCGCCACAGGCAGTCATGTTGGTATGTAGACTCGAGATCCTAAACATCTTACTCCTCACCAGAAGAACCTACACATTTGATTATGCAGCCCCATGAAAGGGGGTCAGTACAATGATGTACTGGCAAATGACACTTATTTGGTGGCTGTTGTGAAAGAACTATCTACATGATATTTAGCTGGTGGATCTTTGGCTAATTTGCATAAAGCAAGTTTTAACCTATTCAAAACATTTTTAATTTCTTTGAAAAGGTTTTTGAGATGAGCACATGAAAATCACTCGAGTCCATCCCTCGAAATGACCCCATATGATTAAGTATATCTTGAACTACTTAGACACCCGAATCTATCCCTCGAATGACCAATCAAATTTTAAATAATTAGAAAAAGGTGATGAGATTCTTCTGTACAAACATAAGTGCACTCTCAAGCCACCACATACTCTAGGTCCTTCCCCTAGGCATGCAGCCCTGAGCAGCCACTAACTAAACCAAACACCACATACTCCAGGTCCTTCCCCTAGGCATGCAGCCGTGAGTAGCCACTAAATAAACCAGACACCACATACTCTAGGTCCTTCCCCTAGGCATGCAGCCCTGAGTAGTCACTAATCCAAACTATCAATCTACCCAAGTGATTCATTGAAGTTGTTACTTTTAAATTAGCAGTAGGCAACACTTTCAAAACAACAGTAGCAATCCTAGCAAAGGTTGGGGTTCAAGTGTTGGCTACACACTACTAGGATCTAGCATTGCACAAACTTATTTGAAAAACACCCTATCATACATACTACTGGTAAAACACTAATGCAGTAGTAAAATGGGTAAAGGGACATGTGTGTCACTTACCTTGGTAACAGCCTTCACACTCACAACAGTCACAGTAGTTGCTCTGCTCCTCTTCACAATCTATACAAACAAAATGGAACAAGCATAAACACACTATTTCTAATGGCAACCATAGACATGTATGCATGTATGCAAATGTCATTTTAATTTCACACACTAAGTTTGTGTGTGAAAATGTTGTAATTAGTGTTCCATTCTATTTAGAAAACAAGTGTGGTGTTGGAAAAGCATTCTTAAACATTTAGCAAAGCAATAAACAATTGGGTTAATTAGAAATTGTGCTAATCCTTCCCAAAATTGGTTCTGGTTTGGCACTGTTCTAAAAATTTGGGTTATGAACCCACTGGATAGATAACAGTAATATAAAGCTATTGCAAGTGGTTTCACTCCAAAATAGTTTTTAGAAATCAAATGAGGTCCAAAATAGTGATTTGAGTAAATTTAACAGTAGCAAGTTTGTGCACATTTCAATTTTGAAAACTTTTGGTTCTATAATGATGTACATGTTCCAAGGAATCCATAGACTACAAATTTGTAGCAATTGGACCTACAGAACAAAAGTTATGAATTAAATGGGGTTTATAAGTCATTTTGCTATTTTATTTTTCCCTTCAAAACTTTGTACTGTACCACTATATTTTCTCTACATAAATGTGTTCTACACATTTCAAGGATTTCAGGGATATCAAATTTGCAATTTTTTGCCAAGTATTTTATTTTATATCGATTTTACAAGATCAGCACAGAATCTGAAATTTGAATTCGAATTTGAAATAAGATTTTGACCGGTTGACTGGGGAGGCTGACTGGCTGCGACGCTATAGGCCGGTACCGATTTGGTACTGGCTTCTATTCCTAGCCGTGGGATCTCGATCCGATGGACAGAAAGAAAGGGAGGAGGTGGAGCTCACCGGCGAGAAGAGATCCGGCGAGGGCGGCTCTGGTGTTGGATGGCGCCATTATTCTGGTGATGAACGGCGGCGATGGAGTGGTAGACGGTGTGCAGCAGGGGACGGTGAAGTCGGCAGTGACATCAAAACTTCGATTCGCTTCTAGTAGCGGTGCGGAGAGCTCGCTGGAGATGGCGGCGGCTTCGGACGTCGTCGTGGAAGAGGTTTGGGGCTCTCCTAGTTCAAACGAAATTGCTGAGGAGGTGCGCACGGGGGAGTTGAGGAGAGAGGTGCAGGGGAGGAGCGGCGGAGCATCCGGGACTCACCGAATTTTGGAGCTTCGGCTCTCGGAATGGTGGAGAACGGCGAGGGATCTGAGCAGCCTGGCGGCCCGAATTCGAGAAAAGGGAGGAAGAGAAAGGAGAGGAGGGCGCGGGGACTTATAGGCAGGGTCTTGATGGCCATTTAGTGCACGGGGGAGCGAGGGAGTAATCGCTGGTGACGTTACCATTAGCAGAGAGAGAGAGAGAAAAATCAGGGGAGAAGAAGATGCCGACATGCGGGACCCGCCTGGCGGTAAGGGAGAGGGAGGGAAGAGCTAGGCTGGGTTGGTTCGGGTGGTTTGGGCCCCGGGCACGGCCCAGGTGGCTGATGCCTCTTCTTCTTTTTTTTGTTCTGTTCTGTTTTCTTTTCTTTTTATTTCTGATTTCTGTTTTGGTTTTTGAAAAAGCTATACAAGTTTGATTTGAATAAAATCAAATCTGACCACTTCTAAACTTTAAAAAGTGTGCTTTAAACATATAAATCAAAGGTTTAGTAATATGTTGGAAAAGAAAATAATTGCAAGAAATAAACATAGTTTTTCAAATAACTAGGAAGCTAAATTTTAAATAATAGCTTTCTAGGATATTTGATTACCAACAAAACTATTTAAGAAGATAAATAAAACAGTAGTGCTTTTGAATATAAAACAGTTAAACACTTTTGAAGCACTTAAGAGTATAGTTTTGTAATCAAAATACTTACTAAAGGAATTTAAAATAGCTCCCATAACAAATAGAACTATTTTAAATACTTTCTTTCCGAAAACCTTTTATTTGTAATCTTGGGGTAAAATGGTAATTGAAACAATATTCTTTGAAGAAATAAGATTCAAAACTTTAGAATTGACCATGAAATGCAATATGTCATGAATGCATGATGAAATTTTATATTTGAAAACTTGGGATGTTATAGACTAACCCCCTTAAGATGAAGCTCGCCCTCGAGCTTCAAAAAGGCTAGCAAAATAGGTATGGGTATTGTTTCTCGAAGGGTTTCCCTATACTTTCAAGTATCTTCCAATGTGTGGTGACTCCTCTGTGCTCTACAGAACTTAATGGTTTCTTCTAGTAAAATAAAACACTTCCCTACCATGTCCATAACTTCTAGGCTAACCCCCTTAAGATTGTTTAGCCTAAATTTTTTAATTTCCAAACAGAATTTGTATCTAATCCTCTTCTGCTGGGGTGGTGGGTGTAATTGCTCCTTCTAATACCCCAGTGGGAAAATGCATGTTTCCTCATAATGCTCTTGATATGAATAAATGTGATGCTCCATTATCAAATAGAATCCAATGCTGTAAAGGAGTTAAGTGGAAACATACCCATCACTTCTTCAACATTGATGTGGTTCACATGTCCCTTCTTGAATGGATTGGGCTTGGCATTTTCATCTGGCTTATTCTCAGGGCAATCATTTGCAAAGTGTCCAGTCTTCCTGCACTTGAAACAAGTGATATGAGAGAGATCCCTCTTGGTTCCCAACTTCTGAGGGTGTTGCCCATTTCCTCCATTCTGATGCCCATTGTTTCCATTGTGGTGACCATTGCCTCCATTATGGTGACCATTGCCTCCATTCTGATGGCCATTTCCTCCATTCTGATGCCCATTGTTTCCATTGTGATGACCATTGCCTCCATTGTGGTGACCATTGGAGTGGTTTCCCTGGTTTCCACCATTGTGCCCATGGCCATTTGAGTTGCTACCATTTCCATTTCCTCTAGAGGAGTGGTGTCTCTTGTGGGAGTGTTCAGTGTGAGTCTTGCCGTTGCTAAACTTCCTCTTACGGTTTTCCTCCTTCCTTATGTTGTTGTCCAGAGTGACAGCTTGGTCTAGCAGAGCCTGGTAGCTTGGAGCATATGCCACTGACAGAGGTATCTTTAGTTCCCCTTTGAGTCCCTAGAGAAACTTATCCTTCCTCTTGGCATGAGTGTCGATGTCTTCTGGCGCATACCTGGATAGAGAGCAGAAGTCATCCATGTACTCCTTCAGTGTCCGGCCACCCTGCATCAGAGTGCGGAATTCATCCTTCTTTAGATTCATAATGCCCGTGGAGATATGGGCATTACGAAAGCCTTCCCTGAAAGTGTCCCAGTCCAGACCTTCAATTGGATTGGTGACTTGGTAGGTATCCCACCACATTGCTGCTGGTCCCTCAAGTAGGTGGGCAGTGAATCTAATCTTTTTAGCATCTGTGCACTCACAGGTAACCAAGTCCTTGCTGACTGAACGTAGCCAGTCGTCGGCCACTATTGGGTCTGTGGCAGATGAAAACTTATTGGGCCTGAGCCTCAGGAAACATGCCAACCTGTCAACCTGGGGTGGGGGTGGTGGTGGCGGATTGTTGTTATTGTTCATGTTGTTGGCACTTGCTTGGATGAATTGGGTCATCATCTGCATTAACTGCGCCTGAGCTGCGACTAGCTGTTGAATGACATCGTTGTTGTTGTTGTTGTTGTCGTTGTTGTTTTCATGGTGAGGCGGCATCTGAGGTGGTTTTAGCATAGGTAAGTAACAGATAGATAGAACTAAAGGAGAAAATCTTCCTACCCATGCACAATACAACAATCCAAGCAGCAAACAAGCTAAAATCAAACAGTCATTGGAAATCCTTTTGATGGGTTTTGGAAAACACGCTAACAATATAACATGGTCATACACCAATTTGGTATGATCATTAGGTTATCGTTGATTCTATAAGCTAGAAGTAATGGTGGTCTATTCTATAACTGTCTTCATTGCTCCATTTCTTGATGGCTTCTAGAGTTGGGTCATCTAAAGTGATCATTTGAAAATGAAGTAGGAGGGAAATACAAGGAGTTTTCGAGATGCAAACATTGTTTTAAAATTTAAATAGAAGCAAGATGAGATAGAGATTTTTATCCTAGGGTCTTCCTATTTCTAATCCAAACCTAGGGTCTCGATCCTACAGGTAACACTATGCTCTGATACCATTTTGTAACACCCCACCTTTGGATTAAGGTGGAACACCTGTGTTAAGTGTTATTCCCTGGATCACTGATAGCACCACAGAACAAAATAAAGTATTCATTGCATTGTATCAAAGATTACATCGGAGATCCAAATACATAAGTCTCCAATTATTACAAACCATCATAGTCTCATGGACTAAGACAAATAACAGAGTTCAACACTTCTCAAACACAATGGAACTAGGGTAGTAGTGAGCCTCCATCTTCACCATGCGCCACAAGCAGTCATGTTGGTATGTAGACTCGAGATCCTAAACATCTTACTCCTCACCAGAAGAACCTGCACATTTGATTATGCAGCCCCATGAAAGGGGGTCAGTACAATGATGTACTGGCAAATGACACTTATTTCGTGGCTATTGTGAAAGAACTATCTACATGATATTTAGCTGGTGGATCTTTGGCTAATTTGCATAAAGCAAGTTTTAACCTATTCAAAACATTTTTAATTTCTTTGAAAAGGTTTTTGAGATGAGCACATGAAAATCACTCGAGTCCATCCCTCGAAATGACCCCATATGATTAAGTCTATCTTGAACTACTTAGACACCCGAGTCCATCCCTTGAATGACCAATCAAATTTTAAATAATTAGAAAAAGGTGATGAGATCCTTCTGTACAAACATAAGTGCACTCTCAAGCCACCACATACTCTAGGTCCTTCCCCTAGGCATGCAGCCCTGAGCAGCCACTAACTAAACCAGACACCACATACTCCAGGTCCTTCCCCTAGGCATGCAGCCCTGAGTAGCCACTAACTAAACCAGACACCACATACTCCAGGTCCTTCCCCTAGATATGCAGCCTTGAGTAGCCACTAAATAAACCAGACACCACATACTCCAGGTCCTTCCCCTAGGCATGCAGCCCTGAGTAGTCACTAACCCAAACTATCAATCTACCCAAGTGATTCAATGAAGTTGTTACCTTTAAATAAGCAGCAGGCAACGCTTTCAAAACAACAGTAGCAATACTAGCAAAGGTTGGGGTTCAAGTGTTGGCTACACACTACTAGGATCTAGCATTGCACAAACTTATTTGAAAAACAGCCTATCATACATACTACTGGTAAAACACTAATGCAGTAGTAAAATGGGTAAAGGGACATGTATGTCACTTGCCTTGGTAACAGCCTGCACACTCACAACAGTCACAGTAGTTGCTCTGCTCCTCTTCACAATCTATACAAACAAAATGGAACAAGCATAAACACACTATTTCTAATGGCAACCATAGACATGTATGCATGTATGCAAATGTCATTTTAATTTCACACACTAAGTTATTGTGTGAAAATGTTCTAATTAGTGTTCCATGCTGTTTAGAAAACAAGTGTGGTGTTCGAAAAGCTTTCTTAAACATTTAGCAAAGCAATAAACAATTGGGTTAATTGGAAATTGTGCTAATCCTTCCCAAAATTGGTTCTGGTTTGGGACTGTTCTGAAAAATTTGGGTTATGAACCCACTGGATAGATAACAGTAATATGAAGCTACTGCAAGTGGTTTCACTCCAAAATAGTTTTTAGAAATCAAATGAGGTCCAAAATAGTGATTTGAGTAAATTTAACAGTAGCAAGTTTGTGCACATTTCAATTTTGAAATTTTTTGGTTCTATAATGATCTACATGTTCCAAGTAATCCATAGACTACAAATTTGTAGCAATTGGACCTACAGAACAAAAATTATGAATTAAATGGTGTTTATAAGTCATTTTCCTATTTTATTTTTCACTTCAAAACTTTTACTGTACCACTGTGGTTTCTCCACATAAATGTGTTCTACAAATTTGAAGGATTTCAGGGATATAAAATATGCAATTTTTGGCCAAGTATTTTATTTTATATCAATTTTACAAGATCAGCACAGAATCTGAAATTTGAATTCGAATTTGAAATAAGATTTTGACCAGTTGACTGGGGGGGTGACTGGCTACGATGTGGCGCGATGCTATAGGCTGGTACCAATTTGGTACTGACTTCTATTCCTAGCCGTGGGATCTTGATCCGACGGACAGAAACAAAGGGAGGAGGTGGAGCTCACCGATGAGAAGAGATCCGGCGAGGGTGGCTCTGGTGTTGGACGGCGGCGTTATTCCGGTGATGAACGACGGCGATGGAGTGGTAGACGGTGTGCAGCAGGGGACAGCGAAGTCGGCGGTGAGGTCAAAACTTCGATTCACTTCTAGTAGCGGTGCGGAGAGCTCGCTAGAGATGGCGGTGGCTTCGGACGACGTCGTGGAAGAGGTTCGGGGCTCTCCTAGTTCAAATGAAATTGCTAAGGAGGTGCGCATGGGGGAGTTGAGGAGAGATGTGCAGGGAAGGAGCGGCGCAACGTTCGGGACTCACCAAATTTTGGAGCTTTGGCTCTCGGAATGGTGGAGAACGGCGAGGGATCTGAGCAGCCTGGTGGCCCGAATTCGAGAAAAGGGAGGAAGAGAAAGGAGAGGAGGAAGCGGGGACTTATAGGCAGGGTCTTGATGGCCATTTAGTGCGTGGGGGAGCGAGGGAGTAATCACCGGTGACGTTACCATTAGCAGAGAGAGAGAGAGAAAAATTAGGGGAGAAGAAGATGCCGACATGCGAGACCCGCCTGGCGGTGAGAGAGAGGGAGGGAAGAGCTGGGCTGGGTTGGTTCGGGTGGTTTGGGCCCCGGGCACGGCCCAGGTGGCTGATGCCTCTTCTTCTTCTTTTTTTGTTTTGTTTTCTTTTTTTTTCTGATTTCTGTTTTGGTTTTTGAAAAAGCTATACAAGTTTGATTTGAATAAAATCAAATCTGGCCACTTCTAAACTTTAAAAAGTGTGCTTTAAACATATAAATCAAAGGTTTAGTAATATGTTGGAAAAGAAAATAATTGCAAGAAATAAACATAGTTTTTCAAATAACTAGGAAGCTAAATTTTAAATAATAGCTTTCTAGGATATTTGATTACCAACAAAATTATTTAAGAAGATAAATAAAACAGTAGTGCTTTTGAATATAAAACAGTTAAACACTTTTGAAACACTTAAGAGTATAGTTTTGTAATCAAAATACTTACTAAAGGAATTTAAAATAGCTCCCATAACCAATAGAACTATTTTAAATACTTTCTTTCTGAAAACCTTTTATTTCTAATCTTGGGGTAAAATAGTAATTGAAACAATATTCTTTGAAGAAATAAGATTCAAAACTTTAGATTTGACCATGAAATGCAATATGTCATGAATGCATGATGAAATTTTATATTTGAAAACTTGGGATGTTACAGTCGGTGGAGTATCCGTTGACCCATCTAAAATCACCTCCATCCTGGAAAGGAAAGCCCCGACCAACCCCACCGAAGTCCAAGCTTTCCTTGGACTAGCTGGCTATTACCGAAAGTTTGTTGAAGGATTTTCTAGCATTGCTCGCCCGTAACTCAACTCCTCAAGAAAGATAAAAAGTTTGAGTTGACTGAAAAGTGCGAGCAGAGTTTCCAAGAACTCTTGTAGAGACTTGTGTCAGCCCCTATTCTAACCATGCCTGACATTACCAAGAGCTTTGACGTCTATTGCGACGCATCCATGCTTGGACTTGGGAGTGTCTTGATGCAAGATTGCAAGGTCATTGCTTATCTATCCTGTCAACTGCATCCACGTGAGCTGAACTACCCTACCCATGACCTAGAGCTAGCTGTGATTGTGTATGCACTCAAAACTTGGCGAGACTACCTTATGGGAAATCGATGTGAAATCTACACGGACCACAAGAGCTTGAAGTATATTTTCTCTCAGAAGGAGTTGAATATGAGGCAACGGAGATGGATAGAGCTTATTAAGGACTATGACCTAGGCATTCACTATCACCCGGGTAAGGCAAATGTGGTCGCCGATGCCCTTAGCCGAGAGCCTTGCTCTCAAAATGCCCTACTAAGGACCAACCAACCTGCCCCTATGCGAGGAGTTTGAAAGGTTTGGACTTGAGCTTGTGAGCCATGGGTTTCTAGCAAACCTTCAGGTCCGGCCTACTCTGTTTGATCAAATTAAAGAAGCTCAAAAAGGTCACGAGAGTATTGAAGGGATTAAGCATAGGATGGGACGAGAAGAGGTACCTGGGTTTTCGATTGACCAACAAGGTGTGCTATGGTATAATGGCCACCTATGCGTCCCTAACATCGAGGAGTTGAAGCAGCTTATTCTGAAGGAGGCCCATGATACTCCCTACTCGATTCACCCAGGAGGCACAAAAATGTACCAAGACTTGAAAGAGCAGTTTTGGTGGCACGGTATGAAGTGAGAAATAGCCTTCTTTGTTGCACGGTGTGACGTCTGTCAGCGTGTCAAGGCCGAGCACCAAAGACATGCGGGTCTGCTGTAGCCATTAAAGGTGCCCATGTGGAAATGGGAAGAAGTTGGTATGGACTTTATCACTGGCCTTCTGAGGTCAAATCGGTGACATGACTCTATCTGGGTCATTGTCGACCGCCTAACCAAATTTGCGCACTTCATCCCTGTTAAGACCACCCACAATGGCAGGGAACTCACCGATCTTTATATTTCAAGAATTGTGAGTCTACATGGGGTACCCAAGACCATCGTTTCTGATCGTGGTACCCAATTCACATCTCGTTTTTGGGCAAAACTTCATGAAGCCTTAGGGACCAAACTTTCATTTAGCACAACCTATCACCCGCAAACCGGAGGTCAGACTGAGCGAGTAAATCACACTCTTGAAGATATGCTTCGTGCCTGCATCCTCTTGTACGGAGCTAAATGGGAGGACAGTTTGCCATTTGCCAAGTTTTCCTATAACAATAGTTACCAAGCTAGCCTACAAATGGCCCCCTTCGAAGGCATCTATGGTCGCAAGTGGCGTACCCCTCTTAGCTGGTCCGAGACCGGAGAAAGCCAAGTGTTTGGCCTTGACATCATTAAGGAAGCCGAGGAGCAAGTGCAGCTGATTCATAACCGACTAAAGGTCGCCCAATCTAGGCAGAAGAGCTACACAGATTCCCGACGGAGGCCCATTTCATTTCAAGTGGGAGATTTTGTCTATCTCCGAGTTACCCCTCTCAAGGGTATGCAGCGATTCCATGTTAAAGGCAAGCTTGCACCCCACTACATTGGCCCATACAAAATCCTAGAATGCCGCGGAGAAATGTCCTACAAGTTAAAGCTACCCCCGAAGCTGTCTGAATTCCACGACGTCTTCCATGTCTCCCAGCTACGCAAGTGCCTTCAAGCCCCCAACAAGCCCGAGACCTTCAAGGAGATTGACCAAGACTCCATTGACCTCAATCACGACTTGACCTACCGCGACAGGCCAATCCATATTTTGGAGAAAGATGTCCGTCTGACTCATAGATGAAAAATCAATATGTATAAGGTACAATGGAGTAACCATACCGAAAATGAGGCCACTTGGGAAAGTGAAGATTATCTCCAGGGAGAATTTCCCGAGTTGCTCAACGCTTAGCTACCGAATATCGGGACGAGATTCTTTTAAGGGGGGAAGGTCTGTAACACCCCACTCTTGTAGACCAACTGAGACCAAGGTTCAACACTTTATTTGGGTAAATCAAAAACTTTTATTAAGGTGTTTACTTGAGTGCTAGCATGTATGATTTCATGTGTGTGTGTGCATGATTTTATGTGAGTGTGTGCTTGTGAATTGTTGCTTGATTTGATTTCAACAATTCAAATACGTTTGCATTTGAATCTAGTTTGGTGCTATGATTTTATGCAGCCACCTTTGGTCTTGGAATTGGCTTGTGTGAAACAAAACCCTAGCTTACCTTCTTTGCTTGATTTCATCATATAGGTTTTCTATCTCTCTTTTTTTTTGCTCCTTTATTTCAAATTAGTGACTTCACCAAAACCCTACCTCTCTCCACTCAAAAATTCTGAAACTTGGTAGATGGAATTCTACCACTTGTAAATCACTTCTGAGTCAATCACCACCACCACTAGACCAAACTTTGAATTTTTCAAATTTCAAACAAATTTCAGCCAAACTCTTCTTTTCCTCTTTTCTTCTTCTTCTCTTATCTTTTCTTCCCCCTCTCTTTGCAAAACGACCAAGATGGCAACCCTAGCCGACCACCCTTCTCTCCCTGCTCTCTCTAATCTCTAGCCCCTTGCCCTTGTCTTCTTGTGCTTGGACACAAAGAAGGAGGGGAGCCTAAGGCAAGATCTTGCCTAGATCTTCCTCTTCCCTCTCTTCTCCCTCTCCACCGTCCCTAACCCCCAACCAGCACCTAGCACCGCCACTCCACCCTCTCCATGACCCTACCCTGCAGGGACTCGACACAATTACCTCACCTTGCCCTCCTTCTCTCTCGCCGACGTTGCCAGGACCCGCCCGTTGGGCTGAGGCGTAGAGGAGAAGCCAGGGCCAGTCTTCTCGCCAATGGGCCCCATGCGGCACCGTCCACCTCACCCAACTACAGGCAGCCGACCAGACTGGCCATAGGACCCGCCTCGGCCCTCGCTCTGCACATGCACGGCATGCCTGTGGACGCCAAGAGCGGCACCCGCGTTCTCGGACGCACGCACACCCCTTTGCCCCGTGGTGCACATGAATGTGCACGACATCGAGTGCACGTCGGCGCGCCACCCCTGCATCGCACCCTAGCTGACCAAGACCGTCATGCCGCACACCGTTTCGCTTGTTACCGCTCTGAAACTGTCCGCGTTGTGACCGAACCCGTGAACCACCAACGCAGCCACCCCGACCAGTGCACTCAGCTCACAACGCCGCCCCAGAAGCACCGCCCATTTCACCCAGCCATGATCGACGAGGTGCACCCTGCATCGAGCCTACCCTGACACTATAAACTTGGACTGCCCCTCTCCAGTCGCCCATTGTTGCTCATTCTCCCTCACCTCGTCTCCCTCTCGCTGCATGACCTCGCCACCATGGAGCCCAGCCTTGCTCGCCACTACTGAGCACACGAGCTAGAGTAGATCATCGGCAACACGGTGAAGGTTGCCATCGATCGGGAACCCCATTCCCCTCTCTCTCTATGCTCAGATTCTTCTCCCTCTCGAGGCCTAGCTCACCGCTCTCCGATTCCCTTGCAGGATCTGCTAACCATCGCCATCGCCGGTGACGCCGAGAACTAGTTCAAGGCCATCGCGATCGAGACCCTCTGCGAGTCCCTCGTGCACGAGTTCAGGAGCTGACCACGTCGCAACCACCTCCACCACCGATTCCTACACCTGCGTCACGCCGAGACCGCCCAGCCAACCCTCGGTGAGCCCCGCCGCTCGAAACCCTAGCCGGTGCCCTCTCTCTCTCGCGCGCGCATGCAGGCCCGTGAAGACGATGATGCTGCGCCGTCCGATTCGCCCGGCAGGCCCCGGGCAGGCCGCCAGATCTAGGCCGGCCCAGGCCAGATCTGCCCAGATCCGTTCGAATCCCAGCCCGTCACATTTTTTTAGATGAATTTCTTTATTTCTATTTCACTGCTAGATTAAAAAATGCATAGAATATTCTCAGTATGTGCAAATTGGGTGATACAAATTTCGATGTGTAGCTTACTGCAATACCTTTCAAATGGCAGAGGTCCCATGTTTGTATTATTCCTGTAGATGAAATGATATTTTGTGTGGTTAATTAGATCACTTTTCAAGTTTTATTTGAAATCTTGAGTTCTATGTACTGAAATTGAGTGGATCCAATCTTCAGTGATAGCTTGATGTGATATCTTGCATGACCAACTAGATTTGGTATTTTAGGACCTGTGTATTTTCAGTAGTATTTACTCTGGCTAATTGTGTATTTAATCTTAGAGAATATACTATCTGCAGTAGATTAAGAATTTTAGTATGAAACCAATTTCCTTGGATTGTGTTCTGGAAGCGCTTTCCAGAACACTTTAGTTCATATTTTTCTGATGCTCAGAGAATATCTGGGAATTATTTTGGTGATCTAGCAATAGGTTATATTGTTTAATTCATAGAAATTCAACCATAAATTGTTTTGGGATGAATCCAACTTTGTTGGATTTACAAGATTTTTGTCTACCTGCAAGTGTACTGAATGTGTTACTTGGTCTATAGGACCACCTGCATGCTTGTTGGAAATGAATTGGTGTTGTGATTGCTTTATTTGAAAAACCCTAGTTTCTAATAGGATTAACTTAATAACTAAAATCTATAAAATCTTGTTTTGATTTCTAAACATGTTTGTTTCTGATACTCTTTGATTGAGTGATATTGAGTGATGAAGTGCTTGTGATTTGTGTATGCATGTATGCTTATTGTGTGCTATTATTTTCCGGCGATAGAATCGAACAAGGAGTGTGCCGAGGAAGGGGAAGTCTTTGAGTATCTAGAAGAAGAGGACCAGGGACAAGCCACTCAAGGCAATCCATGTATACTTGTTGCATATCTGAATCCTATTCACTTACTTTGTAGGTTGCATAAAGGTTTACTAAATTGCATGTTTTTACATTGCTATAGCTCTTGTAGCAATTATATTATTGGCTCAAGCTCCACAAGCCTATTGTTATCATCCTTCGAGATGACCCCCTTGAAGAGCTACTCTTTATCCTTGTAGTAGTTGCTTGTTGATTAGCAACAAAGCCTTTGGGAAACCTCTAGTGGAGCCAAAAACTCTAGGATGGGAAAACTCAAAAGGTTTCTTGAAAATGTTTTCAAAAACCTTGGAGTAGTATCTACTCCACTGAAATGTTTTCAAAAATGGTTTTGGACAAATGGAGATGATCATGGAGTATAAAGGAGTTGGTGGTTTTCAAATGACATTGGTGATCACTAAGTGTTCGCTCAGAACAATTTATCCGTGCAACCACATTACCCCGGTATGGGACGGGGCTTAGTTCGAAGTTTATTTACTTTAGTGCGGGGAGCCTCACACTATATAAGGGTTTGTAGGACCCCGGAATCCGGGTTGCCGTAAGAGTATGGGCAATAGTGAATCGGGATCCTTTGGGATTTATCCGGCTGGAAGACAGTTGGGTTCTCCCGCCGTGGCACTGGAGCTACACTCGAGGAAATGGAGGTAGGCTGCCAGGGTTTGCCGGGGAGGTTAACTCCACAGGGCAGGCACCCATACTAAGGTAGGTAGATGGAAGACTCTGTTTGATTATCCGAACCCCGCATACTTGTGTATGATGGACCGTGGTGGTATCCTGGTGGATTTATCGAATCTTGTGGGTAAAGTGTACAACCTCTGCAGAGTGTAAATCTATTCGAATAGCCGAGTCCTTGGTCATGGACGGTTGGGACGACCGTTACTTAGCCCGATGTCAAGTTTTGGTTTTATAAAAGTGATTTCGGGAAGGAAAAGGAGAAAAGTGCCGGACGGAGTACTCGGAGGGTACTGCCGTGGCACGACGGTGGTTCGGAGTACTTGGAGGGTACTGCCGATGAATTCGGGATGGTCATGTTTGATTGATCAACTAAGGTTCTTGGAATATAAATAAGTTCCCCTTCCTTAGAGAGTTTACAAAAATCTGTTTTCTAAAATTGTTTTTCAACAAAGATATAGAGATGTCGTATGACATGCTATATCGACAAGAGAAACTATGTTAGTATAGGGAAAACTAGATTAGAGCCTTTCACCTTGCCACAGCCAAATTGTATGGCAACACTCTCTCTTAGATGGTTTGCGAGTACAATTAAAAATGTACTCACGGCTTTGTCCCTGGCTATTAACTTGTTCAGATTATGGTGAAGACTATGATGATGATGGTGAGGACTTCGACGACGCTCGTGCGAACTAGGATCCGTTTCCCAATCAGTCGCCTGTAGGGTAGAGACATGATACGGGCTACCAACGCTACCCTTGTATCCACTACAATTGTTAGTTAAACTTGCCCTGCGTGGCATTTGAATTCGGCCAAGTGGCCATGTAAGACTATTTGAACTCGTTATGTAATGGATGATGTATTCTGTAATGCCAACTCTGTTATGTGGATTCACAATGGTCTTCCTGGGATCGTGAATTGTATGCATAAAGGGAACCCCGGGTGGTAAGCCGGGGTCCCCACAAATTCTAGTTGATAAGACACTTCTCCTCGGCGGGCAAGTATCTTAAAGGGTCCAATATATCTTGGTGCAATTAGTTTTACTGTGGGGAACTCGACATACCTAAACTTAATTATGGTGTGATTACCCTTTTCCTAAATGTCCTTCAGCGCATAGTATTGAGATACACTAGGAAAAACTGTTTTCTACTTACTCTGTTTCCACAATAGCCACGACGACAGCTAATCAAGAGCGTCCCTAGAGCTGTTGGGCGGTTAATTTCGAGGGGAAGCCAAACATGTAAAGGCGCATACAACACAGATTTGCGCGCTCAATCTTCCAATATTTCTCAAGGGGAATAAATTTAGGGCTTGTGGTTATGTTCAATTATTATGTCTAAAATTTTGTTTTATAGCTTTAATTTCACCATATATTGCTGGTTGTAATGATGAACAAATGACAAGCAAGTTGAATGAACTAGCTATTTTTGCTACCATATCGGGTTGCTATTAGAAGTATTATATATGTACATTGCTGTTTATAAACTATCCACTCATGCTATGTGTAACTAGAAGAGCTTTCTAATTAAAAATATACATGCGCCAACTGAATCAGAGGTAAACACAAAGATTGCAATATATATAGCCCATAATATATAGTAACAGAGTACAATACGACTACTTAAACATGAACACATGATTCAGTTCATTACATACCACAAACACATGAAGATAAAACACAGTTCAGGCTAACAACAGCAAAACACAACTTAATTAAGTCCATGGCTAGCAGCAAACTAAGTCACATCTAGCCTGCTTTGTGCTTCTTGAAAGGCTCTGACTCATCATCATTTTTTTCCCTTATATGGAAACAATGGAAGGTTCTTCATGCACATTACAACAGCTTGGTGTTGTTCCCTAACACGGGGCCTGTGGGGACCCCGGATTACCCATCCGGAATACCCGATATGCATACAATTCACGATCCCATGATCGGTGTGTCGTGAATCCACATATCCGAGTTGATAATAGAATCACATCATCCATTACAGTACCGAACATTATACTTACAATTGGTCACATGACCAAGCATGATATTGCCACGCAGGGCAAGTCTACAATTAAGCAGCGTTGATGACCCATGTCATGCCTACTACCTTACAAGCAACTGACTGGGAGACGTTCCTAGTTCGCATCGGCGTCATCGTAACCACCTTCATCTTCCTCGTAGTCTTCTCCATTGTCTGACCAAGTTAATAGCCAGGGACAAAGCCGTGAGTACATTTTGAATTGTACTCGCAAACCATCTAAAGAGAGAGTGAACTGATATGCAGTTTGGCTGTAGCAAAGAAAGGCTCTAGTCTAGTTTTATCCTAACTAGTCAACTTCTCGTGTCGATATAGCATGTCTTACGACATCTCTATATCCTTATTAAAGAAGAGTTTTGTAAAACATTTTAGCAAAAGCTCTAGGGAAGGGGGAACTCATTTTCAAGTGAAGAGCCGGTGGTCAATCAAACATGACCACCCTTCTTTATAAACGTAGTCAATCACACATGACCATCTCCATTTCCTCGGCAGTACCCTGCAAGTACTCCGAACCACAACCGTGCCAAGGCAGTACCCTCCAAGTACTCCGAACCGACACCTCTCTCCATTTTTCCCAAAAAAACTTTTCTAAAACCAAAACTTGATACAGGTTAAATATGGCCATTCCAACCGTCCATGACCGAGGACGTGGCTATTTGAATAGATTTCACTCTGCAGAGGTTGTACACTTTACCCACACCATCCGATAAATCCGCCGGGATACCACCACGGACCGTCATACACAAGTATGCGGGGTTCGGATAATCGATCGAAGCTCTCCATCTATCTACCTTAGTAGGGGGGCCTACCCTGTGGAGTTTACGTCCCCGGCACGTCCCGGCAGTACCTCCTTCAGAGCATAACTCCGGTGCCATGGCGGGAGAACCCAAGTGTCTTCCGGCCGGATAAATCCCGAAGGATCCCGATTTACTATTGCCCACAAACTGGCGGCAACCCGGATTCTAGGGTCCTACAAACCCTTATATAGTGTGAGGCTCCCCGCACTAAGACAGATAAACTTCAAACTAAGCCCTGGCCCATATCGGGGTAATGTGGTTGCACGGGGGTAATTGGTTTGGCGAACACTTATACACAGTGCCCTTTTTCAGAAATCCGCCAACTCCTTCATCTCCCCTTGTCCACTCCTTGTTTATAAAACCATTTTAAACATCTCAATGAAGTAGCAACTACTCCAAGGTTTTTGAAACCATTTTCGAAATGTTTCCAGAGAGTGTTCCCATCCTAGAGTTTTTGGCTCCACTACAAGTTTTCCAAAGACTTGGATGCTAACCATCAAGTCTCTACTATGAGGGGTGTAGAATATGTCACAAGAGGTGTCATCTCAAAGGATGATATCAAGTTGACTCATGGAGCTAAGTCACCAACTATTGCTATCTAGAGATCAATAGCAATATAGAAAACAATGCATAAATAAGAGAGCAGGAGTAAGCAATGCATAGTGTAATAATAGGATTCAGATATGCATCAAGTAGATGGCTTGCCTTGGTTGGCTTGTCCCTGATCTCCTTCCTCTTGATACTCAAAGACCTCTCCTTCTTCCGCACACTCGTCGTTTGATTCTATCGCCGGAAAAGTAACAACAAACAATAAGCACACATGCATACATGGTCCACAACCAAAACATGCCACACTCAAATCAAGCATTGAGTATCAGAAACAAACATGTTCAAATATCTGAACCATTAGCATGTCCTACAAAGAAATCATTTCCTAATATAAACAAATGCAAAAATTAATAGCAAATAAAACCTAATCTCAAGCAAACAACTTGCAGGCATCCCTATGCATCAAGACAAGGCAACCAACATGCATTCAAGTAACCAGCAATATTACAGAACCAACAAAATTGGAATCAAGTCAAAAGAGCAAAATATTGATTTTCTATGAATTTCCTAGTTTCACCTAACACTAGAAAAGCATTTTATTTCCATAAAACTTTCTGTAACTAGTAAAATTCTACTAGAGGCATTCTTAGAAAGCTACAGTAATATAGAACACACCAGAGGTGGAATCACCTGAAAATAATATTCCTATTAGGCACAATAAATAAAACAAAGCTAAATTCTGTTAACACCAAAATAATTACTGCAGAGAAAATGAAAACCCTAAAATAGCAAAACAAGTTTATTAGGTCTCATAGTACAACATGGCATCACTGAAAATTGAAGTTACTCACTTTCAAATTATAAAACTTCAGATTTGGGTTTTTGAGTGAAAAACAACTAGATCTACTTAATTTAAATACATGTAAATCTACAGTGATTCAAAAGATATGCATGCAGTACCAATGGATAGATATTAAAATAGGGAGTTCATGAAAATTTGAATCATCCAGATTGGGTTGTAATTATTTTTCTACGAATTTTGGGAGTTTGCAGATCTGGGACAAAGGATAATGAAATTTCCTAAAAAAAACTACCTACGGGCCAGATCTAAACCGCATCTGGGCCGATCCGGCGCCAGCCCACCTGCGTCCGCTACACGCGGCGAGGCGCTCAAACGGCCGCACTGCCGGGCCCGCTGGTCAGCGCCTCCAGGCGCCGAAGCGATATGGAGAGACCTGGGCCGTCCGATCAAGTCTTGATCGACGGACCCCGGTCGTCTCCTTCCTCCCGCAGCGCGGGGCCAGGGCAAACCCTAGCGGCGGCCAGGCAGGACGTGGGGGCTCACCTGAGGTGCCTCTCGGGCACTGGGGAGGCGACGAGGCGATGGAGTGTGACGGGGCGAGCTCGGAGAGGGGCGGGACGGTCGGCTTGGCTCCCGGGAAGGTGACCTGCGCATGCTCAGTGAAGGAGCTCGGCTCGGCGCTCTCAGGGTTCGACGGTTTGACGTCCCTGGGTCAAGGGAGAGGTAGGGTTAGGTAACTGCAGGTTAGGAGAGCTCGTTCCCAAAGAAATAGAGGAAGGGGAAGGCCTGAATCAGCGGCATTCTTCTCCATCTCCTCGCATAACAAAATTAGGGTTTCCCTCCATTCTTCTCTGCTGTGAACCATGGGGTGGTTCTGGGCGTGCTGGGGAGTCAAGCTGGAGGTGTGGGAGCACAATGGGAGTCCAGAGAGGGGCTGGGGGGATATTGTGGTCTTATAAGCAAGGGGGAGTGGGTTAGGTCGGTTTTGGGGCATGTGGGGTCCATGGAGGGGCTATGGTTGGTTAGTTAGGACGGTGGGGAGGGTGAGAGGGGTCCAGGAGGCACCTTGGTCGGCCAGGGACAGAGGGTGGGCTGCTGCACAATACTTTGGTGCTAATATAAAATCTTGCATGGATCTCCTTCCAAGCACTAAAGACAAGAGGAAGAGATGCATGCTACAGTACAAGTCGACCAGAGGGTGGTGGTGATGCTGGAGTGGTTAGTGGTAGGGTTTGGTGGTGTTTCAAATCAATTTAGTTAAGATTGGTGATGATGCATGTGAGGATCAACTTTTGGATTTTTGATTTGGTTCATAGCATGTCAAGCAATGGCATGCAAGGGTGGATCAGATAGGTGTAACTTGGTGAGATAAATGATATTGCCAATTTGGAAGATTTTATTTGGTAATATGCAAGATCACCAAAATTGGAATGTGAAGATTTGCACCATAATACTTGAGACAATAATTTGAAAACTTGAAGATGAACCACTAAGGTTTTTGGGTCCATAGGGTTTTATAGGAGTAGGAGAACATGGTAGGAGATTTTAGAATGCTTGATGAGAATAAAAAGTGCATGAAATAGTATAGGTACCATTCATATGCATTGTATTAAGCAAGAAAGATGAGATAGAGAAATAGTTAATTTGATGGAGGGAAAGTGATATTGTGCAAGAATAGCATTTCCCAATGCTAGTAGAGAGGAAATGAACTTGTGGAGGAATTTTATGATGAGTGTTGACTAATTATCAAGGGGATCAAAGAAAACTAGAAGGTGAAATCAGTTTTTGACTAGGGTTCAAAACCTAGTCACATAAATAGGTGGCATACCTCAAAATGCACATGCAAGTGTATAGATGGGTAGAGTAGATCATAAATAAGAGGAATAGGTCAAAGAATGGTCTCTGAACAATTAATTCCGAATTCTAGAAGTGTGAGCAAAGGTGCATAGAATAATAGTCAAATGGTCAGTGATTTGATTAGGGTCAGAAACAGGACTAGAGCAAGTAGCAGATGACCTCAAATGACCAAGTGGCAATGGAAGGAATGGAAGAACACATGCCAAATATGAGTTCTAGGAAGGTACATTGCCATGGATAGAATAGATGAGCTTAATAAAGGTGTTGGAAAATTGAATCTGTTAACAGACAGGAAGATAGTCTGCACACTAGGTGTTTGATGAAATGTCTGCAAGAGATGATTTTCTAAATCTGAGTGAAACCTTTTTATGGTTGGATGAAGATGATTCTAATAACACCATGGGTGCTTTCCTTGGTTTAGTTTAATTAGTTTTAAGATCCCTCAAAAAGGAGCTTCTAATGCCTCATGATAAGACTAAGACATTAGAGTTAGGGATTCAGGATTGAGAGGGTAATAACAAGATAGGTTTCATTTGAAAGATAGGATGAAAATAACCTACATGGGTCAAAAATATTACTTGGTGGGTGTTGAATGGGTTAGGCCAAGGCCTACCTAGGGATCATAACTACACACAAACAACGCATCAAAGTCACACAAAGTCAACTCACCACACAAGGTCAATCATTTGCAGTTAATCTAGCATTACCAGAAACAATGATTGAACAAGTGCTCAATGATGATCATGCCATGGTCAAGTAGAAAAGAGTTTCAAATGAAGGAGTAGAGCTTTTGTAGATTTTTCAGAAACTAGTGGAGACATAGCATCTCCTTTAAAAAGTTTTCTTAAAGGGGATTGAAATTATTTTATAAATATCAACAAAGTATAAGTTTGTAAAATAGTGGGACCACCCTACTTTGTAGGTCCAGATAATTTTGTAAATACTTAGTTTTGATAAAAGCTTTGTCTCAAAGATAAGTCTTGGCGCTTATTTTGGACAAATAAAATAATTTGAAAGAGGAGAGGTTGCCAAGATAATGGTTTTGGAAAAATAGCTAGAAGCATAAATAAAGGCATGATCACAATGGCACAAGGATTGTCTTGGTTCACAATAGTGTCCAACAAGAAACTCAAACATACGTCATTAACATAACAACCAAGACAAACAAGCAGGAAGTAGTACTTCCAGAGGTTTGCACAAAAAGTTTTTGTTGGCCCTCATTTTTGGCTCACTAAACACTACTTAAACAGGGTTGCAAAAAGTGGGGTGTTACAGCTCTTCCCCCCTTAAACAGAATCTCGTCCCGAAATTCCTAAGCGTAGTAGTAAGAGGTGTTGAGACTAAGTTGGAGTTAGGCCTCAACGGTTGCTCTTCCAACTCACCAGTGATAACCTGAGTTGCATCAAGGACTTGCTTTTGTCGGAGGTGTAGATTATCTTCACACGCTGCAGTTGAGGGCTGAAGAGTTGATGTTGCCAAAAGTATCTTGACGAAAGACTTGTTGAGACGCCTTTGAGGTTAATGGGGCCAAGCTATCTAGTATGCCCAAAAAGATTCTTTGAGAGTTAGAAGGTTTCTCAGTCGCAATCGGGGTCTTGAAGAATCGAGGCTTCTCGAGTAGCTTTTGTTGTCTTGGGGTTGTCGCTTCCTTCATGTATACTGATGGAGTCTTCAATTCTTGATGTTGAGTCTTGAAGCGTGATGCTGGTGTAGACCTTTAATCTCGAGCTTGCAGTCCTCTGAGGATGGTAGACGAGAGCATTTAGGCTTCGATCTTGATAGGCATGCCAAAGCTGTCGACTTAGTCCCCTATGCTTCCTAACTACCAAGGCGCAGGTTAGTCCTAATAGAAACCTTTCTTCAGGGTTGTTGTGTGCGTGGGCTGGGATTGCTTCAGGTGGCAGCGCGTCACCAACGGTGTGTCTTCTAGTAGTCGATGATCTATTTCTTCTTGTCTTTGGGTCGGTGGAGACCATCGAAGATCTTCTGGCTTCTCCATCTTGTCGCCTTGAAAATCTTGAGGTATATAGGGATACCTGGAGTTGACTTCATCTTTCGAGAAATCTTCAGGTGGATTTATACTCGTGGCATAAGTCAGTTTTGGTTTCAAACCCATCAAAATTTTGAACGCGCAAGTGAGTTAGTTAGAAAAGCCTTCACTTCTTCTCATTGCTACCTCCATTGATATCTCCTAAATGCGGAGTCGACATTGATGGCTTGATTTTTGGAGAGTCTTCATCCTTCTATTTGCTCAGTGGAGATCAAGCACGTGAGTCTTTGGGCTTCAAGTGAATATAACGGGTTGATCTTCGAAAGTTAGGCTTGGCTTTGATACTTACATGCTCCATGTTAGTTGGCTTGTTAGAAGATTAGCAAGTGTTGGGGTGTTGAGAGAGTATCATCAATGTTAGCAAAACTCTAGATTTAAGGTTAGGCGATCTGAGTTAGTGAAGTCGTTGTCTTCTAGAAGTCCTTTGTAGTCGAGGCGGGTCTATCTTCTGCTTCCTTGATGCTGCAGAGAGGCCTCGACGAAGCTTGAAACACGTAGCAAAATTTGTTGCGTCAGATCTTGTGGAGGTGTGATACGTCTCAAACGTATCTATCATTTTTGATGCTCCATGCTTGTTTTTACACCATTTGCCTTGTGTTTCGTTACACTTCGTGGCGTTTTTATGCGATTTCCGGAACTAACCTATTGACAAGATGCCACAGTGCCAGTTCCCTGTTTTCTGCTATTTTTGTGTTTCAGAAAAGCTACACAGAAAATATTCTCGGAATTGGACGAAACAAGTTCCAGAAGTCTTATTTTTCCCGGAAGCTTCCCGAAGACCGAAAGAGAGCCGGAGGGGGGCCAGAGGCCTCCCTCACACATAGGTGGCGCGACCCAGGCCCTGGCCGCGCCACCCTGGTGTGAGGAGCCCCTGGCTGCCCCCTGACGATGCCCCTTCGCCTATATAAAGCCGCGGGACAGAAAACCCTAGGGGAGTCGGCGAAATTTCCAGAACAGTTCCGTAGCTCCGCCGTCGCCGCCGCCGACGAATTTCGGGGGACATAAGTCTTTGTTCCGGCACCCTGCCGAGACGGGGAAGTGCCCCCGGAGCTATCTCCATCGGTCTCCATTGCCGTCTCCGCCGTCTCCATCGACCTCACCGCCATCTCCATCAACCTTGCTGTCTCCTATGATGAGGAGGGAGTAGTTCACCCCCGGGGCTGAGGGCTCTACCGGTAGCTATGTGGTTCACCTCTCTCTCCCATGATGTGATCTTTATGTGATCGTGAGCTTTGTATCATGTTGAACAAGTAGATGTTATTATTCAGATATTATGTGTACTCTAGTGGTGTTATTAAAGTAATCTATTCCTCCTGCCATGGTGTAACGGGACAGTGTGTGCATCATGGTGGTACTTGGTCTAGGCTATGATTGTGATCTCTTATGGATTATGAGAATAATTATTGCTATGATAGTATTGAAGTGATCTATTCCTCCTTTCATGGTGTAATGTTGACAGTGTGTGCACCGTGTTAGTACTTGGTCTAAGTTGCAATAATATTTATCTTGAATTGTGATTTGATTTGGATATCTCTATGAGTGGTGTTTGTCAAGTACTTAATGAACTTTAAGGGGTGCTTCTGTAGCCACTACGCAATGATTAGTGTTATTCAATAGGAGAGTAATTCAGAGTACCATAGTGGAGAGAAGTTGTTTACTTGTTCAATCATGTTATATTGTTGGGAGTGTGCCCACTAGTGAAAGTATGATCCCTAGGCCTTGTTTCTAAGCATTGCACACCGTTTACTTGCTGTTTTGTTACATGTTTGCTTGCTGCCATTTTTATTCTAGATTGCATTTACTACCTATAATCATCTATACCACTTGTATTTCACTATCTCTTCGCCAAACTAGTGCACCTATACATCTGACAAGTGTATTGGGTGTGTTGGGGACACAAGAGACTTTCTGTATCGTAATTGCAGGGTTGTTTGAGAGGGATAGCTTTGACCTCTTCCTCCCTGAGTTTGATAAACCTTGGGTGATCCACTTAAGGGAAACTTGCTGCTGTTCTACAAACCTCTGCACTTGGAGGCCCAACAAGTGTCTACAAGAATAGAAGTGCGTAGACATCAAGGTGTTGCGAGAAGAGTTATTACCCACCATCGTCAAGGTTAGAGTTAGCATCTAAATTTTACTTTATGAATGCTACTCGAGCGGACCTAAGTAGACGAGAGTGAAAACACATTTTAGAGAGGTTTCCTATCTCGGGTTTTACACACCAGAGGGTTTTTAGGGCCGAGAGGCCAAAACAAGCACGAGCACAAAGTACCAACACACATTCAAGAAACACACAAGACAACTGCAAATACTATCAAGAACACACAAGGCAAACAACAAACAATTGCAGAAATCACACGGGGTACTTCAAGTACCAACGATGCCTAATAACGCGCGATATTTGGGGTTAGTCCTATTCATCCTAGGGTCATGGTTGGCCATAGTTGTTGATGTCTTCATTCTCCTTGACTCCCGCTTTAGCAGAAACTTGATGGTAGTTGGTGGTGAAGTTGCAGTGTTGTTGAGCTGTTGATGTTGACTTGGGAAGTGCAATTTTGTAAGTCTTCTTGTATCACATCACATGGTTGTGAGATCTTCGGAGGGATTGCTGAAGTGCACCATCAGTTACATATTCGCCTTACAAACCTAACAAATACTAGTCAAGCAACTGAGAACTTGGTCCTTGATGACTGCAAAAGTGTGAGTCCAAGGAGGAACAAGGTCAGCTCCTTGACAAAGCCGTTCGTGTCAACCAAAGGCAAAATATTTGTCGACACTCTTCTTTCTTTGCAGTTGGCGAGGTTTGAAGACGTCCTTCTGAATATTTGCTCCACCTTGTGTCGCTAAGCTTCAGGTCTGATTGGGGTACAACGGCCACTAATTGAGTTTGAAAGGGGGTGAGATAGAACCGTAAAACTTGTGAAATATTTGGCAATCAGAGAGATGAGATTAGAAGTTTTTGAAGAGGTGAGAATAGTATAAGCCACACTATGGGCTACTTAGGAGAATAAACATTCCAATTAGTTTTAGCAAAATATTACTTTCCTACCTAACGCCCATGCTAACTAAGGTCTCCTACAGTCAGGATGGCTCTGATACCAACTCTATGGGGACCCTGGATTACCCAACCGGAATACCCGATATGCATACAATTCACGATCCCATGATCAGTGTGTCGTGAATCCACATATCCGAGTTGATAACAGAATCACATCATCCATTACAGTACCGAACATTATACTTACAATTGGTCACATGACCAAGCATGATATTGCCACGCAGGGCAAGTCTACAATTAAGCAGCGGATACCCAGCAGCGTTGATGACCCATGTCATGCCTACTACCCTACAGGCAACTGACTGGGAGACGTTCCTAGTTCGCATCGGTGTCATCGTAACCACCTTCATCTTCCTCGTAGTCTTCTCCATAGTCTGACCAAGTTAATAGCCATGGACAAAGCCGTGAGTACATTTTGAATTGTACTCGCAAACCATCTAAAGAGAGAGTGAACTGATATGCAGTTTGGTTGTAGCAAGGAAAGGCTCTAGTCTAGTTTTATCCTAACTAGTCAACTTCTCGTGTCGATATAGCATGTCTTACGACATCTCTATATCCTTATTAAAGAAGAGTTTTGTAAAACATTTTAGCAAAAGCTCTAGGGAAGGGGGAACTCATTTTCAAGTGAAGAGCCGGTGGTCAATCAAACATGACCACCCTTCTTTATAAACCTGGTCAATCACACATGACCATCTCCATTTCCTCGGCAGTACCCTGCAAGTACTCCGAACCACAACCGTGCCAAGGCAGTACCCTCCAAGTACTCCGAACCGGCACCTCTCTCCATTTTTCCCAAAAACACTTTTGTAAAACCAAAACTTGACACAGGTTAAGTATGGCCATTCCAACCGTCCATGACCGAGGACGCGGCTATTCGAATAGATTTCACTCTGCAGAGGTTGTACACTTTACCCACACCATCCGATAAATCTGCCGGGATACCACCACGGACCGTCATACACAAGTATGCGGGGTTCGGATAATCGATCGAAGCCCTCCATCTATCTACCTTAGTACGGGTGCCTACCCTATGGAGTTTACCTCCCCGGCACGTCCTGGCAGTACCTCCTTCAGAGCGTAACTCCGGCGCCATGGCGGGAGAACCCAAGTGTCTTCCGGCCGGATAAATCCCGAAGGATCCCGATTTACTATTGCCCACAAACTGGCGGCAACCCGGATTCTGGGGTCCTACAAACCCTTATATAGTTTGAGGCTCCCCGCACTAAGACAGATAAACTTCAAACTAAGCCCTGGCCCATACCGGGGTAATGTGGTTGCACGGGGGTAATTGGTTTGGCGAACACTTATACACAATGCCCTTTTTCAGAAATCCACCAACTCCTTCATCTCCCCTTTGTCCACTCCTTGTTTATAAAACCATTTTAAACATCTCAATGAAGTAGCAACTACTCCAAGGTTTTTGAAACCATTTTCGAAATGTTTCCAGAGAGTGTTCCCATCCTAGAGTTTTTGGCTCCACTACAAGTTTTCCAAAGACTTGGATGCTAACCATCAAGTCTCTACTATGAGGGGTGTAGAATAGGTCACAAGAGGTGTCATCTCAAAGGATGATATCAAGTTGACTCGTGGAGCTAAGTCACCAACTATTGCTATCTAGAGATCAATAGCAATATAGAAAACAATGCATAAATAAGAGAGCAGGAGTAAGCAATGCATAGTGTAATAATAGGATTCAGATATGCATCAAGTAGATGGCTTGCCTTGGTTGGCTTGTCCCTGATCTCCTTCCTCTTGATACTCAAAGACCTCTCCTTCTTCCACACACTCGTCATTTGATTCTATCGCCGGAAAAGTAACAACAAACAATAAGCACACATGCATACATGGTCCACAACCAAACATGCCACACTCAAATCAAGCATTGAGTATCAGAAACAAACATGTTCAAATATCTGAACCATTAGCATGTCCTACAAAGAAATCATTTCCTAATATAAACAAATGCAAAAACTAATAGCAAATAAAACCTAATCTCAAGCAAACAACTTGCAGGCATCCCTATGCATCAATACAAGGCAACCAACATGCATTCAAGTAACTAGCAATATTACAGAACCAACAAAATTGGAATCAAGTCAAAAGAGCAAAATATTGATTTTCTATGAATTTCCTAGTTTCACCTAACACTAGAAAGGCATTTTATTTCCATAAAACTTTCTGTAACCAGTAAAATTATACTAGATGCATTCTTAGAAAGCTACAGTAATATAGAACACACCAGAGGTGGAATCACCTGAAAATAAAATTCCTATTAGGCACAATAAATGAAACAAAGCTAAATTCTGTTAACACCAAAATAATTACTGCAGAGAAAATGAAAACCCTAAAATAGCAAAACAAGTTTATTAGGTCTCACAGTACAACATGGCATCACTAAAAAATGAAGTCACCCACTTTCAAATTATAAAACTTCAGATTTGGGTTTTTGAGTGAAAAACAACTAGATCTACTTAATTTAAATACATGTAAATCTACAGTGATTCAAAAGATATGCATGCAGTACCACTGGATAGATATTAAAATGGGGAGTTCATGAAAATTTGAATCATCCAGAGTGGGCTTGTAATTATTTTTCTACGAATTTTGGGAGTTTGCAGATCTGGGACAAAGGATAATGAAATTTCCTTAAAAAAACTATCTACGGGCCAGATCTAAACCGGATCTGGGCCGATCCGGTGCCGGCCCACCTGCATCCGCTGCACGTGGCGAGACGCTCAAACGGCCACACTGCCGGGCCCGCTAGTCAGTGCCTCCAGGCGCTGAAACGGTATGGAGAGACCTGGGCCGTCCGATCAAATCTTGATCGATGGACCCCGGTCGTCTCCTTCCTCCAGCAGCGCGGGGCCAGGGCAGACCCTAGCGGCGGCCAGGCAGGGCGCGGGGGCTCACCTGAGGTGCCTCTCGGGCGCTGGGGAGGTGACGAGGCGATGGAGTGTGACGGGGCGAGCTCGGAGAGGGGCGGGACGGTCGGCTTGGCTCCCGGGAAGGTGACCTGCGCATGCTCAGTGAAGGAGCTCGGGTCGGCGCTCTCAGGGTTCGACGGTCTGACGTCCCTGGGTCAAGGGAGAGGTAGGGTTAGGTAACTGCAGGTTAGGAGAGCTCGTTCCCAAAGAAATAGAGGAAGGGGAAGGTCTGAATCAGCGGCATTCTTCTCCATCTCCTCGCATAACAAAATTAGGGTTTCCCTCTATTCTTCTCTGCTATGAACCATGGGGTGGTTCTGGGCGTGCTGGGGAGTCAAGGTGGAGGTGTGGGAGCACAATGGGAGTCCAGAGAGGGGCTGGGGGGAAGCTGTGGTCTTATAAGCAAGGGGGAGTGGGTTAGGTCGGTTTTGGGGCATGTGGGGTCCATGGAGGGGCTATGGTTGGTTAGTTAGGACGGTGGGGAGGGTGAGAGGGGTCCAGGAGGCACCTTGGTCGGCCAGGGACAGAGGGTGGGCTGCTGCACAATACTTTGGTGCTAATATAAAATCTTGCATGGATCTCCTTCCAAGCACTAAAGACAAGAGGAAGAGATGCATGCTACAGTACAAGTCGACCAGAGGGTGGTGGTGATGCTGGAGTGGTTAGTGGAAGGGTTTGGTGGTGTTTCAAATCAGTTTAGTTAAGATTGGTGATGATGCATGTGAGGATCAACTTTTGGATTTTTGATTTGGTTCATAGCATGTCAAGCAATGGCATGCAAGGGTGGATCAGATAGGTGTAACTTGGTGAGATAAATGATATTGCCAATTTGGAAGATTTTATTTGGTAATATGCAAGATCACCAAAATTGGAATGTGAAGATTTGCACCATACTACTTGAGACAATAATTTGAAAACTTGAAGATGAACCACTAAGGTTTTTGGGTCCATAGGGTTTTATAGGAGTAGGAGAACATGGTAGGAGATTTTAGAATGCTTGATGAGAATAAAAAGTGCATGAAATAGTATAGGTACCATTCATATGCATTGTATTAAGCAAGAAAGATGAGATAGAGAAATAGTTAATTTGATGGAGGGAAAGTGATATTGTGCAAGAATAGCATTTCCCAATGCTAGTAGAGAGCAAATGAACTTGTGGAGGAATTTTATGATGAGTGTTGACTAATTATCAAGGGGATCAAAGAAAACTAGAAGGTGAAATCAGTTTTTGACTAGGGTTCAAAACCTAGTCACATAAATAGGTGGCATACGTCAAAATGCACATGCAAGTGTATAGATGGGTAGAGTAGATCATAAATAAGAGGAATAGGTCAAAGAATGGTCTCTGAACAATTAATTCTGAATTCTAGAAGTGTGAGCAAAGGTGCGTAGAATAATAGTCAAATGGTCAGTGATTTGATTAGGGTCAGAAACAGGACTAGAGCAAGTAGCAGATGACCTCAAATGACCAAGTGGCAATGGAAGGAATGGAAGAACACATGCCAAATATGAGTTCTAGGAAGGTACATTGCCATGGATAGAATAGATGAGCTTAATAAAGGTGTTGGAAAACTGAATCTGTTAACAGACAGGAAGGTAGTCTGCACACTAGGTGTTTGATGAAATGTCTGCAAGAGATGATTTTCTAAATCTGAGTGAAACCTTTTTATGGTTGGATGAAGATGATTCTAATAACACCATGGGTGCTTTCCTTGGTTTAGTTTAATTAGTTTTAAGATCCCTCAAAAAGGAGCTTCTAATGCCTCATGATAAGACTAAGACATTAGAGTTAGGGATTCAGGATTGAGAGGGTAATAACAAGATAGGTTTCATTTGAAAGATAGGATGAAAATAACCTACATGGGTCAAAAATATTACTTGGTGGGTGTTGAATGGGTTAGGCCACAGGCCTACCTAGGGATCATAACTACACACAAACAATGCATCAAAGTCAAACAAAGTCACACAAAGTCAACTCACCACACAAGGTCAATCATTTGCAGTTAATCTAGCATTACTAGAAACAATGATTGAACAAGTGCTCAATGATGATCATGCCATGGTCAAGTAGAAAAGAGTTTCAAATGAAGGAGTAGAGCTTTTGTAGATTTTTCAGAAACTAGTGGAGACATAGCATCTCCTTTAAAAAGTTTTCTTAAAGGGGATTGAAATTCTTTTATAAATATAAACAAAGTATAAGTTCGTAAAATAGTGGGACCACCCTACTTTGTAGGTCCAGATAATTTTGTAAATACTTAGTTTTGATAAAAGCTTTGTCTCAAAGATAAGTCTTGGCGCTTATTTTGGACAAATAAAATAATTTGAAAGAGGAGAGGTTGCCAAGATAATGGTTTTGGAAAAATAGCTAGAAGCATAAATAAAGGCATGATCACCATGGCACAAGGATTGTGTTGGTTCACAATAGTGTCCAACAAGAAACTCAAACATATGTCATTAACATAACAACCAAGACAAACAAGCAGGAAGTAGTACTTCCAGAGGTTTGCACAAAAAGTTTTTGTTGGCCCTCATTTTTGGCTCACTAAACACTACTTAAACAGGGTTGCAAAAAGTGGGGTGTTACAGGGCCTCTCAGTTGTGTCAGCATAAATGCATTCGGCATGCTTCAGAATGATTTTGCAAGAAGAGTCTTCATTCCGCGGATCACATGGGCAACGATATCCTTGCCTATACACCTTGGTGTTTCCTTGCTCTAGCTCAGCAAGTGATTTATCATAGTAATCTTTGGTCATCACTACTATAAGTTTGATAACAATCATTCTGCATGTGTAATAATCAATATATACTACATCAAATCTTGGATATTTACAAAATTAACATAAACAGAACTCCGATTGAGGCATATAAGAAGCACAAACATACACAGGCAGCAAGATAAACTCTTACCAGCGAATTTCAAATTCTTTTTTCGACTTCTCATATATGGGACTCGTGTTAGTTTAATTTTGTTTGTAAGCATATACATAGCGAGATAAATGATTTCCAATAGGCATACTAGCATGAATGCAAACAGCACCACAATAATTATATGCAATGGTGTATGCAGTCAGCATTAAACAAAATAGACCAATTACAAAGTCATTTAGGGTTACCATTCATCTATATCTATCAAAATATATATCTAAAATGATCGATAAAGGCATATCATCATCAAATATAGTGCAGCTATTTTCTATATCTGGAAAATAATTGATTAAATGCTTCCACATGTGAAGAATCGAGGAATCAAGAGTCTCATACATGGAACTTTTAACATGTGCGAATATCTTAATCATGTAGGTGATGACCCACAAGTATAGGGGTGTATCGTAGTACTTTCAATAAATAAGAGTGTCGAACCCAACGAGGAGCAGAAGGTGTTGACAAGCAGTTTTGATCAAGGAATCACTGTAAATACTAGCAAATGGGTTTTTAGGGGTATTTGATAATGCAGATAAATAAAGTACGAGTAAATCAAAGACACTAATAATAATTACAACGAGTGGCCGAATCCTTTCTAGAGCAAAGGACAAGCCGGTTGTGTTACTTATGACTACCAGACGTTCCTGAGGACACATGGGAATTTTGTCAAGTGCTTTCGCTTCATATAGTTGATTAATCTTCATTGGTTTGATAAGTGTTATGGGGGTGAACCTATGCTAATGCACAACCCCAACTTAGACTAATACATACTTGTGATTATACCCCTTGCAAGCATCCACAACTAGAAGAAAGTAATTAAGCTAAATCTAACCACAACATTAAACTCTGAGATCCTACACTCCCTAGTGCACTGATTTCCTAACGGGGGTTTAGGTTTCTGTCACTCCGACAACCCCACAATTAGTAGCCAAATACACAATGCATTCCACTAGGCCCTTAGAGGTGAAGTATCATGTAGTCGATGTTCACATGACACCACTATTAAAATAGCACCACAACATAAATATCAAACCATTAAGTACTACTCAACATAATTCCACTACTAACATCTTGACTTCTCCCATGTCCTCAAGAATTAAATGAACTACTCACAAGACATTATATGGATCATGATCAGAGGTGAAATAATGATGAATAACAATCTGAACATAAACCTTAATTCAATGGTTTCACTCAATAGCATCAACTACAAGTAGTAATTAACACTAGGAAAGTTTCCCCTATTAACTAGACAAGATTCACCCCAAGATGTTACGGCGGGATTGCGTGGTGATAATGGTGATGAAGGTGCTGGTAATAATGATGATGATGATCCCAATGAAGCCCAGCTCGATGACGGTGACGATGGCAATGATTTCCCCCTCCGGGAAGGAATTTCCCCGGCAGGTTTCTGCCTGCCAGAGAGCTTTCTCTCTCTATGTGTTTTCCGCCCCGCAGAGGCGGTGGAGTATTTCTGCAATCCTCCTCCCCGTCTTAGGTTTTCAAGAGGATGATATATGCGAAGGGGCACTAGCAGAGGTGGGCCAGGGCAGCCACACCACCTGTCCATGTGGCCAGGGCTGGCCCGCGCCTGGGGGTGGTGTGGGCCCCTGGTGGCTCACCTCAGCCTCTCCTTCTGGCTACTTCCGTCTTCTGGCAAAATAGGAACTTCTGGGTATTTCCCTAGAATTGTTGATCTTACGAGATATTGTATCTTGACAGTCATTTTTCCAGCAGAATTCTGACTCCTGCAGTTAATTCTCCAATAATCATAAAACATGCAAAATAGAAGAAATAACATAAGTATCATCTCTAAATATGAAATATATCAATGAATAATAGTAAATTATGATATAAAATAGTGATGCAAAATGGACGTATCAACTCCCCCCAAGCTTAGACCTCGCTTGTCCCCAAGCGAAAACTGAACTCAGTAAACACGACCACGGGTTTATGGAGTGAAGTGTCGATAAACAAAATACGGACAAGAAGCATCACATTTATCAATACACAAGTCATAATAGATAACAACTTCCCCTTATATAATTTAACTTGCAATTAGCAAAGGAAGCCACAATAAAGGTGCACAAAGAAAAATCATAATTGGTGATGGCAAACTTTTGTTCTTGGTCAGAGAGCAATTAACAGATTGTACTTATCTTTCGATCAGAGTCTTTATATTAGAGCTTATATTGCAGAAATCACATGCTCAATCATAACAATCTCTTTATGGTCATTGATAACTTTCAAAGATATATTCATTCAGATAAAAGCATTGTACTAACAAAGAAATATAAAAGACATGATTGAATAAATCAACATATGGATGGTTGGATCACAACAACTCAAATGCTTGCTTGAGATAGAGAGGAATAGGTTTAATGACTCAACATAAAAGTAAAAAGATAGGCCCTTCGCAGAGGGAAGCAGGGATTTATCATGTGCTAGAGCTTTTCATTTGTAAAACAGAGATAAAAATTGTTTTGGGAAGTGGTTGTTCCTGTCAACGAATGGCAATAGAGTTCTTGTTATCTTCCATACTAAACAAGTTGAGAGCGGTTCTAAAATATTGATAAATGGCATTTACATGCACTTTTATATAGTTTGGCACTCCTCCCAACCTTTGCTTCCACAAACCATGGCTAACCGAATCCTCGGGTGCCTGCCAACAATCTCATACCATGGAGGCGTGCCCTTTTTTCTCTTTTTTCTTCTTTTTTTAAAGTTACAATGGTCTGACCAGCTCTCTTGCAAAATTAGTGACGAGCAGATGAAGCATTGTCGTGGGGATGACTTAGGGGGCGCACCACGGGCCGGGCAATATGACGGCTGGCGTCCCAGGAGTCCCCACAGCTTCAGCACGAGAAGACCGGCTCCGCCCAAAGGGCTGGCTGCGCCAGCAGCCGGCTACGACTCCACCGAGGAGAACTGGAGCCGGGCGATGAAGACAAAGCTTCCCAACGGTTGTCTGGCCAAAAGTAGGTCGGCCCCGACAGGAGCGACAGAGGCCAAGGACGGAATGACGTCCGCCACGACCGGCCTCAGCCAATGAGAGATCGAAGACCCTTCCCCACGACGGGATCCGAGGCAAAAGAGAAGGGATATGCCCTCCAGATGCCGGCCCAGGGGAAAGGCACTTTATAAAGTGCCTTTGCCAGAGCAGGGCCAGAAGATCACGCCAAAGATGCCGCCGCCGAGGAGCTGGCAGCCGGCCGAATCGTTACCTAACCTGTACCCAGGCCCCCGCCTATATAAGCGGGCCTGGACCCTTAGCATAGGGGGATCCCGATCTTCTTCTTCCTCCTCTAGCCCGAACAGCTCGAGGAGCACTGTAATCAATACTATCCAATCAATACGAAGCAGGCAGGAAGTAGGGGTTTCCCTCCAACCCGGAGGGCCCTGAACCAGGGTAAACCGAGGTGTCTCTGTTGGCACGATCCCGAGCTGGACCCATCGTCACCATCGTCGAGCCCCTCTGATAAGCCTCCCCATGGCTACTGTCTCTAAATTCCCATGACAGTTGGCGCCCACCATGGGGCAAAGCGCGGTGGCGAGCGGAGTCAAGTTCCGGCCGGGACCCCCCGGCGAGAAGGTCGCCTCCGGCCTCGTCTGGAGGTTCGGCACCTTCGACTGCGTCAGCCACAACCTGGCCCACTTCGAGAACGGCTTCGGCAACAGCGGCTCCTTCCTCGACGTCGGCAGCCACCGCTTCTACATCGCCAAGCCCTTCCCGGAGGAGGTCACCGACATCTTCGACTCTCTCTGCGAAGGAGGCTCAAGCTGCGGTGAAAGAAGCAATCTTGGCGCCATGGTCGAGGTAATGGCCCTGGGAGAGGATGAAGGCGGCGACTTACTGGGCCCCGAGCGCCCGTCGCCCGAACGCCTTCCTCCACAGGAGCAAGATGCTCCACTCCCAGAGTGGGATGCCCCGGACGTCTCCGTGGTGGACCTGCGCACTCCCCTCGACCGCGTTATCGATCCCGCCCGGGTCACCGAGGCCCTGGAGCGGACGCGTCTCATTCTCCTTGGCAAGGTGGCTGAGGACGAGGCCAACCGGTGCCGCGCGAGCACCACGCTCAGCGAGTTCTACGACGTGCATGGAGACGCACCGACCGAGCTCGCCCGTGACCTGCGCCGCAGCTTCGCCACTGTCGTCCCCGGCCAGATCCAGCGGTCGCCATCGGCAAGCCGAGGCCGCGGAGGGCGTGGACAGGGCGGCCGTGCTCCGAGCAGCAACGCCCAAGGCCACCGCGCCCAGCAAGGCGGCGGAGCAAGCAGGCCACGCTTGATCATGGAGTCAGCGCCAGGGTCAGAGCCCCAGGCTCGCCCATCGGCGCTGCACATCCACCTGTGGCTTGACCACGTCAAGACGTCCCCTAGGGGATCTGCTAGCTCAAAGCGAGCGGCTTCTGACCAAGGAGGCCCGGGGGCTGCAGGCAGCGGTCATGGGCGCAAAGAGGGCAAGTACACCCTCGATGCTGCGCTTGATCAGCCGTGTAAATTCCACACCTCCCCGGGCAGGGAAGCGACCCACTCCACGCGTCAGTGCCGTTTCATGAGAGGGCTGGAGCAGCGCGCTCGGCAGATCCCTGGAACGTCGCAAGCGCAACCGGCTGGAGGTCAGGAGGACCAACAGCGCGACCCGGCTGGAGGCGAGCCGGATCAAGATGATGACTTCCCGACGGATGTGGAGCAGTATCATATCTTCACTACCCCCGGCAAGGACAAAAGGAACGACCTTTGGCATGAGGCAGAGGTGAACGCTGTGATGCCTGCAGAACCCCAGTTCATGCATTGGTCCGAGGCGGCCATTACCTGGCGGCCATTACCTGGTCATGGATCCTGTTGTGTGTTCCGATACGCACATGTGCCAGTGCTCTCTGGAGAAGTTGGGCATCCCGCTTGCTCAGCTGAAACCGAGCCGGCTCACCTTCCATGGCATCGTGCCTGGGCATTCTTGCACCCCTTTGGGCAAGGTGCAGCTGGAGGTTCTCTTCGGAAAGAAGGGGAATAGCCGCCGCGAGCCCATCTGGTTTGAGGTGGTGGACATCAGCAGTCCCTACCACGCGTTGCTAGGCCGTCCGGCCCAGGCTAAGTTCATGGCTGTCCCGCATTACGCCGATCTGAAGATGAAGCTCCCAGGGCCCAGAGGTGTGATCACAGTCTCGGGAAGCTTCAAGAAGTCCCTGGCCTGCGCAAAGGAGAGCTCGCAGCTGGCAGAGGCGCTGGTCATCGCCGAGGAGAAGAGGCAGCTTCTACATCGCGTGGAGCTGACTCAGCAAGACGTGCCAGTTCGCCAGTCGCCGGTGGAGCAATTCAAGCCGGCCAACGACACCAAGAAGATCCTGCTGGACGAGAGCGACCCCTCCAAGTACGTCATCATCGGCACCGGCTTGTCTGCCAAATAGGAAAGCGAGCTCACCAGCTTCCTCCGTGAGAATCGGGACATCTTTGCATGGTCTCCAAAGGACATGCCTGGTGTGCCGAGGGAGCTGGCTGAGCACGCACTCAACGTTCGGCCGGATGCCAAGCCGGTCAAGCAGCCGCTGCGGCGGTTTGCAGAGGAAAAGAGGAAAGCTATTGGCAATGAGATTGCCCGGCTCCTTGCAGCCGGCTTTATCATGGAGGTATTTTACCCTGACTAGCTTGCGAAGCCAGTCTTGGTTCTGAAGAAGAATAACACTTGGCGAATGTGTATCGACTACACCAGCCTCAACAAGGCCTGCCCCAAGGATCCTTTCGCATTGCCACGGATTGACCAGGTGATCGACTCCACAGCCGGCTGTGACCTGCTGTCTTTCCTGGACGCCTATTCAGGCTACCACCAGATCCAGCTCTTCCGGCCGGATCAGATCAAGACCTCCTTCATCACCCCATATGGAGCCTACTGCTACGTTACCGTGCCGTTCGGCCTGAAGAACGCTGGAGCCACTTACCAGCGGACCATGCAGCGATGCCTGCAAGGGCAGATTGGGAGAAACGTGCACGCTTATGTGGACGACGTGGTGGTGAAGACCAAGCAGAGCGGCACGCTCCTGGACGACCTCAAGGAGACCTTTGCCAACCTGCGGCGCTATCGCATGAAGCTCAACCCAGAGAAGTGCACCTTTGGCGTGCCAGCTGGGCAGCTCCTAGGTTCTATCATTTCCCAGCGAGGGATCGAGGCTAACCCCTCAAAGATAAAAGCCATCGAGGCCCTGGAGAAGCCCACCCAGCTCAGAGATGTGCAGAAGTTTGCTGGATGCTTGGCCTCGCTTAGCCGGTTCGTCAGCCGGCTCGGGGAGAAGGCCATGCCGCTGTACCAGCTGATGAAGAAGACGGACCACTTCGTTTGGTCCCAGCGCGCTGACGATGCCTTCAACGACCTCAAGCGAGCCTTGTCTACCGCACCAATCTTGGCAGCGCCGGCTCTGCGAGAGCCAATGCTGCTCTACATCGCAGCAACTCCACGTGTCATCAGCGTTGTGATCGTGGTGGAACGCACCGAGGAAGGCAAAGAGCTACCGGTCCAGCGCCCGGTGTACTACCTGAGTGAAGTGCTCACCCTCTCCAAGCAAAACTATCCGCATTACCAGAAGGTCGCATACGGCATGTACATGGCGGCCAAGAAGCTGAAGCACTACTTCGAGGAGCATCCTATCACGGTGGTGAGCACCACTCCACTCTCGGAGATCATCGGGTGCAAGGATGCGTCGGGCAGAGTGGCCAAATGGGCGATTGAGCTTGCAGCTCATACCATTCAGTACAAGCCCAGGACGACGATCAAGTCGCAAATCATAGCGGATTTCTTCGCTGACTGGGGAGAGAACCAGTACCTGCCGCCGGCTCCAGACTCCACCCACTGGCGCATGCACTTCGATGGGTCCAAGCTGCTCGGGGGCTTGGGAGCCGGCGTCGTCCTCACCTCTCCCAAGGGAGACAAGCTGCAGTACGTGCTGCAGATGCACTTCCGTGCATCGAACAACGTCGCTGAATACGAAGCCCTGGTACATGGGCTCAAGATGGCCAAGCAGATCGGCATCAGGAGGATCCTCTGCTTCGGAGACTCCAACCTGGTGACGCATCAGGTCTCAGGGGATTGGGATGCCAGGGACGCCAACATGGCCTCCTACCGCTTCTACATGCAGCAGCTCAGCGGATTCTTCGAAGGCTGCGAGTTCCACCACGTCCCCAGAGCGAACAACGATGAGGCGGATCGGCTATCCAAGATCGGCTCCACCAGGCAGGATATCCCAGCTGGGGTGTCGCTGGAAATCATCCGCAAGCCGTCCATCAAGCCCTCGCCGGAATCTCCATCCATCTTCGTGCCAGGAGATCTCACCCCGGCTCAGGTGCCGCCACCGGACCCGGGGGCTGCCGACTCAGCGCTGAAGGAAGCAGCCGGCCAGCCCAGCATGGCCGGCTCGGCGAAAGACATGGGGACTGCCGGCTCTGCGCCCGCTCCCCCAGCCGGGCAACCAGACGAGGCCGGCTCGACGACGGACCCGGGGGCTGCTGATCCCCTGGTCGCCAGTGTCTTCCACATACGGGAGATACCTTCCTGGGCAGAGCCGTTCTCCAACTACCTCATCAACGGGGACTTGCCGCAAGACGAAGCGGAAGCTAGGTGAATTCAACGCCGAGCAGGGGCGTACACCATCATCAACAGCGAGCTATACAAGCGCAGCGTGTCAGGCATCTTCCAGAAGTGCATCGAGCCGAAAGAAGGGATGGAGCTGCTAAGAGAGATACACCAAGAGGAGTGCGGACATCACGCATCTTCTAGAGCCTTGGTGGCCAAAGCCTTCCGCCATGGCTTCTACTGGCCAACGACCAAGCAGAATGCAGAGCAGCTGGTGAAACAGTGCAACGGCTGCCAGCGCTTCTCCAAGCACAGAAACACTCCAGCGGCAGCCCTCAAGACCATCCCGCTCACCTGGCCGTTCGCGGTTTGGGGTCTGGACATGGTAGGGCCATTCAAGACCGCACCCGGGGGCTTGACGCATCTGTTGGTTGCTGTGGACAAGTTCACCAAGTGGATCGAGGCCAAGCCAATCAAAAAACTCGACGGCTCATCCACAATCAAGTTCTTCAACAAGATCATCACAAGATATGGAGTTCCCCACAGCATCATCACCGACAACGGGAAAAACTTTGCGAAGGGAGTCTTCGTTGATTACTGTGGCCAGAAAGGTATCCGGCTGGACTTAGCGTCAATGGCGCACCCTCAGACAAATGGGCAAGTGGAGAAGGCGAATGGGCTGATCCTGGCCGGCATCAAACCAAGACTGGTCTAGCCTCTCGAACGCTCAGACGGCTGTTGGGTCGAGGAGTTACCCTCAGTGCTCTGGAGCCTGCGCACCACTCCAAATCGCTCTGTCGGCTTCACACCTTTCTTCCTAGTCTATGGAGCAGAAGCGGTGTTGCCCACGGACATTGAGTTCGACGCGCCCAGAATTGTCCAGTACACGGAGAAGCAAGCAGAAGAAGCTCGCGAAGATGGTGTTGACCTCCTCGAGGAGGCACGAGAACAGACTCTGGCCAGATCAGCGCTATATCAGCAGCTGCTGCGATGATACCACAGCCGGAAAATTCGCCCGCTCGCGTTTCGCGAAGGAGATCTCATACTCTGGCTGGTCCAAAGCACTAAGGGCATGCACAAGCTGTCTCCTCCCTGGGAGGGACCGTTCATTGTCAGCCGGGTGCTGGGCAATGGGGCATATTACCTCATCGATGCACAAGAGCCCAGAAAGAACAAGGCAGATAACTCTGACAAGGAGACCGAGCGTCCCTGGAATGTCAGTCTCCTAAGACCTTTCTTCTGCTAAGGCAAAAGCTTGTACCCCGAAAAACGTGTCAATGAACAAAGGAAAACGGAGCGGCTAGTTACGGCTGGCTCCGAGGAAAACACTTCGTATATGTTTTGCTTCCTGCGTTATTCACTTGACCGGTAGCCGGCTCCAGGCACCGAGCCACAGCCGGCAGCCCCAAAAAACGATTGATCCCTCGCCAGCCGGATGAGTACTACGTATGAAGAAGGTCTCGAGCCCAACCTCCACCTTCCGGCTCCGCATAGCCGGACGGATAGGAGCCGGCAGGCCACATACAAAGGAAAGCCGCAGAGCAGAACCACAAACGATAGAAAAATCGCTCAACCAGGCATTAAGGGCAGTGTCTATTAACTAAGCGTTGGCTAGCACGAGTCGGGGGCCTGATAGACCGAAGTACTACTTCTCACTCCGCAGCACGCTCCCACCCTAGGCCGGCATTCGGCTGCCGGCCCAAGGGAGACCAATCGGCACCAGGCTGCCGGTTGGGGGTAGAAGGGCCAAAGGGTGGGAAGATTAAGGAAAAAGTTGAGGGAACCGGACGAAGGCAAAGCCAGCAAATAGTTGATAGTCGCAGTCTCTCGACGCTTGGGCTGAGAAGCCATGTCCAAGAGGTTCGAAGCTAGAGCTACCTCGCTTGGCGTTGGCGTCGTTCACGAAAAGTTAGTTTCGAGCTAGCTGTTAGTCCAGCTACCCCAAAACTCGGGGGCTAGGGGGAAAGGGAATTGGCCCTCAGAAGTGGGCCGGCTCCAGTACCTCGCCGGCTGTCCGATCAGTTGGCGCTGCGACACGATCGGCAAACGAGCAACGAAATTGGAACCTAACACGCGCAAAGCAACGGCTAGAGCCGGAAATTGGGAGGTCTACTCCAATCGTGGCTTGGGACGTGCGAAGGCCTGGGAAGGGAAACGTGCCGGCTTCGACCTCGCCCGAGCTGGTACAAGACTCAGTCTCCGTCCCAACTCCGCTGAGCCGGGACTAGTCCGTCCCCCCCGGAGCCGGCTAGCAGAAGCACCATTCCCTCCGCGTTGAAGCCGGAGGAGCCCGCCCGAAGCGTCTGCGCAGGGCAGTGACTATCGTAGTCCCTATCTACGGATTTGCGTGATAGCGGTTTCGTTAAGAGAAGAATCATCGCATCACAACGGTGTCAAGCAGAAGACATTTGCGCGATGGCCAAATACACAGTGAAGAAAGACATTCACACAGCAAACAAGGAAAGACAAGTTTTCATTAAGCGAAAGTTTGAGGATTACAAAAGCTTCCTAAATCGCTACCCTAAGAGCGCCAAGCACTCCCAGCCCGGGGATGCTCGCCTTTCTCGGCCCGGCGCGAGCGCCGCATGGACTTCGCCCCAGAGAAGTCCGCGTTGGAGGTCGACAAGGTTTGCCCATCACGGCTGGGCGGCGAAGGCACGGGCGGAGAGGGTGCCGTCGAAGAGGCAGATGGTGAAGTCCTCCTTCTCATCTTGGCGGGTGAGAAGGATGAACCAACCCTCGTGCACGCCGTAGTCGATGAAGAACTTCGACCACCCGTCGCGAAAGTAGCACACCCCCTGGCCGTCGTAGTAGACCTCGACGCGGTACGTGGGCTGGCCGCCGCTGCATTCCCGCGGCTTGGCGTAGGCCATCTCCTGGTCCTCCATCGAGCTTGTGAACTGGGTCGGAAGGCGGAGGAGATCCCGGGCACCGGCGAGCACGGGGATGATGCAGGTGGAGCATCCCTGGGCCGAGATATAGGCCGGCGGCTGGAGCGCCGGTTTCTCCAGCCAGGGCCGCGACGGGCCTAGCGGAGGAGGGGCCACCGCGCGGGGCCCCGCGGGAGTGGCAGCGACCCTGAAGATAGCGGGGGCTTTCTTGTTTTTGCTACCCAGCGGCCGCCCACGACGGCGAGACGACGAAGGAGCAGCAGCCGCCGCGGAAGCGGTCTTCTTCCCGCTCCCCTTCGGACGGCCTGGCCTCCGTTTCTCCGGGATGCCCGTGTCGCCGGAAGCTCCGGCCAGCTAAGGTGCGACGGAGGTGGAAGCAGTGGCGACGGCCTTCGCCGTGAGGGCCTCCAAGGTACTCTTGTTGCGGCTCCCTTTCGGGCGACCACGTTTCTGAGATGCGGAAGGCGCCGGTTCCGGCGCCTCGACCTCCTCTTTGCTCCCCTCCGGAACCTTGTCATCGCTGGCAGTGGAACCGCTAGGGGACGACATGATCGGGTTGGGCTCGGAAAGGCAAAGCTCGAGGTGAGGGGAGAAGTGGGGGATGCCCTGGGCAGCGAGCACGCTCGGTATTTAAAGAAGAGCGGCGAAGGGGTAACCCCCGACGTTTCAGTAACCAACTTCCGCATCGTGTGCCACCACGGCGGTTGCCGCAGCGGATCGTGGGAGGAGTTGATGGGACACGTTGCTGACGTACGCCAGCCCACCTCGCATGATGACTCAGGAAGTTATGACGGTGGTGATTCCGAAGTCAAAATGACAAGACTGGCCACTGGCATGCTGCGCCGGCCGCCGTGTGGGAACAAGACCCGAAGCGGCGCAAGTTCCCAGGAGGCAGCACGCCGGCTCGCGGCCACCAGCCGGGTCGCATCTGGAGCCGGCTCGTCTCGAGACGGCCGGAGGAACTTTGCGAAACGTAACCTCGAGGACTAAGAGCGACCGAGCCGGGCCAGAATCCTGGGACTTCGACGAAAGCAAGCAAGACTTCGGCGAGAAGAGGAACCCACCGAAGCCCCATGCTAGCCCATGAGACTTCGCCGGTTTCGGGGGCTAGTGTCGTGGGGATGACTTAGGGGGCGCACCACGGGCCGGGCAATATGCCGGCTGGCGTCCCAGGAGTCCCCACGGCTTTAGCACGAGAAGACCAGCTCCGCCCGAAGGGCCGGCTGCGCCAGCAGCTGGCTGCGACTCCACCGAGGAGAACTGGAGCCGGGCGATGAAGACAAAGCTTCCCAACGGTTGTCTGGCCGAAAGTAGGTCGGCCCCGACAGGAGCGACCGAGGCCAAGGACGGAATGACGCCCGCCACGACCGGCCTCAGCCAATGAGAGATCGAAGACCCTTCCCCACGACGGGATCCGAGGCAAAAGAGAAGGGATATGCCCTCCAGATGCCGGCCCAGGGGAAAGGCACTTTATAAAGTGCCTTTGCCAGAGCAGGGCCAGAAGATCACGCCAAAGACGCCGCCGCCGAGGAGCCGGCAGCCGGCCGAATCGTTACCTAACCTGTAACCAGGCCCCCGCCTATATAAGGGGGCCTGGACCCTTAGCATAGGGGGATCCCGATCATCTTCTTCCTCCTCTAGCCCGAACAACTCGAGGAGCACTGTTATCGATACTATCCAATCAATACGAAGCAGGCAGGAAGTAGGGGTTTACCTCCAACCGGGAGGGCCCTAAACCTGGGTAAACCGAGGTGTCTCTGTTGGCACGATCCCGAGCCGGACCCATCGTCACCATCGTCGAGCCCCTCCGATAAGCCTCCCCATGGCTACTGTCTCTAAATTCCCACGACAAGCATGCAAGTCAATGGGTACTTAATTTAGTAAGGAAAATAACAAACCCAACCACTATGTCCTCATGAGCTAAAAATAGTGTCACAAAATGAGAAGTATTTTGAAGGTTTTGAAAGGTAGCACATGAGAATTTACTTGGAATGTCTTGAAATACCATGCATAGGAATTTATAATGGACTCTTTGGAATAACTTGGTTTTTGGGAGTTGGATGCATGAGAAGTATTCCCTCTTAGTACAGGTTTTTGGCTAGCAAGGCTGGGTAGCAAGCATAAGAGTTGAGTGAATCAAATAAACGTTCAAGTGATAGAAAACAATCATGCAATCTTACTTGGAAGTACAAACGATCTTAACTTGAGAATACTAAGCTTATGAGCCAATCAAGGAAGAAAGATAATGGAATAATGTATCTACATGTATTTCTCCCTTTTCTACTGAAGCCTCAAAGTATTGTTGCTACTGACCATTGCTAAGTTTGCCAAAACCAACTAGATTTTCTTCTCCCAAAGTGATACCAATACTAACCACAAGATTAATCATATAACAGAAATCACAAACTAAAATAAAGTGTGCAGAAAGTAAATGATAAGACTTCTCATTAATATTTCATAACCGCAACTCACACCAAGGGATACATAGATAACCAACTAAAGGAGAGATACTTCCACACTGCAAACCATCCTATATGATAACTTCTCTACTCATGATATAACTCTACAGAAAAGTAAAAGGGGTAAAAGATAATGATGTGATACCGCGGTACTCTCCCAAGCTTGGAACAAGCCGAGGGGATGCCAATACCAATGACAAATTACTCCTTCGGTGGTGGTGGTGAATCTTTATCATCATCAAACTTCCAAGGTAGAGGCTCCCCATCAACAAAGGATGACTTGGTTTCCATTATCCTGAAACTGGCAGCAGAACTTATTTGTTTAAACCTAGCCTCATACTCACAGTTTTGATTTTGCATGTCGTAGAGTTGTGCTTGTAATTTGTTGGTGGTCTCGTGGAGTGATGAGATATCATCCCAGAGCTTGGTAGTCTCCTTCTTGTGCTCGGCGATGAGTTATGCACGTATACTATGGATAATGTCCACTTCTCGTTCTGCCATCTTCTTGTATCTAAAGACTTCTTACTCCAACTCTTCCATCCTAGCTTCCAGAATGCCCTCTCCTTTAGGACCCTGAACATCTTCTATCTACACCTCCCCATCCTTGAGCAACAACTCCTTGGGATGCATCTTCAGCTCATTCATGTACGGATTAATGATGTCCGCAAGGGAGTTCTCCTTGGATGATCCAGAAGAAAACATGGTGGCTCTAGATTTGAGGATGAAATCTAGCAGAAACAGATCGAAATGAAAACACGATGAGAAAATGATATACGGACCTCGAGGGATCTGGGGGATTATATAGCCGAAAGTTTAACAACAAAAGGAAGGCACGGGATGAAACTGGGTCGGAAACGAGCTCTGAGGCGACCACACCACATGGTGGCGCGGCTAGTAGGGGGCCTGCGCCATGGGGTGGTGTGGTGCCCTCGGGCACCGTTTCCTACCCATTTTCGTCTCGTAATTTTTCATTTTAATAAAAACAACAAAAATATAAGCAAGAAAGTTTAACGTGAACTTTTTCTTACTAAAACTGTTACCTATTTGAAAACAGACTCTGTAGTTTCCTGCATTTGTTCTTTGATAAATTCTTCTGGAGTCACCACTTGAATATTATCGATATCTTCATTATAAGAATATCTAGAGATATAATGTTTGAGTATTTGCCCATTCACCACTTGCGTAATGTTATCTTTTAGTGAAGCAATTTTTATTGCACCTGAATGATACACTGCTTCAATAACAAAGGGTCCTTCCCATTTTGAGAGTAATTTTCCTGCAAAACATCTGAGACGAGACCTATACAATAGAACTTTCTCACCAACATGGAACTCTCTCTTAAGAATTCTCCTATCATGCCATTTTTTAACTTTCTCTTTAAAGAGTCCAGCATTTTCATAAGCTTCACTTCTCCATTCATCTAAAGAACTCAGGTCAAGCAACCTTTTCTTACCAGCAAGTTTAAAATCTCTATTAAGTTCTTTCACTGCCCAATAAGCTTTGTGTTCTAATTCTAAAGGCAAGTGACAAGCTTTTCCATAAACCATTTTGTAAGGAGACATACCTATAGGATTTTTATAAGCAGTTCTATAAGCCCATAAAGCATCATTTAACTTACTAGCCCAATTTTTCCTAGATTTATTAACAGTCTTTCACAAGATAGACCTAATTTCTCTATTTGATAACTCTACTTGCCCACTTGTTTGGGGATGATAAGCTGAAGCAATTCTATGATTAACATCATATCTAGCAAGGGTCTTCCTAAAACCACCATGAATAAAATGAGAACCTCCATCAGTCATAAGATATCTAGGCACACCAAACCTAGGAAAAATAACATCCTTAAGCATTTTTAACGAGGTCTCACCATCAGCACTCTTTGTAGGTATAGCTTCTACCCACTTAGTAACATAATCAACAACAACAAGTATATGAGTATAACCTTCTGAAGGAGGAAAAGGACCCATAAAGTCAAATCCCCAGTAGTCAAATGGTTCAATAACAAGAGAATAATTCATAGGCATTTCATTGCGTCTAGAAATATTACCAACTCTTTGACATTCATCACAAGATAAAATAAATTTTCTTGCATCTTTAAAAAGGGTAGGCCAATAAAAACCTAATTGTAGAACCTTTTGTGCAGTTCTATCTCCAGCATGATGTCCTTCATAAGAACTACCATGACATTTCCTCAATATCTCTTGTTGTTCATATTCTGGAACACATCTTTGCATAATACCATCCACTCCTTCTTTATATAAATGTGGGTCATCCCAAAAATAATGTCTCAAGCCATAAAAGAATTTCCTTCTTTGCTGAGCTGTAAAGGTTGGAGGCAAATACTTGGAAACAATAAAGTTAGCATAATCAGCATACCAAGGACTCTCTCACAAGGTTACTTTTATTGCAGCCAATTGTTCATTTGGAAAACTATCATTAACAGGAATAGGATCATAAGAAACGTTTTCCAATCTAGACAAATTATCAGCAACAGGATTTTTAGCACCTTTCCTATCTACAATGTGCAAATGAAACTCTTGTAAAAGCAACACCCATCTAATAAACCTAGGCTTAGAATCTTTCTTTTCCATAAGGTACCTAATAGCAGCATGATCAGTATGAATAGTAACTTTTGAATCAACAATATAAGGTCTAAATTTATCACAAGCAAAGACTACGGCTAGGAACTCTTTTTCAGTAGTAGCATAATTCTTTTGAGCAGCATCAATAGTCTTACTAGCATAATGAGTAACATTCAACTTCTTATCTACTCGATGTCCAAGAACAGCACCTACTACAAAATCACTAGCATCACACATAATTTCAAAGCGTAAATTCCAATCAGGTGGTTGGACAATAGGAGCAGTAATTAAAGCCTTCTTAAAAATTTCAAAAGCTTCCTTACAATTATCATCAAAAATAAAAGGTACATCTTTTTGGAGAAGATTAGTAAGAGGCTTTGAAATTTTAGAGAAATCTTTAAAAAACCTCCTATAGAAACCAGCATGACCAAAAATACTACGAATATCTTTGACATCCCTAGGACATGGCATTTTCTCAATTGCTTCAACTTTTGCTCTGTCAACTTCAATACCTCTTTCAGAAATTTTATGTCCAAGAACAATTCCTTCATTAACCATAAAGTGACATTTTGCCCAATTAAGAAAAAGATTAGTTTCCTCACATCTTTGCAAAACTTTATCAAGATTGTGCAAACAATTATCAAAAGAAGTTCCATAGACGAAGAAATCGTCCATGAATACTTCCACAATTTCTTCACAAAAACCATGAAAGATAGCAGACATGCATCTTTGAAACGTAGCAGGAGCATTACACAAACCAAAAGGAATACGTCTATAAGCATAAGTTTCATAAGGACAAGTAAAAGTGGTTTTCTCTTGATCTTGCTTTTTAACAGCAATTTGCGAAAACCCAGAATAACCATCGAAAAAACAAAAATGAGTTTTCTTAGATAATGTTTCTAACATTTGATCTATAAAAGGTAAAGGATAATGATCTTTCTTAGTAACTGTGTTAACCTTCTAAAATCGATGCACATCCTATAACCAACTACTACTCTTTGAGGAATAAGCTATTTATTTTCATTAGGCACAACAGTAATTCCTCCTTTCTTAGGGACACAATGTACAGGAGTAACCCATCTACTATCAGCAATAGGATAAATAATACCAGCATCAAGGAGTTTCAATACCTCATTTCTTACCACTTCCTTTATCTTAGGAATTAAACGGCATTGATGTTCAACAACTGGCTTTGCATCAGGCTCCATATTGAAAGCATGCAGACATATAGTAGGGGAAATCCCTTTTAAATCATCAAGAGTATATCCAATAGCTCCTCGGTGTTTCCTCAATATTTCCAATTACCTTTCTTCTTCCTTCCCCGAAAGTTTAGAACTAATAATAACAGGATATGTTTTCTTATCATCAATATAAGCATATTTCAGATCATCTGGTAAAGGTTTTAAATCGAAAAATGATCCTCTTTGGGTGGTAATGTGGTACCCAAGTCTTCCATGGGTAAATTATGTTTAAGCATCTCTGGTTTACAAAGAAGAATCTTGTCAATCTCATTTCTTTCTTCCATAAAGATCTCACTTTCGTGGTCCTCCATATATTGCTGCAAAGCATAATTAGGAGCAAGAGCAATAGAGGCAAGTTGTTCAACTCTAAAATCTTCATTAGGAAATTCAGTTTCATAAGGAGCTTTTGTAAACTTAAAAATATGAAACTCATAAGATTCTCCATCAAATTTAGTTAAAATTTTCTCCTTCTTACAATCTATAATAGTGCCACAAGTGTTCAAGAAAGATCTACCAAAAATGATAGGACAAGTTTAACTAGCAGCTGAACCAAGTACTAGAAAATCAGCAGGATATTTAGTCTTACCGCATAGAACTTCCACATCTCTAACAATAACAATTGGAGAGATAGTTTCTCTATTAGAAAGCTGAATAACCACATCAATTTCTTCAAGTTCACAAGAACCAATTTCATGCATGATTTTTCTGTAAAGCTCATAAGGAATAACACTCGAACTTGCACCAATATCGCATAAACCATAATAGCAATGATCACCTATCCTGACAGAAACCACAGGAACACTAGTTTTCCTAGATCTACTAGGATGTGAAACAATCTAAGAAGCATCTTCATAGAAGATAATGTGTCCCTCTTCTACATTTTCAGTGACAAGGTTCTTTACTATTGCTACTACAGGTTTAACAGTTATTTGTTCATCAGGTTCTATAGCTTTCTTTGCACTTTTGTTAATCACACTAGTTATCATAGAATGCTCCTTTACCTTAGGAGGTGAACGTATTTTCTCAATATAAGGTTCAAGAAAAATTCGATCAACAGTACAAACTTCAATATTTCTAGCAGGAACACAATTAACATTATCTTTACAAGGTGCATGCTACTTGTTCCATTCTTTTTTTGCAATATCAAGATAAGAGGCAAAGGCCTTAAAACAGTTTGCAATTATTTGAGAATCAAGACCATAAGCAGCACTAATATTATGAAAGTCATCAGTTCCCATAAAAGATTTAATGCATTCATAATCATAATTTATACCCGACTTTTTTCCTTTGCCATTCTCCCATCCTTCAGTATTTTCCTGAATATGGTCGAGAAGTTCCTATTTAGCTTCTTCTTTCATACATGAATGATCCAGAACAAGAAGCATCCAATAAATCCTTATCATGAAGAAAAAGCCTTGCATAGAAGTTATTAATAACAATATTACTAGGGAGCTCATGAATGGGACATTTGAGCATTAGTGACTTCAACCTCCCCCACACTTGGGCAATACTCTCTCCATCATGAGGCCAAAAATTATATATTTGATTCCAATCTTTATAAATCTCACTAGGAGGATAGAATTTAGAATAAAAGAGAGGTATAATTTCCTCCCAGCCAATAGATAGGCCATTCTTCAGCAGCTTATACCATTCCGCAACTTTGCCCTTCAGTGATAAAGAGAATAGCTTCCTCTTAACTTGGTCCGATGAAATACCTGCACACTTGAACAAGTCGCATAATTCATATATAAAGAGCAAATAATCACCAAGATGGACAGTTCCATCTCCTAAATAGCAGTTATTCATAACATGTTCATAGGTATTTTAAAAGGATCCAATTGAGCAGGCGGTGGTTCATCTACTACCGTAATTGTGGGGACCCCAGTTTACCACTCCAGGATTCCCGTTATGCATACAACTCATGATCCCATGATCAGTATGTCGTGAGTCCACATAACCGAGCTGATATCAAAGTTACATCATCCATTACAGTACCGAATATAATGGTCTTACAATTGGTCACATGACCAAGACTGATATTGCCACGCAGGGCAAGTTTACAATTAAGCAGCAGATACCAAGCAGCGTTGATGACCCACGTCATGCCTACTACCCTATAGGCAACCGACTGGGAGACATTCCTAGTTCACATCGGTATCGTTGTTCCCACCATCATCTTCCTCATAGTCATCTTCCAGGTCTGACCAAGTTAATAGCCAGGGACAAAGCCGTGAGTACTATGGGGACCCCGGATTACCCATCCGGAATACCCGATATGCATACAATTCACGATCCCATGATCAGTGTGTCGTGAATCCACATATCCGAGTTGATAACAAAATTACATCATCCATTACAGTACCTAATAATATACTTACAATTGGTCACATGACCAAGTATGATATTGCCATGCAGGGCACGCCTACAACTAAGCAGCGGATACCAAGCAGCGTTGATGACCCACATCATGCCTACTACCCTACAGGCAACTGACTGGGAGACGTTCCTAGTTCGCACCAGCGTCATCATAACCACCTTCTCCTTCCGTATTGTCTTCTGCATAGTCTGACCAAGTTAATAGCCAGGGACAAAGCCATGAGTACATTTTGAATTGTACTCGCAAACCATCTAAGAAGAAGTATTGTCATGCAGTTTGGCTGTAGCAAGGAGAAAGGCTCTAATCTAGTTTATCCTATCTAGTCAATTTTTCGTGTCGATATAGCATGTATTACAACATTTCTATATCCCTATTAAAGAAAACATTTAGAAAACCTTTTTAGTAAAATCTCTAGGAAAGGGGTAAACTCATTTGATTTCCAAGAGAGAGTCGGTGGTCAATCAAACATGACCACCTTCCTTTATAAAACCAGGTCAATCACACATGACCATCTCCCTTCCCTCGGCAGTACCCTGCAAGTACTCCGAACCATAACCGTGCCACGGTAGTACCCTCCGAGTACTCCGTCCAGCACCTTTCTCCATTTTTCTGAAAACATTCTTGTAAAACCAAAACCTGACATTGGGCTTAGTAAGGGTCGTCCCAACCATCCATGACTGAGGACTCGGCTATTCGAATAGATTTACACTCTGCAGAGGTTGTACACTTTACCCACAATCAGCCGGATACTCATCGTGTGGGTATCTTCCCCGCATAACATCATATGCCATGACAAGCACCCGATCAAAGCCTTTCGCTTATCTACCTTAGTACGGGAATCTACCATATGGAGTATGTACCTCCCCGGCACACCCTGGCAGTCTACCTCCATGTTCGAGCATAACTCCAGTGCCACGTTAGGAGACCCATAGTGTCTTCCCGCCGGATAAATCCCTCACTGGATCCCGATTTACTATTGCCCACTTACTTGCAGCAATCCGGATTCCGGGGTACCACGTACCCTTATATAGTTATGAGACTCCCGTACTAAAATAAACAAACTACGAGCTAAGCCCCGTCCCATACCAGGGTAATCGTGGTTGCATGGGTTAATTGTTCTGAGCGAACACTTAGTGATCACCAATGTCATTTCTGAAAAACTCATGCCTCCAACTCCGGGATATACATCCCCACCTTACTTTCAAACTCATTTTTGAAATCCATCAATGGAATAGCACTCCATCCCAAGGTTTTCAAAATCATTTTCAAAGACCCATTTGAGTGTTCCCAACCTAGAGTTTTTGCTCCACTACAAAGTTTCCCAAAGGCTTTGCTGCTAATCAACAAGCCACTGCTGCAAGGGTTGTGAATAGGTGTTCAAAGGGGTCATCTCGAAGGATGATAACAAATTGGCTCGCGGAGCTTGAGCCAACAAATAATTGCTACAAGGACTATAGCAATATAAAAACATGCAGTTTAATAAACCTTTATGAAACATGCAAAGTAAGTGAATAGGATCAGATATGTATCAAGTATAGATGGCTTGCCTTGGTTGGCTTGTCCCTAATCTCCTTCTTCTTGGTACTCAAACACCTCCCCCTCCCCCGCACACTCGTCGTTCGAATCTATCGCCGAAAAAATAAAAGCACACATGCATACACAGGTCACAAGCATTTCAGCAATTCATAACATATCATCAAAGAGTATCAGAAGCAAACAAGTTTAGAAAACAATCAAGATTTCATAAGTTCCTAATTAACAATCATCCCTATTAGAGCTAGGGTTTCTTATATAGAGCAACATAACAACATCCCATCTAAATCAAGCATGGAGTCAACCAAATGAACCAAAGCATCACATCCAGCATACTTGCAAGTTGACAACAATCTTAAGAACCTAACAAAGTTGGATTTACTGAAAAACAAGTTGTGGTTAATTTTCCTATGAATTAAACAATAGGGAATAGCACTAGAGCACCAAAATATTCCTCAGATATTCTTGGAGTTTCAGAAAAACATGAGGTAAAATGTTCTGGAAACCTCTTCCAGAACACAATCCAGCAAAGTTGGATTCAATACAAAATTCTATTCCTACTGCAAATGGTGATTTTCCTAATATTAACTACACACCATGCCATATTAATTCCTACAGCAAAGATATAGATCCTAAAATAGTAAGTCCAGTGGGTCTAGCAAGATAACGTACTGGGGTACCTCTGAAAATTGGATGCATACTAAAACAGTACCTAGAACTTAAGATTTGAAATAAAGTTTGAAAAGAGACTTAATTAACCACTAAAATTATCATTTGATAAACATTAATCCTATAGACAAGGGACTAGTGCCATCTAAAAGATAATAACCTAAGCTACTCGTAGAAATTTGAATCACCCAAAAGATCCTGGCGGCAGAGCTTGGGTCAGAGCCGAGGAAGAAGGGAAGAAAAGGGGAGCTGGGGTCTGGTCTGGGTCATTTTTGAGGGGGGATAGGGAGCAGAGCAACGGGGTGGATGCTTAAATAGGCAGGGGAGGAGCAGGTGTGCGCAAGCGAGGCAGAGAGCAGCATCACTCGATGCGCATTGGCCAGAGCGGCGACACGAGGGACGGGAGCTTTACGACAAACAGAAGGAGCGTGGCTACACCAACGGGTCAAGGAATGCTATAGGAGGTCTCTAGCGAGGTTTGAGGTGCGGGGGTGGTCTGTAAGATTGGAGAGGGTCGGCTGAATGCATGCCCGCCAGGTGTTCGATGAGCCGTCGGCTCCCAGAGCACAGTCGATTGAGGCCAAGAGGAAAAGTACAAGGAGCTGCCGTGCTAGGGAAGTCTCGAGGACGGTTAGGGGAGGCCAGTCGCGCGGTGGCTTGGGCAATGGTGGTCGTTTAGAAAATCGCATCAGAGAGAAAGAGAGAGGACTAGGGAGAGGTAAGGCTGCAGTTTGGAGGGTACATGCGTGCAGGTAATTGCATACTTACCGGCTGTAATAGGTGGGGTGGTTTGGAACAAGATCTTGCAAAGATTTTGCCCAAGGCATGCGTGTGTCCTTTCTTCTCTCTTCCCTACTCCCGGAACCAATTAGCAAGAGTGAGCACTATAGCTACAGTACAATTTTGACCAGATATAGGTGAGGGTGCTGGGGTGGTCGTAGGGGTTGGTTTGGTTGAGTTTTCAAAAGAATTTGAGATAGTTAGGAATAGGTAGCTAGAGATGAAAATATAACTTGATGCATGCATAGATCAAATTTGGATTTGCCTAGCTTAATTTTCTCCAAGAAGTTTATGAGGGAGAATAGGTCAAGAGGGCAGTAAGTATCCTAGTTATGCACTTGCCAGATTTGGTTCTAATCCTAATTTGGGTAAGACTTTGGATATTTTTGGGGGTAAGCAAGTAGGATTTTGGGATCCATGGGATTCTACGGGAATAAGATAGCATTGTGGGAGACTACCAATATGTTTGATAAGAAGAAAAGGACATGAAATAGAATAGTTGCCATTTTATGCATTTCATTAAATGAGAAAGATGGAATAAGGAAATAATTATTTTTGATGGAGGAGTGGTGATAATATGCAAGAATAACATTTCTAAAGTTAGTGGACAGTAATTGAATTTTGGAGAGAAATCATATTGAGTCTTGACCTGTGACCAAGAAGATTAAGGGAGAATGAAAGGAGTGAAACAGTTTTGACTAGGGTTTAAAACACAGTCACATGAATGGGTGGAAGACTTCAAAATGCACCAACAAGTGCATGGATAGTTAGAGTAGATCAAAAGGAAGAGGAATAGGGCATAGGATGGTCTCTGAACAATTTATTTCGAAGTTTAAAAGTGGGAGCAAAAGTGCAACTGATAATAGTCAAATGGTCAGCAGTTTGATTAGGGTCAGAAACAAGACTAGAACAAGTAACAGATGACCTCAAATGACTAGGTGCTAATGGAAGGAATGGAAGAATATATATCAAAGATGAGTTCTAGGAAGGTACATTGCCATGGATAGGATAGATGAGCTTAATACAAGTGTTGGAAAATTGAATCTGCTAATAGACATTAAGATAGTCTGCACACTAGGTGTTTGATAAAATGATTGCAAGAAAATATTTTGCAAAAACTGAGAGGAGCCTTCTAAGATGGGATGTAGATGATCCTAATAAGACCATGGGTGCTTTCCTTAGGCTAGTTTGATTGGTTCTAAAATTCCTCAAAAAGGGGCTCCTAATGTCTTATGGTAAGACTAGGGCATTAGAGTTAGAGATTTTTGGATTAAGAGGAAAACAACTTGTTTTGGTTGATTTACAAATAAGAGTTGATTTTTAGCCAAGGGGGGGGGGTTTGAATATTAGAGAGAGATCTCAAAACATTTATAAACCCTGGGTACAATTCCCATAATTTTCAGAGACAAGAATAATACCAGAGAAGTATTCTTCCCATTTCTCCTATCTTTGTAAAAAGGAAAAGTAGTTGGGAAAATACTTTTATAAAAGATATTGAAGAATGAAATAAGTGCTCATAAAGAGGGAACCTCATTTCTAATTTTTTGATAAACTTGAATTTTGAAAAATAAATACTCCTTCCATCAGGAATAGAGTTGTAGGGTTTTACAAAGAAGGAAACATCAAAAATAGGTTTTATATAGAAAATATATTGAAAGTAGTTTAGAAGAATATCCCACTGACCATTTTATAAATTGATGTGCTTTAGATAGGTTAGGCCATAGGCTACCTGTAGATCATAGCTACACACCAGGAACTCAATCAAAGTCAAACAAGTCATACAAAGTCAACTCACCAAACAAGGTCAATCATTTGCAGCTAATCTAGCATCACCAGAAACAATGATTGAACAATTGCTCAATGGTGATCATGCCATGGTCAAGTAGAAAAGAGATTCAAATAGAGGAGTAAAGCTCTTGTAGAATTTTCAGAAACTGGTGGAGACATAACATCTCCTTTAGAAAGTTTTCTTAAAGGTGTTTGAAATCCTTTTATAAATATCAGCAAAGTAAAAGTTTATAAAATAGTGGGACCATTCTAATTTGTGGGTCCCAATAATTTTGTAAATACTAGTTTTGATAAAAGCTTCGTCTCAGAGATAAATCTTGGCTCTTATTTTGGACAAATAAAATAATTTGAAAAAGGAGAGGTTGCCAAGATAATGGTTTTGGAAAAATGGCTAGAAGCATAAAGAAGGGCATGATCACAAGGGCACAAGGATTGTGTTGGTTCACCATAGTGTTCAACAAGCAACTCAAACAGACATCATTAACATAACAACCAAAGCAAACAAGCAAGAAATAGTACTTCCAGAGGTTTGCACAAAAAGTTTTTGTTGGCCCTCATTTTTGGCTCACTAAACACTACTTAAACAGGTTTCAAAAAGTGGGGTGTTACAGCTCTTCCCCCCTTAAACAGAATCTCTTCCCGAGATTCCTAAGCATAGTAGTAAGAGGTGATGAGACTAAGTTAGAGTTAGTCTTCAAAAGGTTGCTCTCCCAACTCATCGGTGATAAACTGAGTTACATCGAGGACTTGTTTTTGATGAAGGTGTAGATCGTCTTCATTTGCTAAAGTTGATGGCTGAAGAGTTGAGGTTGCCGAAGTATCCTGTTGAAACCTTGTTGGGACACTCTTAAGGTTAGCGGGGTTAGGCTATCTAGTATGCCCGAAAAGATTTTTCGAGAGTTAGAAGGTTTCCAGCTCGCAAATTGAGGTCTTGATGAGTCAAGGCTTCTCGGGTAGCATTTGTTGTCTTGGGGGTTGTCGCTTCCTTCATGTATATTGATGGAGTCATCAATTCTTGGGGTTGTGTCTTGAAGCTTGATGTTGGTGTAGACCTTTAATCTCGAGCTTGCAGTCCTCTGAGGATGGTAGACAAGAGCATTTAGGCTTCGATCTTGATAGGCACACCAAATCTGTCGACTTAGTCCTCTATGCTTCCTAACTACCAAGGCGCAGGTTAGTCCTAATAGAAACCATTCTTCTAGGTTGTCTTGTGTTTGAGCTAAAAATGCTCCAGGTGACGATGCACCACCAACGCTCTGTCTTCTAGTAGTCAATGATCTATTCCTTCTTGTCTTCGGGTTGGTGGAGACCATTGAAGATCTTCTTGCTTCCCCATCTTCTTGTAGCCTTGACGATCTAGAGGTGTATTGGGATACCTTGTGTCGACTTCATCTTTCGAGAAATCTTCATGTGGATTTCTACCCGTGGCATAAGTCAGTTTTGGTTTCATACCCGTCAAAATTTTGAATGAGCGAGTGTGTTAGTTAGAAAAGTCTTCACTTCTTCTCGTTGCTATCCCCATGGATATCTCCTAAATGCAGAGTCGACATAGATGGCTTGATTTTGGAGAGTCTTCATCCTTCTATTTGCTCAGTGGAGATCAAGCACGTGAGTCTTCGGGCTTCAAGTAGCGATAACATGTTGAAGTACCAAAGTTAGGCTTGGCTTTGGTACTACTATGCTCAATGTTAGTTGGCTTGTTAGAAGATTAGCAAGTGTTCGGGTGTTAAGAGAGTATCATCAATGTTAGTGAAACTCTAAAGTTAAGGTTAGGTGATCCGGGTTAGTGAAGTCTTTGTCTTCTAGAAGTCCCTTGTAGCCCAGGCGGGTCTATCCTCGGCTTCTTTGATGTTGTAGAGAGGGCTTGACAAAGCTTGAAGCATGTGGTAAAATTTGTCGCGTCGGATCTTGGGGAGGTGTTGCGAGGAGAGTTATAATTCACTCAAGGTTAGAGTTAGCGTTTTATTTAGCTTATCTATGCTACTCAAGTTGACATAAATAGAGGGAATGAAAAACATATTTTAGGGATGTTAGGCCGAAAGGCCAAAAACATGCACACGCACATGGTAGCAGCACACACTCAAGGAGCACACACGGCAACCTTCAAACAATCATATCAAGCATAGGAGGTACTTGATACGTCTCAAACGTATCTATAATTTTTGATGCTCCATGCTTGTTTTTACACCATTTGCCTATTGTTTCGTTACACTTCGTGGCACTTTTATGCATTTTCCGGAACTAACCTATTAACGAGTTGCCACAATGCCAGTTCCCTGTTTTCTGCTGTTTTTGTGTTTCAGAAGTGATACACAGGAAATATTCTCGGAATTGGACAAAACAAGTTCCTGAAGTCTTATTTTACCCGGAAGCTTCCAGAGATCCGAAGAGGCGTAGGAGGGGGGCCACCAGGGCCCCACACGCAGGGGTGGCGCGGCCAGCCCCCTGGCCGCGCGGGCCCCGCGTGAGGGCGCCTGGCTCCTCCTCTGACATCGCCCCTTCGCCTATAAAGACCCCCCGACGGAAAAAACCTAAGTACCCGATTAGTTTTCCAGAACACATCGCGATCCGCGGCCGCCGTCGACCCGAAGATCGGGAGGGTCCAGAAGCTCTTCCCGGCACCCTGCCGGAGAGGGGAATCGCCACCGGAGGTCTTCTTCATCGCCATGCTTGCCTCCGGAGCGATGAGTGAGTAGTCTACCTTGGACTATGGGTCCGTAGCAGTAGCTAGATGGTTGTCTTCTCCACCATGTGCTTCATGTTTAGATCTCATGAGCTGCCCTACATGATTGAGATCACCGTTATGTAATTCTACATGTTTGGTTTGTTGGGATCCGATGAATATTGGTGTTTATGATTGAGTTGCTGTACTGAATATTATCTTTTGTTATCTCTATGTTGTTTATGATCTTGCATGCTCTCCGTTGTTAGTAGCTATCTTGGCCGAGTAGTTGCTACTGACTCCAAGAGGGGGTATTTATGCTCGATAGTGGGTTCATGTCTCTATTTCACCTGGGGGAGTGACAGAAACCTCTAAGGTGGTAGATGTGTTGTTGCTACTAGGGAGAAAACAACATTCATATGCTCAAGGGCATATGCTTTGTTTAGATTACACACTTTGCTTAATGCAATTATCTGTTGTTCGCAACTTAATACTACTGGGGTGTTCGGATTGATATCCCCGGGAGTGGATTATTAGTCATAGATGCAGTTGGATGGCGGTATATGTATTTTGTTGTAATGCCCAGAGTAAATCTCATAGTGATCTTCTTGACATATCACATTTATCTTTATTCTATCAATTGCCCAACTGTAATTTGTTTACCCAGCATGTGTTATTTATCTATGGAGAGACACCACTAGTGAACTGTGGATCCCGGTCCTATTTCCATCATATTGCTATCAACTGTTTACTTTCTCGCACTGTTTACTTTACTCGCATACTTTTACTGTTTTCCACTCGATACACTCATAACCTTTGTTTCAAGCAAACCGGTGAGATTGACAACCTCATCGTAAGTTGGGAGCAAAGTATTTGTTTGTGTGTGTGCAGGTTCCATGTTGCAGCTAGCAAGCAAAGCTTGGACGAGGCGCCATATATAAATTGTCCGCAGCTGTCGCAAACTAGCAAGCATCACCTTCAGTTGCCTATCTCTCCTCTCCAAGAACGATAAACCTTGGTTTCTAAACTGAGGGAAAACTAGCTGCTATACTCATCACACCTTCCTCTTGGGGTTCCCAACGGGCTGGTCATTCACCACGCATCAAGCTAATTTTCTGGCGCCGTTGCTGGGGAGGAAGTAGAAGACTTCTGCGAGGGGAGTTTTTCGCACACACCTTCTTTACTTTGTTATTGCTTTGCTTTACTTTATTTATTTTACCTGCATCGTTTTATATCAAAAACGCAAAAAAATTAGAATCCTTGGTAGTTGTTTTTACTTATCTGCTTTTAGTTTTGTTACAATGAGTAATCCTGAAGTAGAAGTTCATAGTTTCAAGCAACAAGGAGGAGAAAGCTTAAAAGATGCTTGGTATCGTATTAACAATGCTCATCATAGGTGTACCAAAAAGCACTCTACCACGATCCTCCTTAGGAATTTTTATGTTGGTATATCTAGCTGGAATAGGTATGTTCTTGATACTCTTACAGGAGGTAATTTTCTGGGTACTCCCGCTGGAGAAGCATGCACTATAATTGAAAGTTTAGTGGGAATACCACCTATTCATGTTGCTAAAACTGAGACCACCTTGGAGGAGGTGGTAGAAAAGCTCAGCTCTTTAGAGAAAAGTTTGCCAAGTATCCTAGAAAATGCTAGCCGCGTTAGTGAATTAGTAGAAAACATTGGTAAGAGAATTACCGTTTTAGAGGCTAGCATTACTCATGACAATCAAAACTTAAGGATTGGTAAACTAGAAGAGTCTATGGAAACTCTTAGCTTAATCTTCTCTTCTCTTAAATTTAAGAAAGAGAAAGTGTTTGTTGGAAAAGAGCAAAAATTTATGTATGTTCCCAAGGTTTCTGCACTTAAATCTCAACATGTTCTTAAAATTGGTTAGACTCTTAGTTCCACTAAGGGTGACTTGCAGGTTGAATCATCTTCGGGAACCTTCAAAGAGCCTACTGAGGTAACTAGCACTTCATCTATCGATATTACTTGATTCGCAATTTTCTGCGCCTAGCTCAAAGGCGTTAAAGAAACGCACTCTTGGGAGATAACCCAATGTTTTCTTTTCAGTACTTTTTCTTTTATTTGAGTCTTGGAAGTCATTACTACTGTAATGACCGCTCCTTATCTTGTTTGTTTCGTTTTTGTGCCAAGAGAAGCTTCTAATTTGAGCAAGGTAAAGATTTGGGGATGTTGCTGTCCTGAAACTGTTTTCGGTGCTGCACCGTAAAAATTCTTATAAATTCTCTGTTTATCTTTTGGACCTGCCATTTCTTGTACATATGCCCCAGATTATATCCAAACTTTTGTTAGTTGAACACTTTTTGATTTGAGCAACAGAAAATCCTTCAAAAATTCGACCTTTGTCAGCTGTTTAGTTTTGACAGATTTCTGCCAATATTTGTGTTTGCCACTTTATCGCTTTCTTTTTGAGTTCTTTTGGGAGGTTGCTACAGTATTATTTGCTATATATGTGGTGGTTTTGAGTTGAAACCTGAAGCAAAAAGAGGTTGATTATATTTTATGCTTACACTAATGTTGCTAAGAGAATTGTGTTTAGTTTTGTATGAAGGAAGTTTTCAAGTGTAGGGATTGGAGAATGATGAGATGAGTTGAAGAATGGACAAAAGCTCAAGCTTGGGGATGCCCATGCATCACCCCAAGAAATATCCAAGAAGTACAAGCGTCAAAGCTTGGGGATGCCCCCGAGGCACCCCTTCTTCATCGGCAAAAATCAGGTCACCTTTCAAAACACTATATTTTTATTGCTTCATGCACTATGTGTTTTTCTTGGAGCGTCAGTTGTTTTAGTTTTCTTAGTTGGTTTAGTTTGTTTGTTTGCTGCAATAAATGGTTGTACCCCAACAAATTTCCTTTGGAGGAGATGTACTCGTTTTCATTTGCAAAGAACGCTCTAGTTTTCACTCTTATTAAAAATCAAGCGTTCTTCTTTTTCTGCTACTGCTTTTGGTTTTCGTTTTCGCCTTGATTTGCGTTCAGACCTTGTCATATATTTTCATCAAGGTGTATTTTTGCCTCTGATCTTTATTGTTTTTCATCAAAAGAGGTGTCTTTAAAAATTTCAAATGGTGTTGGAAAAGAGAAAAAACTTTGTGCAAAATAGTGGTACAAGAAGGAGCTTATGTAGACTGCGGCTTAGGCTTTTTCATGTCATGCTTGATGTCTTTTTGATAGTATGCTTAGTGGTTTTGCTGTAGCATGACTTGTCTCAAATAACTGAGATTGCTTAATGAGCCTTTGAAAACATCATGCATTGTTTTTATTGTATGGAAGCATTATTTTGGTTTTCTCCTTGATGCTTTATTTGGGTTGACTTGGCGCATGCTCACACATGTTAGACTCTTACAAAGTCGCCAATATCCTTCATGATCATTTTTTTTTTGACTTTTGATGCCATCTTATGCTTCTTTCAATGTCGCTTTGTCGCTTTGCATGATTATGGCCATTATTGCTCTCTTAGTTGGTCGCTCCAAGTCTTTTGCTAGCCCTCGCCTTGTACTGAGTATGAGCTCTACTCGTGCATCCAACTCCTAAAAGCCAAAGTTTTCCAAAATGTCCACCATACATACCTACTAGCAATTTGCTATTCCAAGTAAATTTGACTTGCTTTTATTTTCTCTTCAAATTAAACTCTTACCAGTGTTATGCGAAATTCGGTCAGTAAAGCTCTCACGAACCGGAAGGCACACTTTACTTTTTCCTGTTCTTAAAAATTTGACATTGTGGTCTCTTATGTTGAGTTGTTATGCTTGCAAGTTGTAAGTTGGATTCTAGCCCATCCATGCTGTCATGGGGCAAGCTTTCAACATTGCACTTCTTATTTGAGTTGATATCGTGATCTTTTGTTTATGGATGCCCGCGGTGTGAAATGAATTGGGAATCTTGTGGGGATCATGGATTTTGTATATGTGTTAGGGAAACGCCGGGCCACCAATCTAAGCCATGCATAATTCATGGTGGAAATTTGCAGCATACCCATGGTGAACATACGACGACGCATCTCACAATAAAAAGCTAAATAAAAGGCAAATAAAAGAGATGTCGAGGTGTTCATTGTCTGCTTGTCCTGTCATTTTGGTGTGGGCTTGTTCCATGTCATCGGGCACGGAGGTACCTCATTGGCGGTTCTCAATGATATGCATATACTTACAATGACAAGAGCCTTGCTTGGGACTCTAAGTAAAGTAGCATGAGGTTTGGGTACTCGTATTCACGGGGCACGAGGTTTTCAACTTATGATTTGTCAAGCATATGCATCATAATTATTCTCGCATTAACTTTAACCATTCAAGATGCTTATGATGGGGGCAATGAGAGCTCAAAGCCGGTAAGTACCATAATTTTTGAAGATTATAAAACTTGCAATCACTGCTTCCCTCTGCGAAGGGCCTTTCTTTTACTTTTATGTTGAGTCACCACCTTCTTTCTTTATGCACCATTAAGAGAGCATAGTTGTCATTCTTAGTGTGATATGCATTCTCCCAAAGTTCATTGATTGATTCATGATGATTGGTTTCACTTGTTCTTAAATTATTTGTATCTAGTCGCCCTCTTAAACTTTGAGGTGTCCTATGCATTTATGTTTTGCTCTCTTTGAAGGACAAGCTGAAAACCATTTGTATGTTTTCCTTATGATTTGAACACACGTTTGACTTTCATTGTTTCATTTTCATGATCTTTTATTTGTGTTCATTTGCATGTTTACAACATGGTTGCTAAGTTCTTATTGTCAAGATTATATCTTCATGCCTATGTTTTAAGTTCTTATGATCCCAGCTCACAAATGCTTACATATATGATCAAGATTGTGTAGGTGCATGTCACCTCAAAAATTATTCTTTTATTATCACTTACCTACTCGAGGACGAGCAGGAGTTAAGCTTGGGGATGCTTGATACGTCTCAAACGTATCTATAATTTTTGATGCTCCATGCTTGTTTTTACACCATTTGCCTATTGTTTCGTTACACTTCGTGGCACTTTTATGCATTTTCCAGAACTAACCTATTAACGAGTTGCCACAGTGCCAGTTCCCTGTTTTCTGCTGTTTTTGTGTTTCAGAAGTGATACACAGGAAATATTATCGGAATTGGACGAAACAAGTTCCCGAAGTCTTATTCTACCCGGAAGCTTCCAGAGATCCGAAGAGGAGTAGGAGGGGAGCCACCAGGGCCCCACACGCAGGGGTGGCGCGGCCAGCCTCCTGGCCACGCGGGCCCCGCGTGAGGGCGCCTGGCTCCTCCTCTGACATCGCCCCTTCGCCTATAAAGACCCCCCGACGGAAAAAACCTAAGTACCCGATCAGTTTTCCAGAACACATCGCAATCCGCCGCCGCCGTCGACCCGAAGATCGGGAGGGTCCAGAAGCTCTTCCCGGCACCCTGCCGGAGAGGGGAATCACCACCGGAGGTCTTCTTCATCGCCATGCTTGCCTCCGGAGCGATGAGTGAGTAGTCTACCTTGGACTATGGGTCCATAGCAGTAGCTAGATGGTTGTCTTCTCCACCATGTGCTTCATGTTTAGATCTCATGAGCTGCCCTACATGATTGAGATCACCGTTATGTAATTCTACATGTTTGGTTTGTTGGGATCCAATGAATATTGGTGTTTATGATTGAGTTGTTGTACTGAATATTATCTTTTGTTATCTCTATGTTGTTTATGATCTTGCATGCTCTCCGTTGTTAGTAGCTATCTTAGCCGAGTAGTTGCTAGCCAAGAGGGGGTATTTATGCTCGATAGTGGGTTCATGTCTCTATTTCACCTGGGGGAGTAACAGAAACCTCTAAGGTGGTAGATGTGCTATTGCTACTAGGGAGAAAACAACATTCATATGCTCAAGGGCATATGCTTTGTTTACATTACACACTTTGCTTAATGCAATTATCTGTTGTTCGCAACTTAATACTACTGGGGTGTTCGGATTGATATCCCCGGGAGTGGATTATTAGTCATAGATGCAGTTGGACGGCGGCCTATCTATTTTGTTGTAATGCCCAGAGTAAATCTCATAGTGATCTTCTTGACATATCACGTTTATCTTTATTCTATCAATTGCCCAACTATAATTTGTTTACCCAGCATGTGTTATTTATCTATGGAGAGACACCACTAGTGAACTATGGATCCCGGTCCTATTTCCATCATATTGCTATCACCTGTTTACTTTCTCGCACTGTTTACTTTACTCGCATACTTTTACTGTTTTCCACTCGATACACTCATAACCTTTGTTTCAAGCAAACCGGTGAGATTGACAACCTCATCGTAAGTTGGGAGCAAAGTATTTGTTTGTGTGTGTGCAGGTTCCACGTTGCAGCTAGCAAGCAAAGCTTGGACGAGGCACCATATATAAATTGTCCGCAGCTGTCGCAAACTAGCAAGCATCACCTTCAGTCGCCTGTCTCTCCTCTCCAAGAACGATAAACCTTGGTTTCTAAACTGAGGGAAAACTAGCTGCTATACTCATCACACCTTCCTCTTGGGGTTCCCAACGGGCTGGTCATTCACCACGCATCAGTACTTCATGTACCAAGGAACGCCTAACACGTGCGACATTTGGGGGGTAGCTCAACCAAAACAATTGAGCTTATCCTATTCATCCTAGGGTCATGGTTGGCCATAGTTGTTGATGTCTTCATTCTCCTTGATTCTCGCTTCAGCAGAAACTTGATGGCAGTTGGTGGTGAAGTTGCAGTGTTGTTGAGCCGTTGATGTTGACTTGGGAAGTGCAGTTTTGTAAGTCTTCTTGTATCACATCACATGGTTGTGAGGTCTTCAGAGGAATTGCTGAAGTGTGCCATTGGTGGCATACACGCCTGACAGACCTAATAAATACTAGTCAAGCAACTAAGTACTTGGTCCTTGACGACTGCTAAAGTGCGAGTCCAGGGAGGAACAAGGTCAGTATCTTGACAGAGCCATTGGTGTGAACCAAAGGCAAAATATTTGTCCACACACTTCTTCCTTTTTCAGCCGGAGAGGGTTTGAAGATGTCCTTCTGAATATTTGATCCATTTTGTGTTGCTAAACTTTAGGTCTATTCGGGGTACAACGTCCAGTATTTAGATTTTTGAAGGGGATGAGATGAGATAGTAAGAGCGGTGAAAACCTTGGGAAACAGAGAGATAAGATTAGTAGTTTTTGAAAAGTTGAGGATAGTATAAGCCAATCTATTGGCCAATTGGGGAAATAAACTTTGAAATTAGTTTTATCCAAGATACTACTTTTCTATCTAACGCCCATGCTAATTAAGGTCTCCTACAGTCAGGATGGCTCTGATACTAACTCTGTGGGGACCCCGGATTACCCATCTGGAATACCCGATATGCATACAATTCACGATCCCATGATCAGTGTGTTGTGAATCCACATATCCAAGTTGATAACAGAATTACATCATCCATTACAGTACCGAATAATATACTTACAATTGGTCACATGACCAAGTATGATATTGCCACGCAGGGCAAGCCTACAACTAAGCAGCGGATACCAAGCAGCGTTGATGACCCACATCATACCTACTACCCTACAGGCAACTGACTGGGAGATGTTCCTAGTTCGCACCAGCATCATCATAACCACCTTCTCCTTCCGTATTGTCTTCTCCATAGTCTGACCAAGTTAATAGCCAGGGACAAAGCCATGAGTACATTTTGAATTGTACTCGCAAACCATCTAAGAAGAAGTATTGTCATGCAGTTTGGCTGTAGCAAGGAGAAAGGCTCTAATCTAGTTTATCCTATCTAGTCAATTTCTCGTGTCGATATAGCATGTCTTACGACATTTCTATATCCTTATTAAAGAAAACATTTAGAAAACATTTTTAGTAAAATCTCTAGGAAAGGGGTAAACTCATTTGATTTCCAAGAGAGAGTCGGTGGTCAATCAAACATGACCACCTTCCTTTATAAAACCAGGTCAATCACACATGACCATCTCCTTTCCCTCGGCAGTACCCTGCAAGTACTCCAAACCATAACCGTGCCACGACAGTACCCTCCGAGTACTCCGTCCACCACCTTTCTCCATTTTTCTGAAAACATTCTTGTAAAACCAAAACCTGAAATTGGGCTAAGTAACGGCCGTCCCAACCGTCCATGACCGAGGACTCAGCTATTCAAATAGATTTACACTCTGTAGAGGTTGTACACTTTACCCACAATCATCCGGATACTCATCGTGTGGGTATCTTCCCCGCATAACATCATATGCCACGACATGCACCCGATCAAAGCCTTTCGCTTATCTACCTTAGTACGGGAATCTACCCTATGGAGTATGTACCTCCCCGGCACACCCTGGCAGTCTACCTCCACGTTTGAGCGTAACTCCAGTGCCACGTCAGGAGACCCATAGTGTCTTTCGGCGGTTCGGGATATGCCGTGATATGTGTTTCCTCCTTCCTGAGGACAACCTGGATTCCGGGGTACCACGTACCCTTATATAGTTATGAGACCCCCGTACTAAAATAAACAAACTATGAGCTAAGCCCCGTCCCATACCAGGGTAATCGTGGTTGCACGGGTTAATTGTTCTGAGCGAACACTTAGTGATCACCAATGTCATTTCTGAAAAACTCCTGCCTCCAACTCCGGGATATACATCCCCACCTTATTTTCAAACTCATTTTTTAAATCCATCAATGGAATAGCACTCCATCCCAAGGTTTTCAAAATCATTTTCAAAGACCCATTTGAGTGTTCCCAACCTATAGTTTTTGCTCCACTACAAAGTTTCCCAAAGGCTTTGCTGCTAATCAACAAGCCACTGCTGCAAGGGTTGTGAATAGGTGTTCAAAGGGGTCATCTCAAAGGATGATAAAAAATTGGCTCGCGGAGCTTGAGCCAACAAATAATTGCTACAAGGACTGTAGCAATATAAAAACATGCAGTTTAATAAACCTTTATGAAACATGCAAAGTAAGTGAATAGGATCAGATATGTATCAAGTATAGATGGCTTGCCTTGGTTGGCTTGTCCCTGATCTCCTTCTTCTTGGTACTCAAACACCTCCCCCTCCCCCGCACACTCGTCGTTCGAATCTATCGCCGGAAAAATAAAAGCACACAATAAGCATACATGCATACACAGGTCACAAGCATTTCAGAAATTCATAACATATCATCAAAGAGTATCAAAAGCAAACAAGTTTAGAAAACAATCAAGATTTCATAAGTTCCTAATTAACAATCATCCCTATTAGAGCTAGGGTTTCTTATATAGAGCAACATAACGACATCCCATCTAAATCAAGCATGGAGTCAACCAAATGAACCAAAGCATCACATCTAGCATACTTGCAGGTTGACAACAATCTGAAGAACCTAACAAAGTTGGATTTACTGAAAAACAAGTTGTGGTTAATTTTCCTATGAATTAAACAATAGGGAATAGCACTAGAGCACCAAAATATTCCTCAGATATTCTCGGAGTTTCAGAAAAACATGAGGTAAAATGTTCTGGAAACCTCTTCTAGAACACAATCCAGCAAAGTTGGATTCAATACAAAATTCTATTCCTACTGCAAATGGTGATTTTCCTAAGATTAACTACACACCATGCCATATTAATTACTACAGCAAAGATATAGATCCTAAAATAGTAAGTCCAGTGGGTCAAGCAAGATAACATACTGGGGTACCTCTAAAAATTGGATGCATACTAAAACAGTACCTAGAACTTAAGATTTGAAATAAAGTTTGAAAAGAGACTTAATTAACCAGTAAAATTATCATTTGATAAACATTAATCCTACAAACAAGGGACTAGTGCCATCTGAAATATAATAACCTAAGCTACTCGTAGATATTTGAATCACCCAAAAAGGACTTGTACTTATTTTTCTATGAATTTTTGAAGTTGCAGATCTGGTGAAAAAGGGATTACATATTCTATCTAAAAAAAACATAGCGGGCTAGATCCGGGCAGTCCTGGGCTGATCCGCTAAGACTCGGCCCATTCCGCCTCAGTGTACGCGGGAGACGGATTTCGAACAGGCTAACAAGCGGGTCACAGGTGTCGGGGGGGGGAGAGGCCACACGAGGCGCTGATGGGTAGGTCCTACACGTCAGTACCTGAGTCAACAACGAACGGTCAACGCACCATTGGATCTAGATCCAATGGCCATAATTGGCTTGACCAAAGAGGAACGGCGGAAACAGAATGAGGCGGCGGAGGCTCACCGGAAGTTCGCCGCAGAGTCGCCGCCGGCGACTGCTGACCTCGCCTGCATGCGCGGATGGTACGAGGAGACTCAGCGCAGCGTCGCTGGCCTCTTTGTGCCATGCATACAAGCAGGGGACAGCCAGAGGAAGGAGCTCGACGGAGACCAGCGGCCGGCGGAGGGTGTTGACGGCGAACTCGAAGCTTCCATTTGCCCTAGAACAAACGGGGAACGGATTGAGATTCAGAGATGAGAGGCGCAGCTCAAGGAAGAGATAGAGGAGCGGGAGGAGGTCTGCAGCATGGCGGCTACGGCGAGATCCTGGCGGCGGAGCTTGGGTCGGAGCCGAGGAAGAAGGGAAGAAAGGGGGAGCTGGGGTCTGGTCTGGGTCATTTTTGAGGGGGGATAGGGAGCAGAGCAACGGGGTGGATGCTTAAATAGGCAGGGGAGGACCAGGTGTGCGCAAGCGAGGCAGAGAGTGGCATCGCTCGACGTGCATTGGCCAGAGCGGCGGCACGAGGGACAGGATCTTTATGACAAACAGAAGGAGCGTGGCTGCACCAACGGGTCAAGGAATGCTATAGGAGGTCTCTGGCGAGGTTTGAGGTGCGGGGGTGGTCTGTAAGCTTGGAGAGGGTTGGCTGAATGCACGCCCGCCAGGTGTTCGACGAGCCGTCGGCTCCCAGAGCACGGTCGATTGAGGCCAAGCGGAAAAGTACAAGGAGCTGCCGTGCTAGGGAAGTCTCGAGGATGATTAGGGGAGGCCAGTGGCGCGGTGGCTTGGGCAATGGTGGTTGTTTAGAAAATTGGCCATGTCTATGGCGTCCTAGGGCATCAGAGAGAAAGAGAGAGGACTAGGGAGAGGTAAGGCTGCAGTTTGGAGGGTACATGCGTGCAGGTAATTGCATACTTACCGGCTGTAATAGGTGGGGTGGTTTGGAACAAGATCTTGCAAAGATTTTGCCCACGGCATGTGTGTGTCCTTTCTTCTCTCTTCCCTACTCCCGGAACCAATTAGCAAGAGTGAGCACTGTAGCTACAGTACAATTTCGACCAGATATAGGTGAGGGTGCTGGGGTGGTCGTAGGGGTTGGTTTGGTTGAGTTTTCAAAAGAATTTGAGATAGTTAGGAATAGGTAGCTAGAGATGAAAATATAACTTGATGCATGCATAGATCAAATTTGGATTTGCCTAGCTTAATTTTCTCCAAGAAGTGTATTAGGGAGAATAGGTCAAGAGGGCAATAAGTATCCTAGTTATGCACTTGCCAGGTTTGGTTCTAATCCTAATTTGGGTAAAACTTTGGATATTTTTGGGGGTAAGCAAGTAGGATTTTGGGATCCATGGGATTCTGCAGGAATAAGATAGCATTGTGGGAGACTACCAATATGTTTGATGACAAGAAAAGGACATGAAATAGCATAGTTGCCATTTTATGCATTTCATTAAATGAGAAAGATGGAATAAGGAAATAATTATTTTTGATGGAGGAGTGGTGATAATATGCAAGAATAACATTTCTAAAGTTAGTGGACAATAATTGAATTTTGGAGAGAAATCATATTGAGTCTTGACCTGTGACCAAGAAGATTAAGGGAGAATGAAAGGAGTGAAACAGTTTTGACTAGGTTTCAAAACACAGTCACATAAATGGGTGGAAGACTTCAAAATGCACCAACAAGTGCATGGATAGTTAGATCAAAAGGAAGAGGAATAGGGCATAGGATGGTCTCTGAATAGTTTATTTCGAAGTTTAAAAGTGGGAGCAAAAGTGCAACTGATAATAGTCAAATGGTCAGCAATTTGATTAGGGTCAGAAACAAGTCTAGAACAAGTAACAGATGACCTCAAATGACTAGGTGCTAATGGAAGGAATGGAAGAATATATATCAAAGATGAGTTCTAGGAAGGTACATTGCCATGGATAGGATAGATGAGCTTAATACAAGTGTTGGAAAATTGAATCTGCTAACAGACATTAAGATAGTCTGCACACTAGGTGTTTGATAAAATGATTGCAAGAAAATATTTTGCACAAACTGAGAGGAGCCTTCTAAGATGGGATGTAGATGATCCTAATAACACCATGGGTGCTTTCCTTAGGCTAGTTTGATTGGTTCTAAAATTCCTCAAAAAGGGGCTCCTAATGTCTTATGGTAAGACTAGGGCATTAGAGTTGGAGATTTTTGGATTAAGAGGAAAAAAACTTGTTTTGGTCGATTTACAAACAAGAGTAGATTTTTAGCCAAGGGGGAGGTTTTTGAATATTAGAGAGAGATCTCAAAACATTTATAAACCCTGGGTACTATTCCTATAATTTTCAGAGACAAGAATAATACCAGAGAAGTATTCTTCCCATTTCTCCTATCTTTGTAAAAAGGAAAAGTAGTTGGGAAAATACTTTTATAAAAGATATTGAAGAATGAAATGAGTGCTCATAAAGAGGGAACCTCATTTCTAATTTTTTGATAAACTTGAATTTTGAAAAATAAATACTCCTTCCATAAGGAATAGAGTTGTACGGTTTTACAAAGAAGGAAACATCAAAAATAGGTTTTATATAGAAAATATATTGAAAGTAGTTTAGAAGAATATCCCACTGACCATTTTATAAATTAATGTGCTTTAGATAGGTTAGGCCATAGGCTACCTGTAGATCATAGCTACACACCAGGAACTCAATCAAAGTCAAACAAGTCATACAAAGTCAACTCACCAAACAAGGTCAATCATTTGCAGCTAATCTTGCATCACCAGAAACAATGATTGAACAATTGCTCAATGGTGATCATGCCATGGTCAAGTAGAAAAGAGATTCAAATAGAGGAGTAAACCTCTTGTAGAATTTTCAAAAACTGGTGGAGACATAACATCTCCTTTAGAAAGTTTTCTTAAAGGTGTTAAATCCTTTTATAAATATCAACAAAGTAAAAGTTTGTAAAATAGTGGGACCATTCTAATTTGTGGGTCCAAATAATTTTGTAAATACTAGTTTTGATAAAAGCTTCGTCTCAGAGATAAATCTTGGCTCTTTTTTTGGACAAATAAAATAATTTGAAAAAGGAGAGGTTGCCAAGATAATGGTTTTGGAAAAATTGCTAGAAGCATAAAGAAGGGCATGATCACAAGGGCACAAGGATTGTGTTGGTTCACCATAGTGTTCAACAAGCAACTCAAACAGACATCATTAACATAACAACCAAAGCAAACAAGCAAGAAATAGTACTTCCAGAGGTTTGCACAAAAAGTTTTTGTTGGCCCTCATTTTTGGCTCACTAAACACTACTTAAACAGGGTTTCAAAAAGTGGGGTGTTACAAGTACATTTTGGAATTGTACTCGCAAACAACCTAAGGAGAGAGTGTGATATGCAGTTTGGCTATAGCAAGGATAGGCTCTAGACTAGTTTGCTTTCTTTTGGGAAAACTCATTTTTCTCGTGTTCGATATAGCATGTCTAGAGCCATGTTCTACGACATCTCTATATCCTTATTAAAAACATTTATAAAACAATTTTAGTAAAATCTCTAGGAAGGGGGAAACCCATTTTTGTTCATGAACCAGGTCAATCAAACATGACCATCACCATTTATAGAACCAGGCCAATCACACATGTCCATCTCCAATTCCTCGGTAGTACCCTACAAGTACTCTGAACCATACCCGTGCCATGGCAGTACCCTCTGAGTACTCCGTCCGCCACCTTTCTCCATTTTTTTTGAAAACACTTTATAAAACCAAAACCGACACAGGTTAAGTATGGCCATTCCAACCGTCCATGACCGAGGACTCGACTATTCAAATAGTTTTACACTCTGCAGAGGTTGTACACTTTACCCACAAACATCTGGATACTCATCGTGTGGGCATCTTCCCCGGATAACATCATATGCCACGACAAGCACCCGATCAAAGCCTTTCGCTTATCTACCTTAGTACGGGAATCTACCCTATGGAGTATGTACCTCCCCGGCAAACCCTGACAGTCTACCTCCACGTTTGAGCGTAACTCCAGTGCCACGTTAGGAGACCCATAGTGTCTTTCGGCGGTTCGGGATATGTCGTGATATGTGTTTCCTCCTTCCTGAGGACAACCTGGATTCCGGGGTACCACGTACCCTTATATAGTTATGAGACCCCCGTACTAAAATAAACAAACTATGAGCTAAGCCCCGTCCCATACCAGGGTAATCGTGGTTGCACGGGTTAATTGTTCTGAGCGAACACTTAGTGATCACCAATGTCATTTCTGAAAAACTCCTGCCTCCAACTCCAGGATATACATCCCCACCTTATTTTCAAACTCATTTTTTAAATCCATCAATGGAATAGCACTCCATCCCAAGGTTTTCAAAATCATTTTCAAAGACCCATTTGAGTGTTCCCAACCTATAGTTTTTGCTCCACTACAAAGTTTCCCAAAGGCTTTGCTGCTAATCAACAAGCCACTGCTGCAAGGGTTGTGAATAGGTGTTCAAAGGGGTCATCTCAAAGGATCATAAAAAATTGGCTCGCGGAGCTTGAGCCAACAAATAATTGCTACAAGGACTATAGCAATATAAAAACATGCAGTTTAATAAACCTTTATGAAACATGCAAAGTAAGTGAATAGGATCAGATATGTATTAAGTATAGATGGCTTGCCTTGGTTGGCTTGTCCCTGATCTCCTTCTTCTTGGTACTCAAACACCTCCCCCTCCCCCGCACACTCGTTGTTCGAATCTATCGCCGGAAAAATAAAAGCACACAATAAGCATACATGCATACACAGGTCACAAGCATTTCAGCAATTCATAACATATCATCAAAGAGTATCAGAAGCAAACAAGTTTAGAAAACAATCAAGATTTCATAAGTTCCTAATTAACAATCATCCCTATTAGAGCTAGGGTTTCTTATATAGAGCAACATAACGACATCCCATCTAAATCAAGCATGGAGTCAACCAAATGAACCAAAGCATCACATCTAGCATACTTGCAGGTTGACAACAATCTTAAGAACCTAACAAAGTTGGATTTACTGAAAAACAAGTTGTGGTTAATTTTCCTATGAATTAAACAATAGGGAATATCACTAGAGCACCAAAATATTCCTCAGATATTCTCGGAGTTTCAGAAAAACATGAGGTAAAATGTTCTGGAAACCTCTTCTAGAACACAATCCAGCAAAGTTGGATTCAATACAAAATTCTATTCCTACTGCAAATGGTGATTTTCCTAAGATTAACTACACACCATGCCATATTAATTACTACAGCAAAGATATAGATCCTAAAATAGTAAGTCCAGTGGGTCAAGCAAGATAACATACTGGGGTACCTCTAAAAATTGGATGCATACTAAAACAGTACCTAGAACTTAAGATTTGAAATAAAGTTTGAAAAGAGACTTAAGTAACCACTAAAATTATCATTTGATAAACATTAATCCTACAAACAAGGGACTAGTGCCATCTGAAATATAATAACCTAAGCTACTCGTAGATATTTGAATCACCCAAAAAGGACTTGTACTTATTTTTCTATGAATTTTTGAAGTTGCAGATCTGGTGAAAAAGGGATTACATATTCTATCTAAAAAAAACATAGCGGGCCAGATCCGGGCAGTCCTGGGCTGATCCGCTAAGATTCGGCCCATTCCACCTCAGTGTACACGGGAGACGGATTTCGAACAGGCTAACAAGCGGGCCACAGGTGTCGGGGGGGGGAGAGGCCACACGAGGCGCTGATGGGTAGGTCCTACATGTCAGTACCTGAGTCAACAACGAACGGTCAACGCACCATTGGATCTAGATCCAATGGCCATAATTGGCTTGACCAAAGAGGAACGGCGGAAACAGAATGAGGCGGCAGAGGCTCGCCGGAAGTTCTCCGGAGAGTCGCCGCCGGCGACTGCTGACCTCGCCTGCATGCGCGGATGGTACGAGGAGACTCAGCGCAGCGTCGCTGGCCTCTTTGTGCCATGCATACAAGCAGGGGACAGCCAGAGGAAGGAGCTCGACGGAGACCAGCGGCCGGCGGAGGGTGTTGACGGCGAACTCGAAGCTTCCATTTGCCCTGGAACAAACGAGGAACGGATTGAGATTCAGAGATGAGAGGCGCAGCTCAAGGAAGAGACATAGGAGCGGGAGGAGGTCTGCAGCATGGCGGCTACGGCGAGATCCTAGCGGAGGAGCTTGGGTCAGAGCCGAGGAAGAAGGGAAGAAAGGGGGAGCTGGGGTCTGGTCTGGGTCGTTTTTGAGGGGGGATAGGGAGCAGAGCAACGGGGTGGATTCTTAAATAGGCAGGGGAGGACCAGGCGTGCGCAAGCGAGGCAGAGAGTGGCATCGCTCGACGTGCATTGGCCAGAGCGGCGGCACGAGGGATAGGATCTTTATGACAAACAGAAGGAGCGTGGCTGCACCAACGGGTCAAGGAATGCTATAGGAGGTCTCTGGCGAGGTTTGAGGTGCGGGGGTGGTCTGTAAGCTTGGAGAGGGTTGGCTGAATGCACGCCCGCCAGGTGTTCGACGAGCCGTCGGCTCCCAGAGCACGGTCGATTGAGGCCAAGAGGAAAAGTACAAGGAGCTGCCGTGCTAGGGAGGTCTCGAGGACGATTAGGGGAGGCCAGTGGCGCGGTGGCTTGGGCAATGGTGGTTGTTTAGAAAATTGGCCATGTCTATGGCGTCCTAGGGCATCAGAGAGAAAGAGAGAGGACTAGGGAGTGGTAAGGCTGCAGTTTGGAGGGTACATGCGTGCAGGTAATTGCATACTTACCGGCTGTAATAGGTGGGGTGGTTTGGAACAAGATCTTGCAAAGATTTTGCCCAAGGCATGTGTGTGTCCTTTCTTCTCTCTTCCCTACTCCCGGAACCAATTAGCAAGAGTGAGCACTGTAGCTACAGTACAATTTCGACCAGATATAGGTGAGGGTGCTGGGGTGGTCGTAGGGGTTGGTTTGGTTGAGTTTTCAAAAGAATTTGAGATAGTTAGGAATAGGTAGCTAGAGATGAAAATATAACTTGATGCATGCATAGATCAAATTTGGATTTGCCTAGCTTAATTTTCTCCAAGAAGTGTATGAGGGAGAATAGGTCAAGAGGGCAATAAGTATCCTAGTTATGCACTTGCCAGGTTTGGTTCTAATCCTAATTTGGGTAAAAGTTTGGATATTTTTGGGGGTAAGCAAGTAGGATTTTGGGATCCATGGGATTCTACAGGAATAAGATAGCATTGTGGGAGACTACCAATATGTTTGATGAGAAGAAAAGGACATGAAATAGCATAGTTGCCATTTTATGCATTTCATTAAATGAGAAAGATGGAATAAGGAAATAATTATTTTTGATGGAGGAGTGGTGATAATATGCAAGAATAACATTTCTAAAGTTAGTGGACAATAATTGAATTTTGGAGAGAAATCATATTGAGTCTTGACCTGTGACCAAGAAGATTAAGGGAGAATGAAAGGAGTGAAACAGTTTTGACTAGGTTTCAAAACACAGTCACATCAATGGGTGGAAGACTTCAAAATGCACCAACAAGTGCATGGATAGTTAGAGTAGATCAAAAGGAAGAGGAATAGGGCATAGGATGGTCTCTGAATAGTTTATTTCGAAGTTTAAAAGTGGGAGCAAAAGTGCAACTGATAATAGTCAAATGGTTAGCAGTTTGATTAGGGTCAGAAACAAGACTAGAACAAGTAACAGATGACCTCAAATGACTAGGTGCTAATGGAAGGAATGGAAGAATATATATCAAAGATGAGTTCTAGGAAGGTACATTGCCATGGATAGGATAGATGGGCTTAATACAAGTGTTGGAAAATTGAATCTGCTAACAGACATTAAGATAGTCTGCACACTAGGTGTTTGATAAAATGATTGCAAGAAAATATTTTGCACAAACTGAGAGGAGCCTTCTAAGATGGGATGTAGATGATCCTAATAACACCATGGGTGCTTTCCTTAGGCTAGTTTGATTGGTTCTAAAATTCCTCAAAAAGGGGCTCCTAATGTCTTATGGTAAGACTAGGGCATTAGAGTTAGAGATTTTTGGATTAAGAGGAAAAAAACTTGTTTTGGTCGATTTACAAACAAGAGTAGATTTTTAGCCAAGGGGGAGGTTTTTGAATATTAGAGAGAGATCTCAAAACATTTATAAACCCTGGGTACTATTCCTATAATTTTCAGAGACAAGAATAATACCAGAAAAGTATTCTTCCCATTTCTCCTATCTTTGTAAAAAGGAAAAGTAGTTGGGAAAATACTTTTATAAAAGATATTGAAGAATGAAATGAGTTCTCATAAAGAGGGAACCTCATTTCTAATTTTTTGATAAACTTGAATTTTGAAAAATAAATACTCCTTCCATAAGGAATAGAGTTGTAGGGTTTTACAAAGAAGGAAACATCAAAAATAGGTTTTATATAGAAAATATATTGAAAGTAGTTTAGAAGAATATCCCACTGACCATTTTATAAATTGATGTGCTTTAGATAGGTTAGGCCATAGGCTACCTGTAGATCATAGCTACACACCAGGAACTCAATCAAAGTCAAACAAGTCATACAAAGTCAACTCACCAAACAAGGTCAATCATTTGCAGCTAATCTAGCATCACCAGAAACAATGATTGAACAATTGCTCAATGGTGATCATGCCATGGTCAAGTAGAAAAGAGATTCAAATAGAGGAGTAAAGCTCTTGTAGAATTTTCAAAAACTGGTGGAGACATAACATCTCCTTTAGAAAGTTTTCTTAAAGGTGTTTAAATCCTTTTATAAATATCAACAAAGTAAAAGTTTGTAAAATAGTGGGACAATTCTAATTTGTGGGTCCAAATAATTTTGTAAATACTAGTTTTGATAAAAGCTTCGTCTCAGAGATAAATCTTGGCTCTTTTTTTGGACAAATAAAATAATTTGAAAAAGGAGAGGTTGCCAAGATAATGGTTTTGGAAAAATGGCTAGAAGCATAAAGAAGGGCATGATCACAAGGGCACAAGGATTGTGTTGGTTCACCATAGTGTTCAACAAGCAACTCAAACAAACATCATTAACATAACAACCAAAGCAAACAAGCAAGAAATAGTACTTCCAGAGGTTTGCACAAAAAGTTTTTGTTGGCCCTCATTTTTGGCTCACTAAACACTACTTAAACAGGGTTTCAAAAAGTGGGGTGTTACAAGTACATTTTGGAATTGTACTAGCAAACCACCTAAGGAGAGAGTGTGATATGCAGTTTGGCTATAGCAAGGATAGGCTCTAGACTAGTTTGCTTTCTTTTGGGAAAACTCATTTTTCTCGTGTTCGATATAGCATGTCTAGAACCATGTTCTACGACATCTCTATATCCTTATTAAAAACATTTATAAAACAATTTTAGTAAAATCTCTAGGAAGGGGGAAACCCATTTTTGTTCATGATCCAGGTCAATCAAACATGACCATCACCATTTATAGAACCAGGACAATCACACTTGTCCATCTCCAATTCCTCGGTAGTACCCTACAAGTACTCCGAACCATACCCGTGCCATGGCAGTACCCTCTGAGTACTCCGTCCGGCACCTTTCTCCATTTTTTTTGAAAACACTTTATAAAACCAAAACCGACACAGGTTAAGTATGGCCATTCCAATCGTCCATGGCCGAGGACTCGGCTATTCGAATAGTTTTACACTCTGCAGAGTTTGTACACTTTACCCACAAACATCTGGATACTCATCGTGTGGGCACCTTGCCCGCATAACATCATATGCCACGACAAGCACCCGATCAAAGCCTTTCGCTTATCTACCTTAGTACGGGAATCTACCCTATGGAGTATGTACCTCCCCGGCACACCCTGGCAGTCTACCTCCATGTTTGAGCGTAACTCCAGTGCCACGTCAGGAGACCCATAGTGTCTTTCGGCGGTTCGGGATATGCCGTGATATGTGTTTCCTCCTTCCTGAGGACAACCCGGATTCCGGGGTACCGCGTACCCTTATATAGTTATGAGGCCCCCGTACTAAAATAAACAAACTATGAGCTAAGCCCCGTCCCATACCAGGGTAATCGTGGTTGAACGGGTTAATTGGTCTGGCGAACACTTATACACAATGCCCTCTTTCATAAATCCTCCTCCTCCTTTTCTCCATTTTCCAGAACACATTTTCCTGAAAACCCTTCAGTGGGATAGATCACTATTCCAAGGTTTTTGAAATCATTTTTCAAAGTCCCATTTGAGTGTTCCCAACCTAGAGTTTTTGCTCCACCACAAGGTTTTCCAAAGGCTATGATGCTAACCATCACACCACTAATTTTGGGGAATAGGTAGGTGTCAAGACAGGGGTCATCCATGAGGATGATATCAGCTGACTTGCGGAGCCAAGTCGCCAACAATTGCTATTTAGGGCAATAGCAACATAAAACAATGCATTCTCATAAACAGTAATAAATCATGCAATAAGTAAAACTGGGATCAGATATGCAACAAGTTTATATGGCTTGCCTTGATTTGCTATGTCCCTGGGCTCCTTCCATAAAAGAAGTACTCAAAGTGTTCCACTTCCTTCTTATGCATTCTTGAGGTAGTCCTCTTCCTCTCCGATGGCATTCGAATCTAGCGTCGCAAAATGAAAGAAAAACATTCAATCACCACACAAGCATGCAAAGGAACAAACATTTAGCAAGGCATCTCAAACACACGACCATAGAGTATTCAGAAGCAAACAAGTTAGGAATCTGAACAAGGTTCTATAGGAGTCTAATAGCAAGCTAAACTATTAAACAAGGGGGTATGTTATTTCTAGCAACAATACACCATTTCAAACCAAGCAAGCATGCAAGTGCTAAAATGGGTCAAAAATCACTCCCAGCACATAAGCAGGTAGATAACAAGTTTATGAACCCAACAAAGTTGGATTCACCACAAAATATCTTGTGGTTGATTATCAACGAATTTCCTATGAACAATAAAAGCTGAAACACTGGAATAAATCCCAGATATTTTCTGAATATCACAAAAATGTGCCAGAGGGTGCTCTGGAAAGCTATTACCAAGAACAAACCATAGGAATTGGTTCATGCCAAAATTCCTATTCTATTTCAAATGACAAAATAAACAAGACTTAATTGACTATTTGCCAAAAAAATTACTGCTATAGATATATAGCTCCTAAAATATCAAACTCAGTGGGACATGCAAGCTAACATGTCAGAGCACCTCTGAAAACTGGAAACACAGCAATTCAATTTATAAAACTCTAGATTTGCAATTTCGACTAAAAAGATGCTTATTTTACAAGATTAATTTCAAATATTTCTACATGGTCCCAAATGGAATGGGGCAGGCGCCATTGGCTAGACATTTTAACAAGGAATTTACAGAAATTTGAATCAGGTCAATCGGACCAATATTTATTTTTCTAAGAATTTTCAAAGTTGCAGGTTGGTTCAATTTGGATTAACAGATTTCACTAAAAAAACATGCCTGGGCCAGAATCGAAATAGACCGGGGCCAGCAGCATTGGGCTGGCCCAGATCTGCCCAACAGAGCGTGGGATCTGGCGCCAAACTGCCCTGATGAGCGGGGCCCGCTGGTCAGCCGCACCAGTTGGCCGAAGCGGTACAGAGCAAGGCGGGCCGTCAGATTAAGTCGGAATCAACGGCAGACGGCCGTCTTCTTCCTCTGGCCATAGGGAAACAGGGTCGAAACCCTAGGCCTTGCAGGGTCACGTGGGGGCTCAACTCGGGTACTCCTTGGGCGATGCTGAGGTGATGGGGCAGCGCGGCGCTCGGCGGCAATCCCGGAGAGGGGCGGAAGTGGCAGATCCTCTTCTGGGACACAGATCTGCACTTCGGCGATGAGTCCGACCTCATGGGGATCACATGGGGCTCAATCTGGCATCCCTGGGTCAACAAAGTTGGCGGGATTAGATAGATATGGACGAGGGGAGTTCAAATACGCAAATATAAATGACAGAGGAGGTTTAGATTGGTGGTAAGCTTCCTCGAAATCTTGCAGCACCGATTGAGAGGAGGGGCTCTCCTCGGCTCTACAGGTTGAGATTTCATGTTCTGGCTGGGGAAGAGAGGGGGTGGTGTGAGGGGAGTGAAAGGAACATCCAGAGAGGAGCGGATATGGTCTGTATCATTATATATGGAGAGGGGGTGGGGCATGGTTAGCTAGGTCGGTTTGGGGCATGTGGGGCAGCTTGGTTGCCTCTGGTTGGGCTAGAGGGATGGTGGAGAGGGTGAGAGGGGTCTAGTCGGTGGCTGGGTTAGCCAGGAAGGCTGGCTGCTGCAAGGTCCACTTGAGGTTGGTAATTTTTTTTAATATAGATCTCCTCCCTCTCCCTCCAAATACTACAAGACAAAGAAGAGGAGGGCTGCTACAGTGTGTGGCGACCAGAGGGGAGGGTTTGTGAGCTGGCAAGGGCAATGGGGGAGTTTGATGGTGTTCCAAAACATTTTAGTTAAGATTGGTGATGATGCATGTGAGGATCTAATTTTAGATTTGGATTTGATTCGCAGCATAACAAGCAATGGCACGCAAGGGTGGATCAGATAGGTGTAATTTGGTGAGACTAATAATATTGCTAGGTTGGAAGATTTTATTTGGTATAAGGCAAGATCACAAAAAGTGAAATGTGAAGATTTGCCCTATTCTACTGGAGAACATATTCTGAAATTTTTGAAGATGAACAATTTAGGTTTTGGGTTCATATGGTCCTAAAATCAAAGATATGGCATGATAGAGGTTACTGAATTTTATTGGGAAAGTAAGAGGTCAAGAAATAACATGGTTGTCATTTCCATGCATTTGTTAAATAAGAAGGATGAGATAAGGAAATAGGCATCTTGGATGGAGGAGGGGTGGTATTTATGCATGAATAACACTTCCAATAATAGTAGAGAGGAAATGGCTCATGGGGAGAATTTATGGTGAATGCTAAAAAGCAATCCAAAGATTTATGGGGGAAAGAATAAAGGATGGAAGTAGTTTTGATTAGAGTTCAAACCATCCCACGTAAATGGGTGGCATACCTCAAAATGTACATGCAAGTGCATAGGTAGTTAGAGTAGATCAAAAATAAGAGGAATAGGTCATAGGATGGTCTCTGAACAGTTTATTTCGAAATTTAAAAGTGGGAGCAAAACTGCATCTGATAATAGTCAAATGGTCAGTGATTTGATTAGGGTTAGAAACAGGATTAGAACAAGTATTAGATGGCCTCAAATGACCAAGTGGTAATGGAGAGAATGGAAGATTAGATGACAAGGATGAGTTCTAGATAGGTGCATTGCTATGGATAGAACCTATGAGCTTAATACAAACATCTGAAAACTGAATCTGTTAACAAGAGCGAAGATGGTCTGCACACTAGGTGTTTGATAAAATGACTGCAAGAAAAATATTTTGTGAAAACTGAGAGGAGCCTCCTAAGATGGGATGTAGATGATTCTAATAACACCATGGGTGCTTTCCTTGGGCTAGTTTGATTGGTTTTAAAACTTCTCAAAAAGGGGCTCCTAATGCCTTAAAGTAAGACATTGGAGTTAGGGTTTTAGGATTTGAGAGGAAAACAACAAGATAGGTTTTATTTGAAAGATAGAGGGAAAGTAATTTATTCTGGACAAAATATTTAATTGATAGGTTTTGAAAATGTTAGGCCACAGGCCTATCTGAGGATTATATATACACCCAAGCAACTCATCAAAGTCAAACAAAGTCACACAAAGTCAACTCACCACACAAGGTCAATCATTTGCAGTAAATCTAGCATCACCAGAAACAGTGATTGAACCAGTGCTCAATGAGGATCATGCCAGGGTCAAGTAGAAAAGAGTTTCAAATAAAGGAGTAAAGTTTTTGGAGAATTTTCAGAAACTAGTGGAGACATAGCATCTCCTTTAGGAAATTTTCTTAAAGGTGTTTGAAATCCTTTTATAAATAATAACAAAATATAAGTTTGTAAAATAGTGGAACCACACTACTTTGTATGTCTCGATAATTTTGTAAATACTTAGTTTTGATAAAAGCTTTATCTCAAAGATAAATCTTGGCTCTTGTTTTGGACAAATAAAATAATTTGAAAAAGGAGAGGTTGCCAAGATAATGTTTTTGGAAAAATAGCTAGAAGCATAAATAAAGGCATGATCACAAGGGCACAAGGATTGCGTTGGTTCACAATATTGTTCAACAAGCAACTCAAACAGACATCATTAATATAATGACCAAGACAAAGAAGTAAGAAATAGTACTTCCAGAGGTTTGCACAAAAAAGTTTTTGTTGGCCCTCATTTTTGGCTCACCCAACACACTACTTAAACAGGGTTACAAAAAGTGGGGTGTTATAGCTCTTCCCCCCTTAAACAGAATCTCGTCCCGAGATTCCTAAGCGTAGTAGTAAGAGGTGCTGAGACTAGGTTAGAGTTCGGGCTCAGCAGTTGCACTTCCAACTCACCGGTGATAATTTGAGTTGCATCGAGGACTTTTTTCTTGTTTTGCCGAGGGTGTAGATCGTTTTTAGTTGCCGAAGTTGATGGCTGAAGAGTTGATGTTGCCGAAGTATCCTGTCTAAACCTCATTGGGACACTTTGAAGGTTAGCGGGGTTAGGCTATCTAGTATGACCGAGAAGATTTTTCGAGCGTTAGAAGGTTTCCAGCTCGCAAATTGAGGTCTTGTCGAGTCGAGGCTTCTCGGGTAGCTTTTATTGTCTTGGGGTTGTCACTTCCCTCCTGTATACTGATGGAGTCTTCAATTCTTGATGTTGCGTCTTGAATCTTGATGATGGTGTAGACCTTTAGTCTCGAGCTTGCAGATGGTAGACAAGAGCATTTATGCTTCGGTCTTGATAGGCATGTCGAATTTGTCGTCTTAGTCCTCTACGCTTCCTAACTACCAAGGGTTAGGTTAGTCCTAATGGAAACCATTCTTTTAGGTCGTCTTGTGCTTGAGCTGAAATTACTTTAGGTGGCGGCCCACCACCAATGGTGTGTCTTCCAGTAGTCAACGATTTATTCCTTCTTGTCTTCGGGTTGTTGGGGACTGTTGAAGATCTTCTTGCTTCTCAATCTTCTTGTAGCCATGAGGATCTTGACGTATATTTGGATACCTTGAATTGACTTCATCTTCTAAGAGATCTTCATGTGGATTTCGACCCATGTCATAAGTCAGCTTTGGTTACAAATCCGTCAAAATTTGAACGAGTGAGCGAGTTAGTTAGAAAAGTCTTCACTTCTTCTCGTTGCTACCTCCATTGATATCTCCTAAATGTAGAGTTGACATTGATGGCTTGATTTTGGAGAGTCTTCATCCTTCTATTTGCTCAGTGGAGAACAAGCACGTGAGTCTTCGGGCCTCAAGTGGCGATAACGGGTTGATCTTCAAAAGTTAGGCTTGGCGTTGATACTTCCATGCTTCATGTTAGTTAGCTTGTTAGAAGATTAGCAAGTGATGGGGTGTTGAGGGAGTAAAACTCTAGATTTAAGGTTACGCGCTCCAGGTTAGTGAAGTCTTTGTCTTCTAGAAGTCCTTCATAGTTCAGGCGGGTCTATCTTCTACTTCCTTGACGTTGTAGAGAGGTCTTGATGAAGCTTGACGCACGTAGCAAAAATTGTCATGTCGGATATGGGGAAGGCATTGTGAGAAGAGTTATTATCCACCACTATCAGGGTTAGAGTAAGCATCTTAGTTTCACTTTATGAATGCTACTCGAGCAGACATAAATGGATGAGAGGGAAAACACATTCTAGAGAGGCTTCCTATTTAGGGTTTTACGCACCTGAGGGTTTCTAAGGCCGAGGGGCCAAAAACAAGCACAAGCTCAAAGTAACAACACACACTCAAGAAACACACGTGGCAACTGCAAGCAATATCAAGAACACACAAGGCAATCAACAAACAATTGCAGAAATCACATGAGGTACTTCAAGTACCAACAATGGCTAACAACGCGCGATATTTGGGGGTTAGTCCTATTCATCCTAGGGTTATGGTTGGCCATAGTTGTTGATGTCTGCATTCTCCTTGGCTCTCACTTTAGTTGAGATTGATGGTAGTCGATGAGGTAGCCGCAGTGTCATTGAGCTGTTGACATTGAGTTCAGAAGTGCAGATCTTGTAGGTACTCTTGCTCACATTACACAGATGTGAGGTCTTCGGAAAGGTTGTTGAAGTCCTTCATACGCAATGATGTCTTGTGCCAGGCCTAAAAATTTCTAGTCAAGTAACCGAGAACTTGGTCCTTGACGACTGCAAGGATGCGAGTCCAGGGAGGAACAAGGTTAGCTTCTTGACAGAGCCATTGGTGTCAACCAAAGGCAAGGTAATTGTCAACACTCTTCTTCCCTTGCGGTTGGGGAGGTTTGAAGATGTCCTTCAGAAGTTTGCTCCATCTTGTGCTGCTAAGCTCCAGGTCTTTTTGGGGACATCATCCAACAGGTAGTTTTGAAGAAGATGAGACAGATGGAGTAATAGACTTCAAACATCTTTGAAAACTAGAGAGATAAGATTAGAAGTTTTGAAGAGGTGAGAAAGGTACAAGCCATACTATGGGCTACTTAGAAGAAATAACCTTTGCAAATAGTTTTAGCAAAATATTACTTTCCTATCTAATGCCCATGCTAACTAAGGTCTCCTACAGTCAGGATGGCCCTGATACCAACTCTGTGGGGACCCCGGTTTACCACTCTGGGATTCCCGTTATGCATACAACTCACGATCCCATGATCAGTATGTCGTGAGTCCACATAACCGAGCTGATATCGAAGTTACATTATCCATTACAGTACCGAATATAATGGTCTTACAATTGGTCACATGACCAAGACTGATATTGCCACGCAGGGCAAGTTTACAATTAAGCAGCGGATACCAAGCAGCGTTGATGACCCACATCATGCCTACTACCCTACAGGCAACTGACTGGGAGACGTTCCTAGTTCACATCGGCATCATCGTTCCCACCATCATCTTCCTCATAGTCGTCTTCCAGGTCTGACCAAGTTAATAGACAGGGACAAAGCCGTGAATACATTTTGGAATTGTACTCGCAAACCACCTAAGGAGAGAGTGTGATATGCAGTTTGGCTGTAGCAAGGATAGGCTCTAGACTAGTTTGCTTTCTTTTGGGAAAACTCATTTTTCTCGTGTTCGATATAGCATGTCTAGAACCATGTTCTATGACATCTCTATATCCTTATTAAAAACATTTATAAAACAATTTTAGTAAAATCTCTAGGAAGGGGGAAACCCATTTTCGTTCATGAACCAGGTCAATCAAACATGACCATCCCCATTTATAGAACCAGGCCAATCACACATGTCGATCTCCAATTCCTCGGTAGTACCCTACAAGTACTCCGAACCATACCCGTGCCATGGCAGTACCCTCCGAGTACTCCGTCCGGCACCTTTCTCCATTTTTTTTGAAAACACTTTATAAAACCAAAATCGACACAGGTTAAGTATGGCCATTCCAACCGTCCATGACCGAGGACTCGGCTATTCGAATAGTTTTACACTCTGCAGAGGTTGTACACTTTACCCACAATCATCCGGATACTCATCGTGTGGGCATCTTCCCCGCATAACATCATATGCCACGACAAGCACCTGATCAAAGACTTTCGCTTATCTACCTTAGTACGGGAATCTACCCTATGGAGTATGTACCTCCCTGGCACACCCTGGCAGTCTACCTCCACGTTCGACCGTAACTCCAGTGCCATGTCAGGAGACCCATAGTGTCTTCCGGCGGCTCGGGATATGCCGTGATATGTGTTTCCTCCTTCCTGAGGACAACCCGGATTCTAGGGTACCGCGTACCCTTATATAGTTATGAGACCCCTGTACTAAAATAAACAAACTACGAGCTAAGCCCCGTCCCATATCAGGATAATCGTGGTTGCACGGGTTAATTGGTCTGGCGAACACTTATACACAATGCCCTCTTTCATAAATCCTCCTCCTCCTTTTCTACATTTTCCAGAACACATTTTCCTAAAAACCCTTCAGTGGCATAGATCACTATTCCAAGGTTTTCAAAATCATTTTTCAAAGTCCCATTTGAGTGTTCCCAACCTAGAGTTTTTGCTCCACCACAAGGTTTTCCAAAGGCTATGATGCTAACCATCACACCACTAATTTTGGGGAATAATTAGGTGTCAAGACAGGGGTCATCCATGAGGATGATATCATCTGACTTGCGGAGCCAAGTCGCCAACAATTGCTATTTAGGGCAATAGCAACATAAAACAATGCATTCTCATAAACAGTAATAAATCATGCAATAAGTAAAACTGGGATCAGATATGCAACAAGTTTATATGGCTTGCCTTGATTTGCTATGTCCCTGGGCTCCTTCCATAAAAGAAGTACTCAAAGTGTTCCACTTCCTTCTTATGCATTCTTGAGGTAGTCCTCTTCCTCTCCGATGGCATTCGAATCTAGCGTCACAAAATGAAAGAAAAACATTCAATCACCACACAAGCATGCAAATGAACAAATTAAACATTTAGCAAGGCTTCTCAAACAGATGACCATAGAGTATTCAGAAGCAAACAAGTTAGGAATCTGAACAAGGTTCTATAGGAGTCTAATAGCAAGCTAAACTATTAAACAAGGGGGTATGTTATTTCTAGCAACAATACACCATTTCAAACCAAGCAAGCATGCAAGTGCTAAAATGGGTCAAAAATCACTCCCAGCACATCAGGAGGTAGATAACAAGTTTATGAACCCAACAAAGTTGGATTCACCACAAAATATCTTGTGGTTGATTATCAACGAATTTCCTATGAACAATAAAAGCTGAAACACTGGAATAAATCCCAGATATTCTCTGAATATCAGAAAAATGTGCCAGAGGGTGCTCTGGAAAGCTATTACCAAGAACAAACCATAGGAATTGGTTCATGCCAAAATTCCGATTCTATTTCAAATGACAAAATAAACAAGACTTAATAAACTATTTGCCAAAAAATTTACTGCTATAGATATATAGCCCCTAAAATATCAAACTCAGTGGGACATGCAAGCTAACATGTCAGAGCATCTCTGAAAACTGGAAACACAGCAATTCAATTTATAAAACTCTAGATTTGCAATTTCGACTAAAAAGATGCTTATTTTACAAGATTCATTTCAAATATTTCTACAAGGGCCCAAATGGAATGGGGCAGGTGCCATTGGCTAGACATTTTAACAAGAAATTTACAGAAATTTGAATCAGGTCAATTGGACCAATATTTATTTTTCTAAGAATTTTCAAAGTTGCAGGTTAGTTCAATTTGGATTAACAGATTTCACTAAAAAAAACATGCCTGGGCCAGAATCGAAATAGACCGGGGCCAGCAGCATTGGGCCGGCCCAGATCTGCCCAGCGGAGCGTGGGATCTGGCCCCAAACTGCCCTGACGAGCGGGGCCCGCTGGTCAGCCGCACCAGTTGGCCGAAGCGGTACAGAGCAAGGCGGGCCGTCGGATTAAGTCGGAATCAACGGCAGACGGCCGTCTTCTTCCTCTGGCCATAGGGAAACAGGGTCGAAACCCTAGGCCTTGCAGGGTCACGTGGGGGCTCAACTCGGGTACTCCTTGGGCGATGCTGAGGTGATGGGGCAGCGCGGCGCTCGGCGGCAATCCCGGAGAGGGGCGGAAGTGGCAGATCCTCTTCTGGGACACAGATCTGCACATCGGCGATGAGTCCGACCTCATGGGGATCACATGGGGCTCAATCTGGCATCCCTGGGTCAACAAAGTTGGCGGGATTAGATAGATATGGACGAGGGGAGTTCAAATACGCAAATATAAATGACAGAGGAGGTTTAGATTGGTGGTAAGCTTCCTCGAAATCTTGCAGCACCGATTGAGAGGAGGGGCTCTCCTCGGCTCTACAGGTTGAGATTTCATGTTCTGGCTGGGGAAGAGAGGGGGTGGTGTGAGGGGAGTGAAAGGAACGTCCAGAGAGGAGCGGATATGGTCTGTATCATTATATATGGAGAGGGGGTGGGGCATGGTTAGCTAGGTCGGTTTGGGGCATGTGGGGCAGCTTGGTTGCCTCTGGTTGGGCTAGAGGGATGGTGGAGAGGGTGAGAGGGGTCTAGTCGGTGGCTGGGTTAGCCAGGAAGGCTGGCTGCTGCAAGGTCCACTTGAGGTTGGTAATTTTTTTTAATATAGATCTCCTCCCTCTCCCTCCAAATACTACAAGACAAAGAAGAGGAGGGCTGCTACAGTGTGTGGCGACCAGAGGGGAGGGTTTGTGAGCTGGCAAGGGCAATGGGGGAGTTTGATGGTGTTCCAAAACATTTTAGTTAAGATTGGTGATGATGCATGTGAGGATCTAATTTTAGATTTGGATTTGATTCGCAGCATAACAAGCAATGGCACGCAAGGGTGGATCAGATAGGTGTAATTTGGTGAGACTAATAATATTGCTAGGTTGGAAGATTTTATTTGGTATAAGGCAAGATCACAAAAAGTGAAATGTGAAGATTTGCCCTATTCTACTGGAGAACATATTCTGAAATTCTTGAAGATGAACAATTTAGGTTTTGGGTTCATATGGTCCTAAAATCAAAGATATGGCATGGTAGAGGTTACTGAATTTTATTGGGAAAGTAAGAGGTCAAGAAATAACATGGTTGTCATTTCCATGCATTTGTTAAATAAGAAGGATGAGATAAGGAAATAGGCATCTTGGATGGAGGAGGGGTGGTATTTATGCATGAATAACACTTCCAATAATAGTAGAGAGGAAATGGCTCATGGGGAGAATTTATGGTGAATGCTAAAAAGCAATCCAAAGATTTATGGGGGAAAGAATAAAGGATGGAAGTAGTTTCGATTAGAGTTCAAACCATCCCACGTAAATGGGTGGCATACCTCAAAATGTACATGCAAGTGCATAGGCAGTTAGAGTAGATCAAAAATAAGAGGAATAGGTCATAGGATGGTCTCTGAACAGTTTATTTCGAAATTTAAAAGTGGGAGCAAAACTGCATCTGATAATAGTCAAATGGTCAGTGATTTGATTAGGGTTAGAAACAGGATTAGAACAAGTATTAGATGGCCTCAAAGGACCAAGTGGTAATGGAGAGAATGGAAGATTAGATGACAAGGATGAGTTCTAGATAGGTGCATTGCTATGGATAGAACCTATGAGCTTAATACAAACATCTGAAAACTAAATCTGTTAACAAGAGCGAAGATGGTCTGCACACTAGGTGTTTGATAAAATGACTGCAAGAAAAATATTTTGTGAAAACTGAGAGGAGCCTCCTAAGATGGGATGTAGATGATTTTAATAACACCATGGGTGCTTTCCTTGGGCTAGTTTGATTGGTTTTAAAACTTCTCAAAAAGGGGCTCCTAATGCCTTAAAGTAAGACATTGGAGTTAGGGTTTTAGGATTTGAGAGGAAAACAACAAGATAGGTTTTATTTGAAAGATAGAGGGAAAGTAATTTATTCTGGACAAAATATTTAATTGATAGGTTTTGAAAATGTTAGGCCACAGGCCTATCTGAGGATTATATCTACACCCAAGCAACTCATCAAAGTCAAACAAAGTCACACAAAGTCAACTCACCACACAAGGTCAATCATTTGCAGTAAATCTAGCATCACCAGAAACAGTGATTGAACCAGTGCTCAATGAGGATCATGCCAGGGTCAAGTAGAAAAGAGTTTCAAATAAAGGAGTAAAGTTTTTGTAGAATTTTCAGAAACTAGTGGAGACATAGCATCTCCTTTAGGAAATTTTCTTAAAGGTGTTTGAAATCCTTTTATAAATAATAACAAAATATAAGTTTGTAAAATAGTGGAACCACACTACTTTGTATGTCCCGATAATTTTGTAAATACTTAGTTTTGATAAAAGCTTTATCTCAAAGATAAATCTTGGCTCTTGTTTTGGACAAATAAAATAATTTGAAAAAGGAGAGGTTGCCAAGATAATGTTTTTGGAAAAATAGCTAGAAGCATAAATAAAGGCATGATCACAAGGGCACAAGGATTGCGTTGGTTCACAATATTGTTCAACAAGCAACTCAAACAGACATCATTAATATAATGACCAAGACAAAGAAGTAAGAAATAGTACTTCCAGAGGTTTGCACAAAAAAGTTTTTGTTGGCCCTCATTTCTGGCTCACCCAACACTACTTAAACAGGGTTACAAAAAGTGGGGTGTTATAGCTCTTCCCCCCTTAAACAGAATCTCATCCCGAGATTCCTAAGCGTAGTAGTAAGAGGTGCTGAGACTAGGTTAGAGTTAGGCCTCAGCAGTTGCACTTCCAACTCACCGGTGATAATTTGAGTTGCATCGAGGACTTTTTTTTTGTTTTGCCGAGGGTGTAGATCGTTTTTAGTTGCGGAAGTTGATGGCTGAAGAGTTGATGTTGCCGAAGTATCCTGTCTAAACCTCATTGGGACACTTTGAAGGTTAGCGGGGTTAGGCTATCTAGTATGCCCGAGAAGATTTTTCGAGCGTTAGAAGGTTTCCAGCTCGCAAATTGAGGTCTTGTCGAGTCGAGGCTTCTCGGGTAGCTTTTATTGTCTTGGGGTTGTCACTTCCCTCCTGTATACTGATGGAGTCTTCAATTCTTGATGTTGCGTCTTGAATCTTGATGGTGGTGTAGACCTTTAGTCTCGAGCTTGCAGATGGTAGACAAGAGCATTTATGCTTCGGTCTTGATAGGCATGTCGAATTTGTCGTCTTAGTCCTCTACGCTTCCTAACTACCAAGGCGTAGGTTAGTCCTAATGGAAACCATTCTTCTAGGTCGTCTTGTGCTTGAGCCGAAATTACTTTAGGTGGCGGCCCACCACCAATGGTGTGTCTTCCAGTAGTCAACGATTTATTCCTTCTTGTCTTCGGGTTGTTGGGGACTGTTGAAGATCTTCTTGCTTCTCAATCTTCTTGTAGCCATGAGGATCTTGACGTATATTTGGATACCTTGAATTGACTTCATCTTCTAAGAGATCTTCATGTGGATTTCGACCCATGTCATAAGTCAGCTTTGGTTACAAATCCGTCAAAATTTGAACGAGTGAGCGAGTTAGTTAGAAAAGTCTTCACTTCTTCTCGTTGCTACCTCCATTGATATCTCCTAAATGTAGAGTTGACATTGATGGCTTGATTTTGGAGAGTCTTCATCCTTCTATTTGCTCAGTGGAGAACAAGCACGTGAGTCTTCGGGCCTCAAGTGGCGATAACGGGTTGATCTTCAAAAGTTAGGCTTGGCGTTGATACTTCCATGCTTCATGTTAGTTAGCTTGTTAGAAGATTAGCAAGTGATGGGGTGTTGAGGGAGTAAAACTCTAGATTTAAGGTTACGCGATCCAGGTTAGTGAAGTCTTTGTCTTCTAGAAGTCCTTCGTAGTCCAGGCGGGTCTATCTTCTACTTCCTTGACGTTGTAGAGAGGTCTTGACGAAGCTTGACGCACGTAGCAAAAATCGTCGTGTCGGATATGGGGAAGGCATTGTGAGAAGAGTTATTATCCACCACTATCAGGGTTAGAGTAAGCATCTTAGTTTCACTTTATGAATGCTACTTGAGCAGACATAAATGGATGAGAGGGAAAACACATTCTAGAGAGGCTTCCTATTTAGGGTTTTACGCACCTGAGGGTTTCTAAGGCCGAGGGGCCAAAAACAAGCACAAGCTCAAAGTAACAACACACACTCAAGAAACACACGTGGCAACTGCAAGCAATATCAAGAACACACAAGGCAATCAACAAACAATTGCAGAAATCACATGAGGTACTTCAAGTACCAACAATGGCTAACAACGCGCGATATTTGGGGGTTAGTCCTATTCATCCTAGGGTTATGGTTGGCCATAGTTGTTGATGTCTTCATTCTCCTTGGCTCTCACTTTAGTTGAGATTGATGGTAGTCGATGAGGTAGCCGCAGTGTCGTTGAGCTGTTGACATTGAGTTCAGAAGTGCAGATCTTGTAGGTACTCTTGCTCACATTACACAGATGTGAGGTCTTCGGAAAGGTTGTTGAAGTACTTCATACGCAATGATGTCTTGCGCCAGGCCTAAAAATTTCTAGTCAAGTAACCGAGAACTTGGTCCTTGACGACTGCAAGGATGCGAGTCCAGGGCGGAACAAGGTTAGCTTCTTGACAGAGCCATTGGTGTCAACCAAAGGCAAGGTAATTGTCAACACTCTTCTTCCCTTGCGGTTGGGGAGGTTTGAAGATGTCCTTCAGAAGTTTGCTCCATCTTGTGCTGCTAAGCTCCAGGTCATTTTGGGGACATCATCCAACAGGTAGTTTTGAAGAAGATGAGACAGATGGAGTAATAGACTTCAAACATCTTTGAAAACTAGAGAGATAAGATTAGAAGTTTTGAAGAGGTGAGAAAGGTACAAGCCATACTATGGGCTACTTAGAAGAAATAACCTTTGCAAATAGTTTTAGCAAAATATTACTTTCCTATCTACTGCCCATGCTAACTAAGGTCTCCTACAGTCAGGATGGCTCTGATACCAACTCTGTGGGGACCCCGGTTTACCACTCCGGGATTCCCATTATGCATACAACTCACGATCCCATGATCAGTATGTCGTGAGTCCACATAACCGAGCTGATATCGAAGTTACATTATCCATTACAGTACCGAATATAATGGTCTTACAATTGGTCACATGACCAAGACTGATATTGCCACGCAGGGCAAGTTTACAATTAAGCAGCGGATACCAAGCAGCGTTGATGACCCACGTCATGCCTACTACCCTACAGGCAACTGACTGGGAGACGTTCCTAGTTCACATCGGCATCATCGTTCCCACCATCATCTTCCTCATAGTCGTCTTCCAGGTCTGACCAAGTTAATAGACAGGGACAAAGCCGTGAATGCATTTTGGAATTGTACTCGCAAACCACCTAAGGAGAGAGTGTGATATGCAGTTTGGCTGTAGCAAGGATAGGCTCTAGACTAGTTTGGTTTCTTTTGGGAAAACTCATTTTTCTCGTGTTCGATATAGCATGTCTAGAACCATGTTCTATGACATCTCTATATCCTTATTAAAAACATTTATAAAACAATTTTAGTAAAATCTCTAGGAAGGGGGAAACCCATTTTCGTTCATGAACCAGGTCAATCAAACATGACCATCCCCATTTATAGAACCAGGCCAATCACACATGTCTATCTCCAATTCCTCGGTAGTACCCTACAAGTACTCCGAACCATACCCGTGCCATGGCAGTACCCTCCGAGTACTCCGTCCGGCACCATTCTCCATTTTTTTTGAAAACACTTTATAAAACCAAAATCGACATAGGTTAAGTATGGCCATTCCAACCGTCCATGACCAAGGACTCGGCTATTCGAATAGTTTTACACTCTGCAGAGGTTATACACTTTACCCACACTCATCCGGATACTCATCGTGTGGGCATCTTCCCCGCATAACATCATATGCCACGACAAGCACCTGATCAAAGCCTTTCGCTTATCTACCTTAGTACGGGAATCTACCCTATGGAGTATGTACCTCCCTGGCACACCCTGGCAGTCTACCTCCACGTTCGAGCGTAACTCCAGTGCCACGTCAGGAGACCCATAGTGTCTTCCGGCGGCTCAGGATATGCCGTGATATGTGTTTCCTCCTTCCTGAGCACAACCCGGATTCTGGGGTACCGCGTACCCTTATATAGTTATGAGACCCTTGTACTAAAATAAACAAACTACGAGCTAAGCCCCGTCCCATATCAGGATAATCGTGGTTGCACGGGTTAATTGGTCTGGCGAACACTTATACACAATGCCCTCTTTCATAAATCCTCCTCCTCCTTTTCTACATTTTCCAGAACACATTTTCCTGAAAACCCTTCAGTGGGATAGATCACTATTCCAAGGTTTTCAAAATAATTTTTCAAAGTCCCATTTGAGTGTTCCCAACCTAGAGTTTTTGCTCCACCACAAGGTTTTCCAAAGGCTATGATGCTAACCATCACACCACTAATTTTGGGGAATAATTAGGTGTCAAGACAGGGGTCATCCATGAGGATGATATCATCTGACTTGCGGAGCCAAGTCGCTAACAATTGCTATTTAGGGCAATAGCAACATAAAACAATGCATTCTCATAAACAGTAATAAATCATGCAATAAGTAAAACTGGGATCAGATATGCAACAAGTTTAGATGGCTTGCCTTGATTAGCTATGTCCCTGGGCTCCTTCCTTAAAAGACGTACTCAAAGTGTTCCACTTCCTTCTTATGCATTCTTGAGGTAGTCCTCTTCCTCTCCGATGGCTTTCGAATATAGCGTCGCAAAATGAAAGAAAAACATTCAATCACCACACAAGCATGCAAAGGAACAAACATTTAGCAAGGCATCTCAAACACACGACCATAGAGTATTTAGAAGCAAACAAGTAAGGAATCTGAACAAGGTTCTATAGGAGTCTAATAGCAAGCTAAACTATTAAACAAGGGGGTATGTTACTTCTAGCAACAATACACCATTTCAAACCAAGGAAGCATGCAAGTGCTAAAATGGGTCAAAAATCACTCCCAGCACATCAGTAGGTAGATAACAAGTTTATGAACTCAACAAAGTTGGATTCACCACAAAATATCTTGTGGTTGATTATCAACGAATTTCCTATGAACAATAAAAGCTGAAACACTGGAATAAATCCCAAATATTCTCTGAACATCAGAAAAATGTGCCAGAGGGTGCTCTGGAAAGCTATTACCAAGAACAAACCATAGGAATTGGTTTCATGCCAAAATTCCTATTCTATTTCAAATGACAAAATAAACAAGACTTAATAAACTATTTGCTAAAACAATTACTTCTGTAGATATATAGCTCCTAAAATATCAAACTCAGTGGGACACGCAAGCTAACATGTCAAAGCACCTCTGAAAACTGGAAACATAGCAATTCAATTTATAAAACTCTAGATTTGCAATTTTGATTAAAAAGATGCTTGTTTTACAAGATTAATTTCAAATATTTCTACAAGGGCCCAAATGGAACGGGGCAGGTGCCATTGGCTAGACATTTGAACAAGGGATTTACAGAAATTTGAATCAGGTCAATCGGACCAATATTTATTTTTCTAAGAATTTTCAAAGTTCTAGGTTGGTTCAATTTGGATTAACAGATTTCACTAAAAAAAACACGACTGGGCCGGAATCGAAATAGACCGGGGCCAGCTGCATTGGGCCGGCCCAGATCTACCCAGCGGAGCGCGGGATCTGGTGCCAAACCGCCCTGACAAGCGGGGCCCACTGGTCAGCCGCACCAGTTGGCCGAAGCGGTACGGAGCATGGCAGGCCGTCGGATTAAGTCAGAATCAACGGCAGACGGCAGTCTTCTTCCTCTGGCCACAGGGAAACAGGGTCGAAACCCTAGGCCATGCACGGTCACGCGGGGGCTCACCTCGGGTACTCCTCGGGCGACGCCGAGGTGATAGGGCGGCGCAGCGCTCGGCGGCGAACCCGGAGAGGGGCAGAAGTGGCAGATCCTCTTCTGGGACATGGATCTGCACGTCGGCGATGAGTCCGACCTCCTGGGGCTCACATGGGGCTCGATCTGGTGTCCCTGGGTCAACAAAGTTGGCAGGATTAGATAGATATGGCCGAGGGGAGTTCAAATACGCAAATATAAATGACAGAGGAGGTTTAGATTGGAGGCAAGCTTCCTCGAAATCTTGCAGCACCGATTGAGAGGGGCTCTCCACGGCTCTACAGGTTGAGATTTCAAGTTCTGGCTGGGGAAGAGAAGGGGTGGTGTGAGGGGAGTGAAAGGAACGTCCAGAGAGGTGCAGATATGGTCTATATCATTATATATGGAGAGGGGGTGGGGCATGGTTAGCTAGGTCGGTTTGGGGCATGTGGGGCAGCTTGGTTGCCTCTGGTTGGGCTAGAGGGATGGTGGAGAGGGTGAGAGGGGTCTAGTCGGTGGCTGGGTTAGCCAGGAAGGCTGGCTGCTGCAAGGTCCACTTGAGGTTGGTAATTTTTTTTAATATAGATCTCCTCCCTCTCCCTCCAAATACTACAGGACAAAGAAGAGGAGGGCTGCTACAGTGCGTGGCGACCAAAGGGGAGGGTTTGTGAGCTGGCAAGGGCAATGGGGGAGTTTGATGGTGTTCCAAAACATTTTAGTTAAGATTGGTGATGATGCATGTGAGGATCTAATTTTAGATTTGGATTTGATTTGCAGCATAACAAGCAATGGCATGCAAGGGTGGATCAGATAGGTGTAATTTGGTGAGACTAATAATATTGCTAGGTTGGAAGATTTTATTTGGTATAAGGCAAGATCACAAAAAGTGAGATGTGAAGATTTGCCCTATTCTACTGGAGAACAGATTCTGAAATTTTTGAAGATGAATTTTTTGGTTTTGGGTTCATATGGTCCTAAAATCAAAGATATGGCATGGTAGAGGTTACTGAATTTTATTGGGTAAGTAAGAGGTCAAGAAATAACATGGTTGCCATTTCCATGCATTTGTTAAATAAGAAGGATGAGATAAGGAAATAGGCATCTTGGATGGAGGAGGGGTGGTATTTATGCATGAATAACACTTCCAATAATAGTAGAGAGGAAATGGCTCATGGGGAGAAATTATGGTGAATGCTAAAAAGCAATCCAAAGATTTATGGGGGAAAGAATAAAGGATGGAAGTAGTTTTGATTAGAGTTCAAACCATCCCACATAAATGGGTGGCATACCTCAAAATGTACATGCAAGTGCATAGGCAGTTAGAGTAGATCAAAAATAAGAGGAATAGGTCATAGGATGGTCTCTGAACAGTTTATTTCGAAATTTAAAAGTGGGAGCAAAAGTGCATCTGATAATAGTCAAATGGTCAGTGATTTGATTAGGGTCAGAAACAGGATTAGAACAAGTATTAGATGGCCTCAAATGACCAAGTGGTAATGGAGAGAATGGAAGATTAGATGAAAGGATGAGTTCTAGATAGGTGCATTGCTATGGATAGAACCTATGAGCTAAATACAAACATCTGAAAACTGAATCTATTAACAAGAGCAAAGATGGTCTGCACACTAGGTGTTTGATAAAATGACTGCAAGAAAAATATGTTGCGAAAACTAAGAGGAGCCTCCTAAGATGGGATGTAGATGATTCTAATAACACCATGGGTGCTTTCCTTGGGCTAGTTTGATTGGTTTTAAAACTTCTCAAAAAGGGGCTCCTAATGCCTTAAAGTAAGACATTGGAGTTAGGGTTTTAGGATTTGAGAGGAAAACAACAAGATAGGTTTTATTTGAAAGATAGAGGGAAAGTAATTTATTCTGGACAAAATATTTAATTGATAGGTTTTGAAAATGTTAGGCCACTGGCCTATCTGAGGATTATATCTACACCCAAGCAACTCATCAAAGTGAAACAAAGTCACACAAAGTCAACTCACCACACAAGGTCAATCATTTGCAGTAAATCTAGCATCACCAGAAACAGTGATTGAACCAGTGCTCAATTAGGATCATGCCAGGGTCAAATAGAAAAGAGTTTCAAATAAAGGAGTAAAGCTTTTGTAGAATTTTCAGAAACTAGTGGAGACATAGCATCTCCTTTAGGAAATTTTCTTAAAGGTGTTTTAAATCCTTTTATAAATACCAACAAAATATAAGTTTGTAAAATAGTGGAACCACTCTACTTTGTAGGTCCCGATAATTTTGTAAATACTTAGTTTTGATAAAAGCTTTATCTCAAAGATAAATCTTGGCTCTTGTTTTGGACAAATAAAATAATTTGAAAAAGGAGAGGTTGCCAAGATAATGGTTTTGGAAAAATAGCTAGAAGCATAAATAAAGGTATGATCACAAGGGCACAGGGATTGCGTTGGTTCACAATATTGTTTAACAAGCAACTCAAACAGACATCAGTAACATAACGACCAAGACAAACAAGCAAGAAATAGTACTTCCAGAGGTTTGCACAAAAAAGTTTTTGTTGGCCCTCATTTTTGGCTCACCCAACACTACTTAAACAGGGTTACAAAAAGTTGGGTGTTACAGTAATAGTGGCAGTAGTATTCCCAAATAGGGAATCAAATGGAGATTTCTCCATAATAAAATAAAAATAACAGACATAAATAAAAATAGTACTCATAGTAAAAGTTTCCTTTACCAATTCCACTCTTCAACAGCGCTTCACTCCCCAGCAACGGTGCCAGAAAATAGTCTTGATGACCCACAAGTATAGGGGGTGTGTCGTAGTACTTTAAATAAATAAGAGTGTCAAACCCAACGAGGAGAAGAAGGTGTTGACAAGCAGTTTTGATCAAGTAATCATTGTAAATACTAGCAAATGGGTTTTTAGGGGTATTTGATAATGCAGATAAATAAAGTATGAGTAAATAAAAGATAGTAGTAATAATTACAGTGAGTGGCCCAATCCTTTCTAGAGCAAAGGACAAGCCGGTTGTGTTACTTATGATTACCAGACGTTCCTGAGGACACATGGGAATTTCGTCAAGTGCTTTCGCTTCATACAGTTGTTGATTAATCTTTATTGGTTTGATAGGTGTTATGGGGGTGAACCTATGCTAATGCACTACCCCAACTTGGACTAATACATACTTGTGATTATACCCCTTGCAAGCATCCGCAACTACAAGAAAGTAATTAAGATAAATCTAACCACCGCATTAAACACTAAGATCCTACACTCCCTAGTGCACTAGTTTCCTAACGGGGGTTTTAGTTTCTGTCACTCCGGTAGCCCCACAATTAGTAGCCAAATACACAATGCATTCCACTAGGCCCTTAGAGGTGAAGTATCACATAGTCGACGTTCACATGACACCACTAGTAAAATAGCTCCACAACATAAATATCAAACCATTAAATATTACTCAACATAATTCCATTACTAACATCTTGACTTCTCCCATGTCCTCAAGAAATAAATGAACTACTCACAAGACATCATATGGATCATGATCAAAGGTGAAATAATGATGAATAACAATCTGAACATAAACCTTGATTCAATGGTTTCACTCAATAGCATCAACTACAGGTAGTAATTAACACCGGGAAAGTTTTCCCTATGAACTAGACAAGATTCACCCAAGATGTTATAGCGGGACGGCGTGGTGATGATGGTGCTGGTGGTGGTGATGATGATGATGATACCAATGAAGCCCAGCTCGATGACGATGACGGTGGCGATGATTTCCCCCCTCTGGGAATGAATTTCCTCGGCAGATTTCTGCCTGCCGGAGAGCTTTCTCTCTCTGTGTGTTTTCCGCCCTGCAGAGGTGGCGGAGTATTTCTGCCATCCTCCTCCCCGTCTTAGGTTTTTGAGTGGATGATATACGCGAAGGGGCACTGGCAGAGGTGGGCCAGGGCAGCCACACCACCTGGCCGCGCGGCCAGGGCTGGCTCGCGCCTGGGGGTGGTGTGGGCCCCTGGTGGCTCACCTCGGCCTCTCCTTCTGGCTACTTCCGTCTTCTGGCAAAATAGGAACTTCTGGGTATTTTACGAGAATTGTGGATCTTCCGAAATATTGTATCTTGACAGTCCTTTTTCCAGCAGAATTTTGACTCCGGCAGTTAATTCTCCAATAATCATCAAACATGCTAAATAGAAGAAATAACATAAGTATCATCTCTAAATATGAAATATATCAATGAATAACAATAAATTATGATATAAATAGTGATGCAAAATGGACGTATCAGTAGGTGAAGCTCGGATTAATTAAAACTAGCAGGGTGACCCGCGCATTTGCGCGGCTAGAGTTGTTATGCATTGTTAGATTCATATATATTCTTTATATTATTTGTATATTAGCTTGAGATCATATTGAGTGTTATATACATATGTCGAATTATAGAATCATCTAGCAAAATTATTCGTGTGAACACATAATTTGTATTGCTGTCCTTGTAAGTTATTTTTGAGCGAGAACTTCTATTCAATTTAATTTGGACATTAATAAAGACCTATTAAGCTTGTATGTTGATTGTAAGTAGTTAAGAATAATTTGGACGTTTCACAATATCCCAAATAACTTGGGAATGTATCTCAAAATAAAAAACTTGAGAAAGAATATGTAGCCTTTTCTCTCACACTCCTTATCTTTGAGTACCTTTCGTAGTTGTGGTTATTAAAAATGACATTTAATGAATAACAAATGGAAATTTCTATATCAGACCTTGAATCTTAAGTACACTTGCTTCAACCCCTCATAATTGGAGTAACACATTTTATTTTATTTTGTGAAACGTCACCAGTCTAATTGCTTTGAAGAATATTTTACTATGCTCCAAACATAGAGTTCCTAGCAAATCTCTGTTTACTACTCCTGCTCATTGCATTATATTCATGCAAAACCTCAGCTTCGTCACATGTTATGATAGACAATAGACGTTTAAAATAGTGTCCAATTAAAGCGACTACATAGACTCATCTTTAGACTTTTCATGTGTAGAAATAAATTAAATTATTAATATGTTTGGCTTCTGCTGATTTGATTTTGTACTAATTCTCATATAAACTTTCTTAAAATCTATGGTATTTTAGGAACTCATACAGACATGATTCTGCATGTAAAATTCTTTTCCTATTATTGTACCTCTTCATCATTACTTCCATCATATGTACTATAGACTATGTATCCTGACATGATGTCCTGCGGGTAGATCATAGTGATATGACAATGCTATATTTTCTTTGAAACTCCATATGTCTGTGTAATCCGTACGTATCTTATTGAGATGAAGAATTTTTCCTATTGAATATGTCCTTGCTTGGCTACGTGTTGCCACATTATCTCACTCCATGCGTATGAGTCCACCTATTCAGGCGTGTAAAGATCCCATAAACTAAATACAACGCAAGATGTTTTATGCCTCTGTGGGTCTGCTTGCCATTGTCGAGATGTTTTCTTCCCACAATGTGTTGCCTTCTTACTTTGTTTCATGGATATGTCATCGACGACAAATGTCAAAGCCGGCAGATTTTGATGGTGCCGCTCATCGGAAAGTGCACATATAGACGACCACAACGACTGAATATTCATGCACGGGCATTTTAATCGGAATCATGCACAAAAATCAATCTAATTGGATTAATCCTCTGCTGCCGTTGGGCGCACCACCTGTGTTTGCCTCTTTGTGTCACCATCGACTCAAATGCATGCCTCGAGAGCTCGTGACTTCATCAGTTGTAGCATCACCAGATTGATATCGACAATTTGCCATACGGACTCGTCAAGGAGCTTGATGTCGACTCAGGGATCCATGTGCTGTTCCTCAGATTCCTTGGAGCGAGAGCTACCTTCGCCGGAGCGAGGTCGACATTGTCACTTCCTCCTGATCGATCGCATACCAGGGATGCTGCCATCTATACAGATCCACACAACGGCCGTTCGTTGCTCCAGGGATGCTGCCATCTTTACAGATCCACACAACGGCCGTTCGTTGCTGGTGTATGTACTTCAGTTCTCGTAGGCAAGATGTTTTGATCTAAGCGAATCAGCGCGAATCACGGCTTGCATATAAGGGGTGAACAGAACGTGCTAGATTAGATGTCCGATTTCTGCTTAGATTTCCTGCGCGTGTTGACGCTGGACACCTATACATGGAAGTACTTCCTAAAACTCATTTCTTGGTATCCTGTTCTTTTAAGATTGCATGTGCGAGGTGTCCTGTTATTTTAAGATTGCATGTGCGATTTGGCTACTTGGGGTAGATCGGGTCTTTGCCTTTGTATACGCTGTTGTATGTGCTTTAAATCTCCACCGTTTATATATCATAGTTTTGCGGTTACAAATCTTCACCGTCGATTGTTAGTTGTTTTAATAATATAATATATTAAACCATAAGCCAAGGACTAAAAGTGCAAAACCCAGAATTTATTTACTGGATCTAACCCTTTGCTGTAGGATTAGCTAAATCTAGCAGTACTAACCTCATATTCCTCATGCTTATGGGCATCTTCGTCGCCATCGACGGTTAAATCGTGGGGAAGCTGCTTGGGGATGGGAAGCACATTCGAATCCATGGCAATGTCGCAGTGCTGCTGCTGCTTCGTGGACAAGTAGCAGTTAACGACATATGCAATTTATGCAGTCAGCATTAAAAAAATAGATCAATTACAAAGGCATTTAGGTTTACCATTCATTTACATCTATCAAAATATATATCTAAAAAGATCGATAAAGGCATATCATCCTCCAATGTAGTGCAACTTCTTTATATGTATGCAAAATAAAATATTAAACGCTTCCACATGTGAACAACCGAGGAATCAACGCTCTCATACATGAAACTTTTAACAGGTGCAAATATCTTAATCGCATAGATGGCATGATGTCTGGTTGATGACCAGCCCGTTGGGAACCCCAAGAGGAAGGTGTGATTAATATAGCAGCAATGTTTTCCCTCAGTTAAGAAACCAAGGTTTATCGATCTGGAGAGGAGCAAACAAACGACTGAAGGTGATGCTTGCTAGCTTGCGACAGCTCAGGACAATTTATAGGGCGCCTCGTCCAAGCTTTGCTTTGCTAGCTGCAACGCGGAACCTGCACACAACACAACCAAATACTTTGTTCCCAACTTGCGATGAGGTTGTCAATCTCACCGGTTTTCTTGAAACAAAGGGTATGAGCGTATCGAGTGAAAAGTGATAATAATATGCAAGTAAAGTAAACAGTGCGAGTAAAGTAAACAGGTGATAGCAATATAAAGAAAATAGGACCGGGGTCCATAGTTCACTAGCGGTGTCTCTCCATAAGATAAAATAACACATGCTGGGTAAACAAATTACAGTTGGGCAATTGATAGAATAAAGACAACGTGCATACGATGAGAGGATCACTATGACATTTACTCTGGGCATTACAACAAAATACATAGACCACCATCCAACTGTATCTATGACTAATAATCCACTCACGGGGATATCATCCGAACACCCCATGAGTATTAAGTTGCGAACAACAGATAATTGCATTAAGCAAAGTGTGTAATGTAAACAAAGCATATACCCTTGAGCATATGAATGTTGTTTTCCCCCTAGTAGCAACAGCACATCTACAACCTTAGAGGTTTCTGTCACTCCCCCAGATTAAATAGAGGCATGAACCCACTATCGAGCATAAATACCCCCTCTTGGAGTCACTAGCAACTACTCGGCCAAGATAGCTACTAACAACGGAGAGCATGCAAGATCATAAACAACATAGAGATAACAAAAGATAAATTTTAGTACTTCATCTCAAGCATAACACCAATATTCATCGGATCCCAACAAACCAAACATGTAGAATTACATAACGGTGATCTCAATCATGTAGGGCAGCTCATGAGATCTAAACATGGAGCACATGGTGGAGAAGACAACCATCTAGCTACTGCTATGGACCCATAGTCTAAGGTAGACTACTCACTCATCGCTCCGGAGGCAAGCATGGCGATGGAGAAGACCTCTGGTGGCGATTCCCCTCTCCGGTAGGGTGCCGGGAAGAGCTTCTGGACCCTCCCGATCTTCGGGTTGACGGCGGCGGCGGATCGCGATGTGTTCTGGAAAATTGATCGGGTACTTAGGTTTTTCCCGTCGGGGGGTCTTTATAGGCGAAGGGACATCGTCAGAAGTGGACCGATGCGGCCTCACACATAGGGGGCGCGGCCAGGGGCCAGGCCGCGCCGCCCTGGTGTGTGGGCCCCTCGTGGCCCCACTCCAACTCGTCTTCGGTTCTCTGGAAGCTCCGGTAAATTTCTGGGCGACTGGCTTTGGTTTCGTCCAATTCCGAGAATATTTCCTGTGTAGCTTTTCTGAAACACAAAAACAGCAGAAAACAGGGAACTGGCACTGTGGCGACTTGTTAATAGGTTAGTTCCGGAAAATGCATAAAAGTGCCACAAAGTGTAACGAAACATTAGGCAAATGGTATAAAAACAAGCATGGAGCATCAAAAATTATGGATACGTTTGAGACGTATCAGCATCCCCAAGCTTAACTCCTGCTCGTCCTTGAGTAGGTAAGTGATAACAAAAGAAATAATTTTTGAGGTGACATGCACCTACACAATCTTGATCACATATGTAAGCATTGTGAGCTGGGATCAAAAGAACTTAAAACATGGGCATGAAAGACATAATCTTGATAGAAGAAACTTAGCAACCATGTTATAAACATGCAAATGAACACAAACAGAAGATCATGAAAATGAAACAATGAAAGTCAAACATGTGTTCAAATCATAAGGAAAAACATACAAATGGTTTTCAGCTTGTCCTTCATAGAGAGCAAAACATAAATGCATAGGACACCTTCATGTTTAAGAGGGCGACTAGATACAAATAATTTAAGAACAAGTGAAACCAACAATATAAATCAATCAATGAAAACTTTGGGACAATGCACATTATACTCAGAATGACAACTATGCTCTCTTAATGGTGCATAAAGATAGAAGGTGGTGACTCAACATAAAAGTAAAAGAAAGGCCCTTTGCGGAGGGAAGCAGTGATTGCAAGTTTTATAACCTTCAAAAATTATGGTACTTACTGGCTTTGAGCTCTCATTGCCCCCATCATAGGCATCTTGAATGGTTAAAGTTAATGCGAGAATACTTACGCTGCATATGCTTGACAAATCATAAGTTGAAAACCTAGTGTCCCGTGAATATGAGTACCCAAACCTCATGCTACTTTACTTAGAGTCCCAAGCAAGCTCTTGTCATTGTAAGTATATACGTATCATTGAGAACCGCCAACGGGATACCTCCATGCCCGATGACATGGAACAAGCCCACATCAAAATGACAGGACAAGTAGACAATGAACACCTCGACATCTCTTTTATTTACCATTTGTATAGCTTTTTATTTTGAGATGCGTCATGGAATGTCCACTATGGGCATGCTGCAAATTTCCACCATGAATTATGCATGGCTTAGATTGGTGGCCCAGGCGTTTCTCTAACACATATACAAACTCCATGATCCCGCAAGATTCCCAATTCATTTCACACCGCGAGTATTCATAAACAAAAGATCACGATATCAACTCAAATAAGAAGTGCAATGTTGAAAGCTTGCCCCATGATGGTATGGCTGGGCTAGTTCCCAACTTACAACTTGCAAGCATAACAACTCAACATAAGAGACCACAATGTCAAAAAAATTAGAACGAGAAAAAGTAAAGTGTGCCTTCCGGTTTGTGAGAGCTTTACTGACCAATTTTCGCATAACACTGGTAAGAGTTTAATTTGAAGACTAAATAAAAGCAAGTCAAATTTACTTGGAATAGCAAATTGCTAATAGGTATGTATGGTGGAAACTTTGGCAAACTTGGTTTTTAGGAGTTGGATGCACGAGTAGAGCTTACTCAGTACAAGGCGAGGGCTAGCAAAAGACTGGGAGTGACCAACTAAGAGAGCAATAACGGCCATAATCATGCAAAGCGACAAAGCGACATTAAAAGAAGCATAAGATGGCATCAAAAGTCAAAAACTAAATGATCATAGAGGCTATTGGAGACTTTGTAAGAGTCTAACATGTGTGAGCATGCGCCAAGTCTACCCAAATAAAGCGTCAAGTAGAAAACCAAAATAATGCTTCCAAACGATAAAAACAACACATGATTCTTTCAAAGGCTCATTAAGCAATCTCAGTTATTTGAGACAATTCATGCTACAGCAAAACCACTAAGCATACTATCAAAAAGACATCAAGCACGACATGCAAAAGCCTAAGCCACAGTCTACACAAGCTCCTTCTTGTACCACTTTTTTGCATAAAGCTTTTTTTCTCTTTTCCAACACCATTCAAACTTTTTATAAACACCTCTTTTGATGAAAACCAATAATGATCAGAGGCAAAAATACACCTTGATGAAAAGATATAAGAAGATCTGAACACATATCAAGGCGAAAATCGAAAGCTAAATACAGTTCTAGAAAAAGAAGAACACTCGTTGAAACGAATAGAGTGAAAAACAGAGTGTTCTTGGCAAATGAAAAGCAAGGCAACTTCTCCAAAAGAAATTTGTTGGAGTCCAACCATTTATTGCAGAAAACAAAACTAAACTAAACTAAAAACTAAAAACAACTGACGCTCTAAGAAAAACGCATAATGCGTGAAGCAATAAAAATATAGTGTCTTGAAAGGTGACCTGATTTTTGCCGATGAAGAAGGGGTGCCTCGGGGGCATCCCCAAGCTTTAACGCTTGTACTTCTTCGATATTTCTTGGGGTGATGCATGGGCATACCCAAGCTTGAGCTTCTGTCCATTCTTCAACTCATCTCATCACTCTCCGATCCCTACACTTGAAAACTTCCTTCATACAAAACTAAACACAAATCTATTAGCAACATTAGTGTAAGCATAACATATAATCAACCCCTTTTTTTTGCTTCAGGTTTCAACCTAAAACCACCACATATTAAGCATATACTACTGTAGCAACTTCCCCAAAAGTTCCGTGATCAAAAGAACTCAAAAAGAAAGCGATAAAGCGGCAAACACAAATATTGGCAGAAATCTCAAAAAGAAAGCGATAAAGCGGCAAACACAAATATTGGCAGAAATCTGTCAAAACAGAACAGCTGACAAAGGTCGAATTTTTAAAGTGTTTTATTTTGCTCAAATCAAAAAGTGTTCAACTAATGAAAGTTTGGATATAACCTGGGGCATTTGCACAAGAAATAGCAGGTCCAAAAGATATACAGAAAATTTTCCCGAATTTTTACGGTGCAACACTGAAAACAGTTTCAGGACAGCAACATCCCCAAATCTTACCTCACTCAAATTAGAGGCTTCCCTTGGCACAAAAACGAAATAAAAAGGATAAGGAGAGGTCATTACAGTAGTAATAACTTACAAGACTCAAATAAAAGAAAAAGAACTGAATGTAAAAACATTGGGTTATCTCCCAAGAGTGCTTTTCTTTAACGCCTTTGAGCTAGGCGCAGAAAATTGCGAATCAAGTAATTATGAAAGAAGCATTAGGATCCACTATAGGAGTCTTTTCAACAATGAAAGGAACTGTGTCCACATAAGTTTTTGAAGATCCTTTATGATCACGCTTTGGTACACTACTTTCATCGAAAGGATTTTCAGGACAAATCCAACTAGAATTATTTTCCCAAACATCATGAATCCCTGCAAGTTTATAAGGTATTGGCACTCTAAAATCTTCATTGGGTGTACCAACAACCGCTACAGGTGAGCCAAGCTTATTAAATTTCTTAAAAACTTTCCTAGCCTCAATGGCAACATCTCTAAATTCTATGCACAAAGTTTCTAATATAAAAGCTTTCTTTTCAGGATCTTCAATTTCATGAAGCTTAAGGAACATGTATTGCAAAAAGGGATTAAGGCTAGCAAACCTAGCTTCTAACATGTGAACTAAATAAGCGGAAGCAACTTCATAACTAGGAGCAAGCTCAACCAAAGACTTTTCCTCAACTTCTTTATGCATACTAATATGGTTAAAGAACTCCTCAATGTTATCTTTCCCAATAATTGAACCACTACCTACTGAGAGGTCCTCCAGAACGTACTTAGGGAACAACATAATGACTAACAGTAAAGAAATAACAACTACCAAGGATTCTAATTTTTTTGGGTTTTTGATAAAATGATGCAAGTAAAATAAATAAAGCAAAACTTAAAACAAAGTAAAGGATGTGCGTGCGAAAAACTCCCCTTGTAGAAGTCTTCTACTTCCTCCCCGGCAACGGCGCCAGAAAACTTGCTTGATGTCTGGTTGATGACCAGCCCATTGGGAACCCCAAGAGGAAGGTGTGATGAATATAGTACCAAGGTTTTCCCTCAGTTAAGAAACCAAGGTTTATCGATCTGGAGAGGAGCAAACAAACGACTGAAGGTGATGCTTGCTAGCTTGCGACAGCTCAGGACAATTTATAGGGCGCCTCATCCAAGCTTTGCTTTGCTAGCTGCAACGCGGAACCTGCACACAACACAACCAAATACTTTGTTCCCAACTTGCGATGAGGTTGTCAATCTCACCGGTTTGCTTGAAACAAAGGGTATGAGCGTATCGAGTGGAAAGTGATAATAATATGCAAGTAAAGTAAACAGTGCGAGTAAAGTAAATAGGTGATAGCAATATAAGGAAATAGGACCGGGGTCCACAGTTCACTAGTAGTGTCTCTCCATAAGATAAAATAACACATGCTGGGTAAACAAATTACAGTTGGGCAATTGATAGAATAAAGACAACGTGCATATGATGAGAGGATCACTATGACATTTACTCTGGGCATTACAACAAAATACATAGACCGCCATCCAACTGCATCTATGACTAATAATCCACTCATGGGGATATCATCCGAACACCCCATGAGTATTAAGTTGCGAACAACAGATAATTGCATTAAGCAAAGTGTGTAATGTAAACAAAGCATATACCCTTGAGCATATGAATGTTGTTTTCCCCCTAGTAGCAATAGCACATCTACAACCTTAGAGGTTTCTGTCACTCCCCCAGATTAAATAGAGGCATGAACCCACTATTGAGCATAAATACCCCCTCTTGGAGTCACTAGCAACTACTCGGCCAAGATAGCTACTAACAATGGAGAGCATGCAAGATCATAAACAACATAGAGATAACAAAAGATAAATTTTAGTACTTGAACTCAAGCATACCACCAATATTCATCGGATCCCAACAAACCAAACATGTAGAATTACATAACGGTGATCTCAATCATGTAGGGAAGCTCATGAGATCTAAACATGGAGCACATGGTGGAGAAGATAACCATCTAGCTACTGCTATGGACCCATAGTCCAAGTTAGACTACTCACTCATCGCTCTGGAGGCAAGCATGGCGATGAAGAAGACCTCCGGTGGCGATTCCCCTCTCTGGCAGGGTGCCAGGAAGAGCTTCTGGACCCTCCCAATCTTTGAGTCGACGGCGGCGGTGGATCGCGATGTGTTCTGGAAAATTGATCGGGTACTTAGGTTTTTCCCGTCGGAGGGTCTTTACAGGCGAAGGGGCATCGTCAGAAGTGGACCGAGGCGGCCTCACACATAGGGAGCGCGGCCAGAGGTCAGGCCGCACCGCCCTGGTGTGTGGGCCCCTCGTGGTCCCACTCCAGCTCCTCCTTGGTTCTCCGGAAGCTCTGGTAAATTTCTAGGCAACTGGCTTTGGTTTCGTCCAATTCCGAGAATATTTCCTGTGTAGCTTTTCTGAAACACAAAAACAGCAGAAAACAGGGAACTGGCACTGTGGCGACTTGTTAATAGGTTAGTTCCGGAAAATGCATAAAAGTGCCACAAAGTGTAACGAAACATTAGGCAAATGGTGTAAAAACAAGCATGGAGCATCAAAAATTATGGATATGTTTGAGACGTATCATGGCACTCGGATTAATTAAAACTAAACCATTAGCTGAGGAAAAGTGCAAAACATAAAATTAATTAACTAGATCTGACCCTTGCTCTTGGATTATCTAGATCAAGCTGTACTGACCTCAGATCCTTCCTGCTTCTGAGCATCTTTGTCGCTATCGACGGTTAAATCAGGGGGGGGGGCATAGCTGCTCGGGGTTGGGGAGCACATCTGAATCAACAACAATGTCACCAGGCTGCTGCTGCTTCCTGGCTGACAAGGGTATATCTACCAAGGCCCATTATCTTAGTACCCCTAGGGCCCGTTCAGGTAATAGTCCAATGGGAATTAGGCCCAAGCATAGCTATAGTCGAAATACGAGATTATATCATATACAACATTGTAATTTGTATCGGACCCGACCGGATCCTTGAGACCTCACCACCTACATATAGGGGCCAAGAGAGGCCGACCAGGGACAGATTGAGATTGAGTCAATTTTCTACTAGCTTATTCTCAACATGCATCAAGTTTCGCCTTGTTTGTCTGAATCTTTACCTTCGAGTTCATCTGACGCCCTCTTCCCCCAATCCTAAGTCCTTCATCTAGGACATTTGCAGAGCTAACCCTTGTCAATTGGCACCGACCGTGGGGAGCTTAGGCGTTGGAATCATGAATTCGACGACTTTTTCGCTTCTACCCAACAACAACTCGAAGATCAACGGAAACTAAAGCACATTTGGAGCCATAGATTTTCAACCTCATCCACCAACCCTAGCTCTGGTCTTTTCAACCTTGGATCAGGAGATGGATCTGACGATCGGAAGCCTCAACTTTCATGTTGGGTCTCTAGGCACAACTCGCCTTTCAGATCCGATAAATTCGGGTCCGTCAGTAGGAAAAACCGCATTTGCGGCAAGAGCAGAATTGTCAGTTGGCTCTTCCAGCGAGGTAAACTCTCCGGTTAGCTTCAAGCCAATGGAAAATATAGAAGACACTATTGAAGAACTCAATGAAATTATGGAAATCCTCGACTTAGGGAATCATTGGGTCACTCTGATAAGGGTTCCAACAAAAGCCTTGACAATTACCCAGTAAAGGACTTCACCACCCGAAGCGGCGGTGTCTATGACAGCAATGAGGGCACACAGAGGCCAGAAGGGAAGCATACCAACAACATACACAAAATGAGTGTTATAATAAGTGAGGCAGTAGAAGACGACTATGGTGGGAACAACTTGGTGATTAACTCACAAGGCGACAATACAGGAAATAACCACAGGAGAGAAAGGGAGAAAGTATATGTCTCGATAGGAGAGTCGAAGATGATTGAATCTGTAGTCAACCACAGCACGACAATACTTGCGGATACCAGTACGTGCTGCACCAGCACAAGAAGCAGCTACTGCAAGAAAAAAGCAAGCTAAGGAGAAGCCACGAATCCAACAGCATAGCAAACAGGACACAATGGGAGGAACGTAGTGATACGTCACAGTCAAGCGAAAAAAGGCACCACGAGCCAAAACACAATAGAAGAAGGGTAGAGCAGCCAAGAAAAGAGACCCGCACGCAAAAACTCAACTCATCATTAATAGTCAATGAAGCAGGCAGTATCATGCTGAAGACGCTAGAAGCAGCCCTAGTGGTAGCACAACATACCTGTTAACCACGCAGCCAGAACCTGGAGACCCACAAGAAAGCATGCACCAGGCTGCCATAAAATGTCTCAGATTGTTCAGAGATAAGTTGAAGCAGAAACCTTTGGAAAAGGAGACAACACGACATGAGCAAAAAGAGAAAAGAGTCCTATCGCCGCAAACCTGAAGATCTAGTTCACCCAATAAGAGAAATTACAGGTCACAAAGGAACGACGCAATGAACATCATCACACAGGCCAGGGTAAATAGGTCATTGTAACACCCCAAATTTCCTAACCATGTTCAAGTAGTGTTTGGTGAGCCAAAAATGAGGGCCAACAAAAACTTTTTGTGCTTAATCAGATTTACTGGAGTATCTTGCATGTTTTCCTTGTTGGATGTGTGATTGTTGCTTTAAGTTTCTTATTATATAAGACTGCGGACCAACCCCTCCTATTTCAAATGGTTTGACTTTGTGTGATAAATTGACTTTGTGTGACTTGTTTGACTTTGGTTGATTTCCTTGTGTGTAGCTCGGATCTACAGGTAGGCATGTGGCCTAACCAATCTAAAGCAAATCATTATAAGATGGCCAGTGGGGATATTCTTATAAACTGCTTTCAAATTATTTTCTATATAAAATCTATTTTATTTTTCCCTCTTTGTAAAACCCTACCACTCTATTCCATATGGAAGGAGTATTTATTTTCAAAACTTAGGTTTATTAGCAATCAGAAATGAGGTTCCCTCCTTATAAGCATTCATTTCATATATTTTTTAATATCTTCTATAAAAGTATTTTCCCAACTACTTTTCCTTTTTACAAAGATAGGAGAAATGGGAAGAATACCTGTCTGGTATTATTCTTGTCTCTAAAAATTATGGGAATAGTACCCAGGGTTTATAAATGTTTTGAGATCTCTCTCTAATATTCAAAAATCCCACTTGGCTAGAAATCAACTCTTGTTTGTAAATCGACCAAAACAAGTTGTTTTACCATAAGACATTAGGAGCCCCTTTTTGAGGAATTTTAAAACCAATCAAACTAGCCCAAGAAAAGCACCCACGGTGTTATTAGAATCATCTCATCCCATCTTAGGAGGCCCCTCTCAGTTTTTGCAAAATATCTTCTTGCAGTCATTTTATCAAACACCTAGTGTGTAGACTATCTTCGACTCTGTTAATAGATTCAGTTTTCAGGCACTTGTCTTAAGCTCATATTTCCTACCCATGACAATGCATCTTCTTAGATTCCATCCTTGTCATGTGGTCTTCCATTCTCTCCATTACCACTTGGTCAATTGAGGCCATCTTGTAATTGTTCCACTCTTGTTTCTGAGGCTAATCAAATCACTGACCATTTGACTATTAGCATATGCACTTTTGCTCACACTTTGAAATTTAGAAATAAATTATTCAGAGCCCATCCTATGACCTACTGTTGTTCCTTTTGATCTACTCTAACAAGCTATGCACTTGTTAATACATTTTGAATCATGTCACCCATTTATCTGACCAAGCTTTGAACCCTAATCAGAACCTCATCTATCTATCACTTTTCACCTCAAACCCATTTTGTTGGCTTGATTTAAGCCTTTGTCCTTGCTCTTAAACTACACCTAACATCACCTCAACACTATCCTTTATTCCTATCTGTTAGGTCTCATTTATCATCTTGGCTATTTCTTAGAATTTCAAATTTCATTTGAAAACCCTTCCATTCTCAATCTCTGATATTCTACCTTTCCCTTCTAACTCTTGAATTTAATTTGAGATGGACTTAGAGGATGGAGTAGTCAGTGAAACCAAAATTCTTGAGTTGTTTATCTTCACAACATCATGATCATGGCATCTAATTCATTCTTTCCTATATCTTTCTTTGATCTTCTTCCCTTGCAAATGGAGGATTAATTGTTGACTCAAAAATGCATGCCACTTGGCATCACTCTCCATCTCTCTACATTTCACTCCTATTTCTGAGTCATAGCAACACCGCATGCACCTCTCCAACACATCTCAAAAAATCATTTGAATTTAGCTTTCAAACCCTAAGCCCTATCTACACTCTTCTCCTTCTTTCTTTTCAAATTTCGGCCAAGAAGAGGAGCAACATGGCCAGCATCTCTCTCTCTCTCTCATGCCTAAGAAAACGCTGACCTAGCTACAGTAACCTATTTGTCTCACCTGGTTGGAGGATCTAGTGGCAAACCGACCTTGCAAAATCTTGCAAAGATCTCATCTCTCTCTCTCACTTTACCCTCTCCTCCAATCGACCCCCAATCAGCTGCTGCCACCCTCTCCTGCAATGCACTACGACCCCACGTCCCAGTAGCTCAAGCTAGAATGCTCGCCGCGCCCTCTCTTCTCTCACGCTCCCGTAGACCGACGAGGCTTGGTTAGGAAAGAGGAGGCCGAGCCAGCCCCTGCGACCGCGCCAACCAGCACACCTGCAACTCTTCTCTGCCATCCTAGCCTAATTCGTAGCCTAGCCGACCTGAGCGCCGTGCCATCGCGTCACTCTGTCGCGTGCCCTGCACGCCGAGAGCGCCCTGGAGCAGGCCTCGCATTCCCAGCCGCGTGCACCAGAAACTGAGCCGCGCCGTGCTTGCCTCATCACGGCACCGTGATACCTTCACCCAGACACACTCGCTCGACACCATAGTCCATCGACACGATGAGACCGAGCCTGGATTGGCACGCACCCGGACTGAACCCACTCCTATTTCGACCGAACCAAGACGCCAAACGAGAAACCGACACTACCTCTAGACCACGCCTTGAATGCCGCCCACAGCGAACCGCCGCCCTGACCAATCGTATTCGATGAGACCACCATGCTCCGAGACCACCATGGACCGTCCCTCTCTGAATATAAGGACACAGGCCACCCCAGCCCCTCCTACCTAGCTCATTTCACTCCCCTTCTATCCTACTCTCACCACCATGACCGGAGCCCAAGCTTCCCTTCTCTACTGCCAAGGGGAAGTGATTTTCTTCCCGGTACTGGAAACTAGCGAGGAAGTTTCCCACCGACTCAGACCACCATTTCTCTCCCTCTTGCTAGCTTCAGAATCCCCAATTTCTGATCTACCTAACCGTCCCCTTCTCCGATGTCAGGAACGCTGGAGATTGCTGCCTCACCTCGCCCCTGGAGATCTTGACGCGGACCAAGCCGACCCACCCGAGCACCATCCGACGCACCAGAGCCATCTCCGGAACCGCCATGACCTCCGCGTCCATTCCACCGCTTCTCCGACGACATGCACCTGCTCTAGGTGATCCCCCGAGGTCCCTCTGTGTGCACTAGGGTTTCTGCAGAGGCGAGCTCGTCATGGGGGAGACGACGACCCAGCGCCGTTGATGTGTTTCTAATCGGGCGGCCAGCATCAGCCCTTACCGGTTCGGGTTCCCTGGCGGCTGACGGCTGGGGCCCACCTGTCAGCCGTTTAAATCCGGCCTCCCGTGCCCCCGCAGCCGATCTGGGCCAGCCCAGTGCGGTGCAGCCTGGGTCCGCTCAGATCTGACCTGCTATAATTTTTTTTTTCTAGAGTATATTGATTATGTTTTTCCTGAAATCTGAGAACTTGCATTATTTGTAGAAAAATAATTATGGGTCCGAATTGAGTGATTCAAATTTCTGTAGAATCCTTGTTAAAATATCTAGCCAATGGCACCTTCTCCATTACAATTGGGCCCCTGTAGAAATAGTTGAAATTAATTTTGTAAAACAAGCATCTTTTTAATCAAAACTACAAATCTAGAGTTATATTAATTGAAATGTTGTGCTTCCAATTTTCAGAGATGCTCTGATATGTTAATTTGCATGCCCCACTGAGTTTGATATTTTAGGAGCTGTATATCTACAGTAGTAATTGTTTTGGCAAATAGTTTATTAAGTCTTGTTTATTTTGTATTTTAAAATAGAATAGGAATTTTGGCATGAAACCAATTTATATGGTTTGTGCTTAGTCATAGCTTCCCAGAACATCCTCTGGTACATTTTTCAGATGTCCAGAGAATATCTGAGAATTATTTTGGTGTTCTAGTCGTAGTTTCTATTAGTTAATTCCTAGAAAATCAACCACAAAGTGTTTTGGAGTGAATCCAACTTTGTTGGGTTCAGAAACTTGTTGTTTATCTACTAGTATGCTGAGAATAAGATTTGCCCTATGTGAACACCTGCATGCTTGTTTGGAGTGAAATGGTGCTTTATTTGTTATGATTGAAAAACCCTAGTTTTAATAGGAATAACTTGCTACTAAAAATCTATAAAGTCTTGTTTTAGATTCTAAACATGTTTGTTTCTGATACTCTCTGGTTGTGTGATGTTGAGTGTGGAAATGCTTGTGCCTTGTGTATGCATGCTTGCTTATTGTTGCTATCTCTTTTACCGGCGATAGAATCGAACAACACCGAGTGCAACGAGGAAGGAGAAGTGTACGAGTACCAGGAGGAAGAAGATCAGGGACAAGCTGAGAAGGCAAGCCATCTATGCTTGATACATATCTAATCCTATTCACTTACTTTGCATGTTTCATAAAGGTTTATCAAACTGCATGTTTTTATATTGCTATAGTCCTTGTAGCAATTATTTGTTGGCTCAAGCTCCACAAGCCAAAATTGTTATCATCCTTTGAGATGACACCTTTGAACACCTATTCAATACCCTTGCAGTAGTGGCTTGTTGATTAGCAGCAAAGCCCTTGGAAAACCTCTAGTGGAGCCAAAAACTCTAGGATGGGAACACTCAAAAAAAGAAATTTTGAAAATGTTTTCGAAAACCTTGGGGTAGTACCTACCCCACTGGAATGTTTTCAAAAGTGGTTTTTGGACAAATGGAGATGTCAATGGAGGAAAAAAAGTAGTTGGTGGGTTTACAAAAAGACATTGGTGATCACTAAGTGTCCGCTCAGAACAATTAACCCGTGCAACCACATTACCCTGCTATGGGACGGGGCTTAGTCCGAAGTTTGTCTGTTTTAGTGCGGGGAGCCTCACACTATATAAGGGTTTGTAGGACCCCGTAATCCGGGTTGTTGCAAGTGGTGGGCAACAGTGTAGCGGGCCCGCCAATAGGCTACCCGTCTGGAAGACACTTGGGTTCCTCCTGCCGTGGCACTGGAACTACGCTCGATGGAGGTAGACGGCCAGGGTTTGCCGGGGAGGTATACTGTAACACCCTACTTTTTGTAACCAGAATCTTAAGTCAGTTTCCATGCAATATAAAGTGGGGTAAACTAAAATTGTTTCCAATTGAGCTTGAGTGCTAGTGTAGTGATCTTCTTGTGTGCAATGTATGATTTCATGCTATACCTTGATCAATTTGAAAGGTGCTTGATAAACTCAAAATTCTTTTTCTTTCTCTTTCAAACTTTATTCTTGCACCTTTATTTCATAAATAGGACATCACCAAAAACCCTTCTTTTGCTTATTCAAAAATTCTGAAAGTTTGCAAAGTGGTTTATACCACTTATAGGATCCTTTTTAGCAAACCATCACCACTCCTTCTCTGGAGGATTTGAATTTTCAAAATTCAATCGAATTTCGGCCAAATGCCCCTATTCCTTCTCTTCTTTCCCTCTTTCTCTCTTTTCTTTGCAACCAGACCAGGAGAAGGACCAAGCCGGCTGCCACTCCATCTCCCTCTCTCACACCCCAGCCCAAACCCTTGTCCTGTAGCTCCTGGACACAAGGAATGGGAGGAGCCCGAGAAGATCTTGGAGGAGATCCTCTCCATTTCTTTTTCCCTCCCTCTCTGCCATCGAGCACCCCCAACCGGCGTTCAGCACCACCACTACAACACCACCGCGACCCCAGCACGCAGAGAGACCCAGCTCCTACCTCACCTTGCCCTCTCTCACTCGCCGGCGTAACCAGAGAGCACGACCGTTGCTCTGAAGCTTCGAGAGGAAGCCATCGGCCGACACCACGCCACCAGACCCCACTCACCACCGCCAAGCTCAACCAATCGAGCCCTGCCGCCCAGAGCCCCCATAGGCCACGCCATGGCCCTGTCCTGCACGCGCTCTGCGCCGCCCTGGCATGTCGAGACCGGCACGCGCATTCCCACGCACACACACGACCGTTTTCACCACTCCGCATACGCACGAGCACGGCACCGTGCACCCGACATGACACGCAACACGCCTGGCACCCTAGCCAGCCCAGCACGTCGTGCCACGCACCGAAACGCTCGCACCCGAACTGAAACCGATGCTGCCGCGAAGCAAACACTGCACGCCCGACCTAGCCAACCCTAGCGCTAGACTCGGCTCAGGATGCCACACCAGAGAGACCGCCACCCTCGCCCAATAGCCACCGTCGAGGTGCACCCTGCACCGCGACCACGCCAGCCCGTTAAAACCCCGCGCACCCTCTGGAGCCATCCCTTGCTGCCCATTTGCCCCCTCACTCCACTCCCTCTCCTCTCTGAGCCCAGCCGACGGAGCCATCGCCTTCCCCGGGCAGCAGAGCCCGAGGATCCTCGCCGGAGCAAGGGTAGACGGCAGAAGCCGTGGGTCGATGTCGACCGTTTCTCCTTGCTCTTCTTCTGCTCCATCTCGTTTCTCTGGTAGGCCCGGAGCTAATGATGTTCCCCGTTTCTTGTTTAGCAGAGCAGGGGCGTCGCCATCGCCGTCGGAACCCGAAGCTCGCCGTTGACCCACCCAACCATCCGCACCACCTCGAGCCCTCTGTCTTGCTGGAATCGGACGCGGAGGAGGTCCAGAGAGTCCGCCGCCACCCTGCAGCCGCCCAGCCACCCTCATCGACCCTGGGTGAGCCCCGCCATCCTGCAGCAGTAGCTAGGGTTAGGGTTTAACCCCAGCCCTGCCGCGAGGGAGACGACGGCCTCCAGCCATCGATCTGCCTTCTAATCGGACGGACGACGATGTCCGGTACCGATTCAGTACTCTTCTGCCACTGACGGCCAGGCCCCGCCGGCAGGTTTGAACGGCGCTGCTGCCGCGCGAGATCTGGGCCGAATCCAGTCACCTCGGCCCGTTCCGGGGCAGATCTGGCCCGTGGAAATTTTTTTTTTAGAAACACTCTGTTAATTTTGATGATCCTGTGAACTTTGAAATTCAATAGAAATTAATCTGTGCATGCAAATGTTGTGATTCAAAGTTCTGTGAGTAGCTTAGGACAATATCTTTCAGATGGTGTTGGTCCCATGATTTTTGGATCAATGTAGGTTATTTGATAAATAGTATTGTGCTATTAGCCATTTTTCCTACTTAAATGCAAATCTTGAGTTTAGTATGGTCAAAATGTTTGAAACCAATTTTCACTGTTAGTATATCATGATACCTTGTTTGACTCACTGGATTTCCTATTTTAGGATTTATAGTCTTGTGGAGTAATTAAAATGGCATAGGGTGTAATTAATCTTAAGAAAATCACCACTTGCAGTAGGGGTGGGATTTTGAGTTGAATCCAATTTTGCTGGATCATGTTCTGGAAGAGCTTTCCAGAGCACTTTATCTCATATTTTTCTGAGGTTCAGAGAATATATGAGGATTATTGTAGTGCCCTAGTGTTGTTCTCCTATTATTAAATTCATAGGAAATAAACCACATTTTGTTTTTCAGTAAATCCAACTTTGGTAGGTTCTTAAGATTGTTGTCAACCTGCAATATTGATTGATGTGTTGTTTATTCCACTGGATGCATGCATGCTTGAATTGGTTGCTAAGTAGTGATGTTCACATCAATTTAAGAAACCCTAGTTTCTATTAAGATTAATTGTTAACTAGGAACCTTTAAAACTTTGTTTGTTTCCTAAACTTGTTTGCTTCTGATACTCTTTGATAAGATGGTATTAAGTGCTGCATTGCTTGTGTCTTGTGTATGCTTGTTTATTCATTTGTGCGTTGTTATACTTTTCCGGCGATAGATTCGAACGAAGAGTGTGCGGAGGAAGGAGAGGTCTTTGAATATCAAGAGGAAGGAGATCAGGGATAAGCCAACCAAGGCAAGCCATCTAACTTGATACATATCTGAACCCTAATTACACATTTGCATGTCTCCTTGTATTTTATTAAAGTGCATGGATTTATGTTGCTATAGTCCCTATAGCAATTACTTGTTGACTCAGGCTCCGCGAGTCAAGTTGTTATCATCCATCGAGATGACCCCCTTTACTACCTATTCCAATACCCCTGGAGTAGTGGCATGTTGGTTAGCAACAATGCCTTTGATAAACTTTCTAGTGGAGCTAAAACTCTAGGACTGGGAACACTCAAAGAAAGCTTACAAAATGTTTTTCGAAAACCTTGGGGTAGCACCTACCCCACTAAAGTGATTTCAAAAAATGGTTTTTATATCAAACTGGAGGACAAGGAGATGGTGGTTTTCAAATGACATTGGTGATCACTAGGCGTTCGCTCAGAACAATTAACCCGTGCAACCACATTACCCTGGTATGGGACGGGGCTTAGTCCGAAGTTTATCTGCCTTAGTGCGGGGAGCCTCGCACTATATAAGGGTCTGGAGGACCCCGGAATCCCGGTTGTCGCAAGTGGTGGGCAACAGTGTAGCGGGCCCGCCAATAGGCTGCCCATCCGGAAGACACTTGGGTTTCTCCCGCCGTGGCACTGGAACTACGCTCGACGGAGGTAGACGGCCAGGGTTTGCCGGGGATGTATACTCCACAGGGTAGGCACCCGTATTAAGGTGGATAGATGGACGGCTATGATCGATTATCCGAACCCCACATACTTGTGTATGACGGTCCGTGGTGGTATCCCGGCGGATTTATCGGATGGTGTGGGTAAAGTGTACAACCTCTGCAGAGTGAAATTCTATTCGAATAGCCGAGTCCTCGGTCATGGACGGTTGGGACGACCGTTGCCTAGCCCAATGTCGGTTTTGTTTTTCAAAGTGGATTTTAGAAAGAAATGGAGAAAAATGCCGGACGGAGTACTCGGAGGGTACTGCCGTGGCACATGCTTGGTTCGGAGTACTTGTAGGGTACTGCTGAAGGTGGGAAGTGGTCATGTGTGATTGACCGGAAATTAATAAGAATGGTGGTCATGTTTGATTGACCCCGGCTCTTCTCTTGAAAATGAGTTCCCCCTTTCCTAGAGCTTTTCTAAAGATGTTTTACTAAAAACTCTTCTTTAATAAGGATATAGAGATGTCGTTTGACATGCTATATCGACACGAGAAAGTATAGTTAGGATTAGGCACTAGCCTTAAACCAATCTCTCTTGCTACAACCAAATAGCATGCAATTTGTCCCCTCTTAGATGGTTTGCGAGTACAATTCCAAAATGTACTCACGGCTTTGTCCCTGGCTATTAACTTGGCCAGATTATGAAGACTATGAAGACGATGGTGAGGAGTTCGACGACGCCGATGCGAACTAGGATCCGTCTCTCGGTCAGTCGCCTATAGGGTAGAGGCATGACCCGGGCTAATTCCACGCTACCTTTGTATCCGCTGCACTGCCTAGTGAACTTGCCCTGCGTGGCATTTATATTCGGCCAAGTGGCCTTGTAAGACTTTGCGACTTATTTATGTAATGGATGATGTACTCTGTAATGCCAACTCTGTTATGTGGATTCATGACGGTCTTCCTGGGATCATGAATTGTATGCATAACGGGAATCCCGGACGGTAAACCAGGGTCCCCACAGAGTTGGTATCAGAGCCATCCTGACCTTAGGAGACCCTAGGTAGCATGGGCGTTAGACCGGACCAAAAACTATTTTCGTTATTAACAAGTTAAAAGAGATGGCTTAATATATATAAGGTAAATATATATTGCTCTCATCTCTTCCCTTATTCTTTAAGCATTTAGGATTACTTGCATCTTAATCCAAGTTGTTATTATGTTTAAAATATTGTACACTTGGGTAAATTATTAATTCAACCTACCTTAAAATTTTGTGTAGATGGACGCTCCTACTGCACACCGTCAGGTTGGTACCCACGAGGACGTGCTCGTCTTTGAGCGCGACCTGGTGGAGTTGTGCGCGCGTCTCAGACGTCCGCGTCCGGAGGTCCGAGGCTATCAGCTTTTCGAGGAGGGTACCCGTGAGCTGGCGATCATTGTGGTTTGCCAGGTCCGCGGGAAGGAGGTCCCGCCCACTTCGCCAGAGTTCACCTTCGAGGTGATCGAGCACAACTGGGGCGATGGCCTCATGCGCGTTCTGCGTCACGCTATCTCACGCCTCGTCCACGACCACTACGACGAGTTGCTCGGGACTCGCTACGAGCACTACGGGAGGATCGACGCTGATGGCCTTCCCTACCAGGCTGCAGCGCACACGCCCTTCAGCCGCCACTTCTGCCACACCGAGGCTATGCTGCACCACACGCAGGAGCATCTGGACCATGTCCGGATGGTCGCTGATGAGAGGGGACTCGAGTTGGCCGTTCTCCGTGAGGACCTCCAGGAGTCCATTTTCTCTCGTCACCGTCTCCTCGCTGCCAAGAGGAGGATTGTGAAGAGGAATAGGGCTCTGCGTCAGCGCGTCCGTGATCTGGAGGATCACCTCGCTTCACTCGAGAGTCACGTGTCCGAGTTAGAGGAGGAGACCGCCGAGCTCCGCAAGGAGAACGAGGAGGTACTTGGCCGCGACGACGATCACCAGGAGACCTACGACGAGGATCCCGCGAGTACCGACGACGACGACCGTGGTAGCGACGGTGGTGAGGGCCACGACGCTATGATGGACTTCTACGCTCCTGCGACCCCGAGGAGGTTGTTCCCCACGTGAGCGCCGACGAGTAGGTACCCGGCGCACTACTACTGCACTTAGGATGATGCGTATCTAGTAGGACTACCCGATCCCTTTTGCGTATGGTTGTGTATGGTTCTGCAGAAACCCTTTGATGTGTGTTGCATGAGACTTGTGGTATGTGTGCTAGACTTATATTAGCACCTCTTTTGTATGCTTGTATGCATGTGATGGACTTGGTTGACTATGGTAGATGATGTGTGTTTGTGGATGATGGTTTAGCTATGTTTCTTATGAATCCCTTTCATGCCATGTTGCACAACTTATTTTCCCCCGCATTTAAAACTGTTATTATATCTCACAAGATAACTTCTCTCCAGAATGGCTCCCGAAATGCGAGGCCACGCTAGCAACAGCAACAACCCGCCCCCACCTCCTGAGCCCAACATGACGCAGGTGTTGCGGCTCATGCTTGAAGATCGTGAAGCCGCACGTGCCGAGTGCCAAGCTAGCCTCGCCACACTTCAACACCTCGCCCAGATTGCCACCCACCACAACAACAACGGTGGCAATGATGAGCCCCAGAGCAAGCTTAGGGACTTCCAGAACTCCAATCCCCCAGTTTTCTCCAAGTCCACCGAACCATTGGATGCTGATGATTGGCTCCGCACCATAGAGAACAAGCTAGAGTACGCAGGAGTCGGGGCAAATGACAAGGTATTGTATGCAACCCACTTCCTAGCTGGAGCAGCTGGGGCATGGTGGGAAAATGTCCGCGCCATGCAGCCCGAGGGTCAGGTGATGACTTGGGAAGCGTTCAAGACCAAGTTTCGCAAGGCCCACATTCCCTCTGGACTCATCAAGATCATGAGGGATAAGTTCCTCAATCTGAAGCAGGGAGGAATGAGTGTCCCCGAGTATCTTGACAAGTTCACCTCCTGGGGAAGGTATGCACCCAATGACATCGATACCGATGAGAAGAAGAGGGAGCGGTTCCTCAATGGACTACAAGAGGAGCTGTAGACCTACCTTGTAGCTGTGCACTATCCCGACATAGAAGCCATGGTGTATGCAGCCATAATGGTTGAAGACAAGAACAAGGCTGCCCGTGAGAGCCGTAAGAGGCGGATGATGAGTCAGGGAGGCTCAAGCAATCAAAGGTCCTGCAGCATGCCCCCGTCAAGGTCAGCGCCACCCCCTCAGAGGTTTGCCTCTCAAGCTCCAAGACCCAACAACCCAAACCGTCAATACTCCAGCAGCCGCCCCACCGGCGGAAATTCTTCTGGAGGTAACCGCAACATGTTCAACCCCACCAACCGAAGCCAGGGCAGTGGATGCTACACATGTGGCCAGCCAGGTCACTTCTCCAAGGAGTGCCCTCTAAAGAAGCCCTCTGCACCGAGCCTCAGCGTGCCGAGACCCACCCAGGGTCAAGGCCGTGGACCCACTGGGAAAAACCCGAGGAACCAAGCTAACACTGCACGAGGTCACCTTAACCATGTCACCGCTGAGGAGGCAGCTGAAGCTCCTGATGTTGTCCTTGGTACGTTTCTCATCAACTCAGTCCCCGCAAAGGTCTTGTTTGATTCAGGTGCTTCACACTCGTTTGTCACTGAAACATTTGTGGCCGCGGGAGGGTTGACCACGACTCAAATGGCACGCAAAATGATAGTGCAAATTCCGGGATCCCAAGTTAAGGCCCACTTATGCTGCGAAGGGGTACCCGTAGTAATCCATGGGGCATATTTTCAAGCCAACTTGATTGTCCTAGGTACAAAGGGCTTGGACGTAGTACTTGGAATGGATTGGATGTCCAAGTACCAAGGGCACATAGATTGCGCCAGAAAGTCTATATCCGTAACCAACAGTGAGGGTATCCAAATCGAGCACATTGCAACCATGCCGTCCCGCAAAGCCTACTACAAGAAATCTGTATCTGGGCCAACCCTTGACCAAGTTCCGGTGGTATGTGAATACCCCGATGTCTTCCCTGAAGAGTTGCCAGGTATGCCCCCCGACCGGGATATTGAGTTCATTATTGAGTTGATTCCCGGAACAGCCCCTATAGCACAAAGAGCCTACCGTATGAACCCCCAATAATTAGAAGAGTTAAAAAGGCAACTCGCTGATATGCTCAGCAAGGGTCTTATCCGTCCCAGCGCGTCACCTTGGGGATCGCCTGTTCTATTTGTGGACAAGCGAGACGGTACCATTCGATTGTGTGTGGACTACCGCAAGTTGAACGAGGTGACGATCAAAAACAAGTATCCACTCCCAAAGATTGAAGACCTATTTGATCAGCTGAATGGAGCTAAAGTGTTCTCCAAGATCGATCTCCGCACTGGATATCATCAGCTAAAGGTCCGCGAGTCCGATATTCCCAAGACTGCCTTCACCACACGATACGGTTTATTTGAGTATACCATGATGTCCTTTGGCCTGACCAATGCCCCAGCCTATTTCATGAATCTCATGAACAAGGTGTTCATGAAGTTCCTCGACAAGTTCGTGGTGGTATTTATTGACGATATTTTGGTCTATTCCAAGACCGAGGAAGAGCACACAGAGCATCTGCGGCTAGTGTTGGGAACCTTGAGGGAACACCAACTTTACGCCAAGTTCAGCAAGTGTGAATTTTGGCTAAAGGAAGTTGGATTTTTGGGACACATCATTTCAGCCGGGGGAGTGTCCGTTGACCCATTGAAGATTACTTCTATCTTAGAAAGAAAGGCCCCAACCAATCCCACCGAAGTTCGAGCATTCCTCGGATTAGCTGGATATTACCGGAAGTTTGTTGAAGGTTTTTCCAGCATTGCCCGACCAATGACTCAGCTCCTCAAGAAGGACAAAAAGTTCGAGTGGACTGAGAAGTGCGAGCAGAGTTTCCAATAACTCAAAAAGAGGCTCGTATCAGCTCCCATATTGACCATGCCCGACATCACCAAGAGCTTTGACGTCTATTGCGACGCCTCCAAGCTTGGACTTGGAAGTGTCTTGATGCAAGATGGCAAGGTCATTGCTTACCTATCCCGTCAACTATGCCCGCATGAGCTAAACTACCCAACCCACGATCTTGAACTGGCCGCTGTCGTATATGCACTCAAGATTGGCGGCACTACCTTATGGGAAACAGATGTGAGATCTACACCGACCATAAGAGCTTGAAGTATATCTTCTCACAGAAGGAGTTGAATATGAGGCAGCGTAGGTGGATTGAACTCATCAAGGACTATGATCTAGGCATTCATTATCATCCGGGCAAGGCGAACATGGTTGCCGATGCCCTCAGCCGAGAACCTTGTTCCCTAAATGCCCTATTAAAGACCCGCCAACCAACCTTATGCGAGGAGTTCGAGAAGTTCGGACTTCAGCTTGTAAGCCATGGTTTCCTAGGAAACCTTGAAGTCCGACCCACACTCACCGACATCATTAAGGAAGCTCAGAAGGGACATGAAAGCATCGAAGGTATCAAGCGAAGGATGGGACGAGAGGAATTACCTGGGTTCTCAGTCGACCAGGAAGGTGTGCTGTGGTATAAAGGCCGCCTGTGCGTTCCTAGCATCGAAGAGTTGAAGCAGTCCATTCTGAAGGAGGCCCATGATACCCCTTATTCTATTCATCCAGGAGGCACAAAAATGTACCAAGACTTGAAAGAGCAGTTCTGGTGGCATGGGATGAAGCGAGAAATAGCATTTTATATTGCCCGATGCGACGTTTGCCAACGAGTCAAGGCCGAACACCAAAGACCTACGGGTCTGTTGCAACCCCTGAAGGTGCCCATGTGGAAATGGGAAGAAGTTGGAATGGACTTCATTACTGGTCTACCAAGATCAAACAGAGGTCATGACTCCATCGGGGTCATTGTGGACCGCCTCACCAAAGTCGCCCATTTTATTCCAGTCAAGACCACCCAGAATGGTAGGGAACTCGCCGATCTCTATATCTCCCGGATTGTGAGCCTACATGGAGTGCCCAAGACCATCGTATCCGATCGTGGTACTCAGTTCACATCACGTTTTTGGGCAAAACTTCATGAAGCCTTGGGAACCAAGCTTTCTTTTAGCACAGCCTATCATCCGCAGACTGGAGGTCAAACCGAGAGGGTCAACCAGATCCTTGAGGATATGCTCCGAGCATGTGTCCTATCTTATGGAGCCAAATGGGAGGACTGTTTGCCATTTGCCGAATTTTCCTACAACAATAGCTACCAAGCTAGTCTCCAAATGGCCCCTTTCGAAGCCCTGTATGGCCGTAAATGCCGAACCCCTCTCAACTGGTCAGAGACTGGAGAAAGCCAAGTCTTCGGTCCCGACGTCATCAAGGAAGCCGAAGAGCAAGTGCAACTGATCTGAAATCGTTTGAAGGCCGCTCAATCTAGACAAAAGAGCTATGCCGATTCTCGACGGAGACCCCTTACCTTCCAAGTTGGAGATTTTATCTATCTCCGAGTGACCCCACTCAAGGGCATGCAGCGTTTCCACGAGAAGGGAAAGCTTGCACCCCGCTTCATCGGCCCATACAAGATCCTTGAGCGCCGAGGAGAATTGTCCTACAAGCTAGACCTACCTCCTAAGTTGTCGGAATTTCATGACATTTTCCACGTCTCCCAGCTTCGCAAGTGTCTCCAAGCCCCTAACCAACCCAAGACCTTCAAGGAAGTTGATCAGGATACCATTGACCTCAACCACGACTTGACCTACCGTGAGAGACCTATCCGCATTCTGGAAAAAGATGTCCGTCTCACCCGTAGACGAAAGATCAACATGTACAAGGTTTAGTGGAGCAATCACACCGAAGACGAAGCCACCTGGGAACGTGAAGACTATCTTCAGCGAGAGTTTCCCGAGTTACTTAACGCTTAGCTACGGAATCTCGGGACGAGATTCTTTTAAGGGGGGAAGGTCTGTAACACCCTACTTTTTGTAACCAGAATCTTAAGTCAGTTTCCATGCAATATAAAGTGGGGTAAACTAAAAATTGTTTCCAATTGAGCTTGAGTGCTAGTGTAGTGATCTTCTTGTGTGCAATGTATGATTTCATGCTATACCTTGATCAATTAGAAAGGTGCTTGATAAACTCAAAATTCTTTTTCTTTCTCTTTCAAACTTTATTCTTGCACCTTTATTTCATAAATAGGACATCACCAAAAACCCTTCTTTTGCTTATTCAAAAATTCTGAAAGTTTCCAAAGTGGTTTATACCACTTATAGGATCCTTTTTAGAAAACCATCACCACTCCTTCTCTGGAGGATTTGAATTTTCAAAATTCAATCGAATTTCGGCCAAATGCCCCTATTCCTTCTCTTCTTTCCCTCTTTCTCTCTTTTCTTTGCAACCCGACCAGGAGAAGGACCAAGCCGGCTGCCACTCCATCTCCCTCTGCCCTCTCTCACACCCCAGCGCAACCCTTGTCCTGTAGCTCCTGGACACAAGGAATGGGAGGAGCCCGAGAAGATCTTGGAGGAGATCCTCTCCATTTCTTTTTCCCTCCCTCTCTGCCGTCGAGCACCCCCAACCGGCGTTTAGCACCACCACTACAACACCACCCCGACCCTAGCACGCAGAGAGACCCAGCTCCTACCTCACCTTGCCCTCTCTCACTCGCCGGCGTAACCAGAGAGCACGACCGTTGCTCTGAAGCTTCGAGAGGAAGCCATCGGCCGACACCGCACCACCAGACCCCACTCACCACCGCCAAGCTCAACCAATCGAGCCCTGCCGCCCAGAGCCCCCATAGGCCACGCCATGGCCCTATCCTGCACGCGCTCTGCGCCGCCCTGGCATGTTGAGACCGGCACGCGCATTCCCGCGCGCACACACGACCGTTTGCACCACTCCGCATACGCACGAGCATGGCACCGTGCACCCGACACGACGCGCAACACGCCCGGCACCCTAGCCGGCCCAGCACGCCGTGCCACGCACCGAAACGCTCGCACCCGAACTGAAACCAACGCTGCCGCGAAGCAAACACTGCACGCCCGACCTAGCCAACCCTAGCGCTAGACTCGGCTTACGATGCCGCACCAGAGACACCGCCACCCTCGCCCAATCGCCACCGTTGAGGTGCACCCTGCACCGCGACCACGCCAGCCCGTTAAAACCCCGCGCACCCTCTGGAGCCATCCCTTGCTGCCCATTTGCCCCCTCACTCCACTCCCTCTCCTCTCTGAGCCCAGCCGACGGAGCCATCGCCTTCCCCGGGCAGCAGAGCCTGAGGATCCTCGCCGGAGCAAGGGTAGATGGCAGAAGCCGTGGGTCGATGTCGACCGTTTCTCCTTGCTCTTCTTCTGCTCCATCTCATTTCTCTGCTAGGCCCGGAGCTAATGATGTGCCCCGTTTCTTGTCTAGCAGAGCAGGGGCGTCGCCATCGCCGTCGGAACCCGAAGCTCGCTGTCGACGCACCCAACCATCCGCACCACCTCGAGCCCTCTGTCTTGCTGGAATCGGACGCGGAGGAGGTCTAGAGAGTCCGCCGCCGCCCTGCAGCCGCCCAGCCACCCTCGTTGACCCTAGGTGAGCCCCGCCATCCTGCAGCAGTAGCTAGGGTGAGGGTTTAACCCCAGCCCCGCCGCGAGGGAGACGACGGCCTCCAGCCGTCGATCTGCCTTCTAATCAGACGGACGATGACGTCCGGTACCGATTCGGTACTCTTCTGCCACTGACGGCCAGGCCCCGCTGGCAGGTTTGAACGGCGCTGCTGCCGCGCGAGATCTAGGCCGAATCCAGTCACCTCGGCCCGTTCCGGGGCAGATCTGGCCCGTGGAATTTTTTTTTTAGAAACACTCTGTTAATTTTGATTATCCTGTGAACTTTGAAATTCAATAGAAATTAATTTGTGCATGCAAATGTTGTGATTCAAAGTTCTGTGAGTTGCTTAGGACAATATCTTTCAGATGGTGTTGGTCCCATGATGTTTGGATCAATGTAGGTTATTTGATAACTAGTATTGTGCTATTAGCCATTTTTCCTACTTAAATGCAAATCTTGAGTTTAGTATGGTCAAAATGTTTGAAACCAATTTTCACTGTTAGTATATCATGGTACCTTGCTTGACTCACTGGATTTCCTATTTTAGGATTTATAGTCTTGCTGTAGTAATTAAAATGGCATAGGGTGTAATTAATCTTAAGAAAATCACCACTTGCAGTAGGAGTGGGATTTTGAGTTGAATCCAATTTTGTTGGATCATGTTCTGGAAGAGTTTTCCAGAGCACTTTATCTCATATTTTTCTGAGGTTCAGAGAATATATGAGGATTATTGTAGTGCCCTAGTGTTGTTCTCCTATTGTTAAATTCATAGGAAATAAACCACATTTTGTTTTTCAGTAAATCCAACTTTGGTAGGTTCTTAAGATTGTGGTCAACCTGCAATATTGATTGATGTGCTGTTTATTCCACTGGATGCATGCATGCTTGAATTGGTTGCTAAGTAGTGATGTTCACATCAATTTAAGAAACCCTAGTTTCTATTAAGATTAATTGTTAACTAGGAACCTTTAAAACTTTGTTTGTTTCCTAAACTTGTTTGCTTCTAATACTCTTTGATAAGATGGTATTAAGTGCTGCATTGCTTGTGTCTTGTGTATGCTTGTTTATTCATTTGTGCGTTGTTATACTTTTCCGGCGATAGATTCGAACGAAGAGTGTGCGGAGGAAGGAGAGGTCTTTGAATATCAAGAGGAAGGAGATCAGGGACAAGCCAACCAAGACAAGCCATCTAACTTGATGCATATCTGAACCCTAATTACACATTTGCATGTCTCCTTCTATTTTATTAAAGTGCATGGATTTATGTTGCTATAGTCCCTATAGCAATTACTTGTTGACTCAGGCTCCGCGAGTCAAGTTGTTATCATCCATCGAGATGACCCCCTTTACTACCTATTCCAATACCCCTGGAGTAGTGTCATGTTGGTTAGCAACAATGCCTTTGATAAACTTTCTAGTGGAGCTAAAACTCTAGGACTGGGAACACTCAAAGAAAGTTTACAAAATGTTTTCCGAAAACCTTGGGGTAGCACCTACCCCACTGAAGTGATTTCGAAAAATGGTTTTTATATCAAACTGGAGGACAAGGAGATGGTGGTTTTCAAATGACATTGGTGATCACTAGGCGTTTGCTCAGAACAATTAACCCGTGCAACCACATTACCCTGGTATGGGACGGGGCTTAGTCCAAAGTTTATCTGCCTTAGTGCGGGGAGCCTCGCACTATATAAGGGTCTGGAGGACCCCGGAATCCGGGTTGTCGCAAGTGGTGGGCAACAGTGTAGCGGGCCCACCAATAGGCTACCCGTCCGGAAGACACTTGGGTTTCTCCCGCCGTGGCACTGGAACTACGCTCGACGGAGGTAGACGGCCAGGGTTTGCCGGGGATGTATACTCCACAGGGTAGGCACCCGTATTAAGGTGGATAGATGGACGGCTATGATCGATTATCCGAACCCCGCATACTTGTGTATGACGGTCCGTGGTGGTATCCTGGCGGATTTATCGGATGTTGTGGGTAAAGTGTACAACCTCTGCAGAGTGAAATTCTATTCGAATAGCCGAGTCCTCGGTCATGGACGGTTGGGACGACCATTGCCTAGCCCAATGTCGGTTTTGTTTTTCAAAGTGGATTTCAGAAAGAAATGGAGAAAAATGCCGGACGGAGTACTCGGAGGGTACTGCTGTGGCACATGCTTGGTTCGGAGTACTTGTAGGGTACTGCCGAAGGTGGGAAGTGGTCATGTGTGATTGACCGTAAATTAATAAGAATGGTGGTCATGTTTGATTGACCCCGGCTCTTCTCTTGAAAATGAGTTCCCCCTTTCCTAGAGCTTTTCTAAAGATGTTTTACTAAAAACTCTTCTTTAATAAGGATATAGAGATGTCGTATGACATGCTATATCGACACGAGAAAGTATAGTTAGGATTAGGTGAAAGGAATATGCCCGAGAGGCAATAATAAAGTTGTTATTATATTATTCCGTGTTCATAATAGATGTTTATTTTTCATGCTAGAATTGTATTAATCGGAAACATTAATACTTGTGTGATTAATAAACTAAAAGGGTTCCTAGTAAAGCCTCTCTTTTATACTAGCTCGTTGATTAACTGATGATCAAGGTTTCCTGATCATGAACATTGGATGTTGTTAATAACGGGGTCATATCATTAGAAGAATGATGTGATGAACACTCACACCCATAGTACGAATAGCAATACGATCAAGTCATCAAGTTCATTGCTATATCAAACTCATGCGAAGTAGTTCTAATCCTTAGACCATGAGATCATGTTAATCACTGATACTGGAAGGGTACTTTGATGATATCAAATGTCACACCGTAATAGGGTGATTATAAAGGTTGATTTGGGTACTCCGAAAGTATTAGTTGAGGCTCATGGATCAAGAGTGGGATTTGTCCATCCGGATGACGGAAAGATATTCTCTGGGCCCTTCTCGGTGATATTGCATTGGAATAGCTTGCAAGCATGTGACTAGGTCACGGGAATGCATTATCACGGAAAAAGTAAAGAGACTTGTCGGGAACGAGATCGAACAAGGTATGGTTGATACCAAATGATCGGATCTCGGACAAGTAATAATATTGCGAGACAAAAGGAATTAACTATGTTCATTACTGGTTCACACGATCACTAGTTCATCGTTGAGTAAGTGGGAGTCATCATGGATTTCCAGATCCTGCTGTTGATTATTGATCGGAGAGGAGTCTCGATCATGTCCACGTTATTCACGAACCGTAGGGTGACACACTTAAGGTTCGCCGTCGATTTTGAGTGGATACGATACTCCGATCAAATTACAGGACAGCATAAAGGTTGTTTCAGAAAAGTACCAAAACTGTTTCAGAATATCGAAATAATTCAAGGGTGTATTTGTTAATGTTTGTTAATTGAATGAATTAACAAATATTAAAGAAATAAAAATGTTTTATTAAATCAATAAGTGTGAATTTTAATTAGCATGAATGTCATGCAAAATTAAAATGGGGGTTACCTCATGTTGATGAGGGGGTTACCACCATGAAGGAAATGAAGAGGGGGTTACCACCATGAAGAGGAGGAGACCTCCTTGGCCGGCCACCCCTTGAGGGGCTGCCCCTCCTCTCCTATATAAACCCCTCCCTCTCCTCTATGTGACACACTTCTTGATCCTCCCCTCCCTTGCATAGTTGCTGCCCAATTTCCGTCTTGGCTCAGCGAAGCTCTGCCGGAATTGTAGTTCGTAGTTCATACACTTGGAGAAGTGTGTGGAGGAGTGTCCGGCGGATCCCTTCTTCCGCTGCCCCGCTGGACCGAGGGCGTGGAGGAGTCGACGTCGAGCTGTACGTGTGACCGAGCACGGGGGCGCTGCCACTTGTGGCGCCGCGTACACGATCTTGTGATCGTCAAGTGAACCACGACGTCGACTACGTCAAGTGAACAACTATGTCGACTACGTGCGTCTTCACCAACTCTCCATCGTCAACGTTTATGCGGGAACGTAATCCCCGCTTACGGTCATCGAGGGTTAGTATCCGTTGCTCGTAGAGTATCTTGGCCAGTTTATGCATTCTTGCGTAGGAAAATTTTTGTTTTCTATGCTACGAACCCATCAGTGCTATCAGAGCCATCTCCATGCGTAGTTGGTATGCACGGTTAGAACACATGTGGATGTGGGCGTTGATGATCATGTTATTGCAATTTTTTGGTATTTTGGATCATAGTGGCATAGTGGGATTGAAGCTGCCCGAGACTAACCTTACGTGACCGCGTTCACGAGACTTGCCCCACACTTGACATGCTTCGGCATATGTGGCTTTGCGGGTGCACGTTTCTCCCACTATAGTTATGATCTATTTTACAAAGAGTTGTTAATAATATTTTTATCACCGTTGTGGTTCTTGTTCGTAGGTAAGAACGGTTCTTCCTAGAAAGCCCCAAACCACGTAAAATATGCAAGACAAATTAGAAAAGTCTAACTTGTTTTTGCAGGGCATGTGATGTGATATGGTCAAATTGTTTATGTTACAAATTGTATGCGATGATCCTTTTTGTAAGTTATAAACAACCGGCAGGAGCCATATGGTTGTATTTACATTTAAAATGGCCTGCATGCTGTATATATATATCCAAGTGATATATTGTAATGGAGGAAGACAACCAAGGTGGCGCGCCATGGACCTTGGTGCTACGCCGGTGGAATGATGGAGATCATGCCATGACGCACAAGATGGAGATCGAGTGCATGAAGGACCATATCATATCACATTATATATGCATGTGATGTTTATCCTTTTTATGCATCTTATTCTGCTTAGATTTGATCGCGCGATAGCATTATAAGATGATCCTTCTCACATAAATATCAAGATAAAATGTGTTCTCCCATAACATGCACCGTCAAGAAAGTTCGTCGTTTTGAGACACCTCGTGATGATCGGGTGTGATAGACTCTACGTTCACATATGACGGGTGTAAGACAGTTTTACACACGCAAATGTTATGGTTCTACTTGGCGAGCCTAGCATGTACAGACATGGCCTCGGAACACGAACCGAAAGGTTAAGCATGAGTCATATGGTTGATATGATGAACATGGTGATGTTCGCCTTTGAAACTATACCGTTGCACGTGATGATCGGTTGCGGTATAGTGGATTTGGTTCGTGTAATCACTTAAGAAAACTAGGAGGGATGTTGTTTTTAAGTGGGAGTTCACGTACAATTTGTTTTACCTGAACTCATTCTATTATGAACTTAGTCTAAGTTAACTTTGCGAATAATTTGTAGATCATGGCACCACCTGCTCTGAATTTCAATGCGTTCATGGAGAAAGAAAAACTAGCCACCAACGGTAGCAACTTCACCAACTGGGCACTTAACTTGAGGATCCTCCTCAATGCCTCTCAAAAGGGCTATGTGCTTGAGGCACCGCTAGGTAACCCGCCTGCAGAAGATGCTCCCGATGAAGAGAAAAATGTTTTTCTGACTCGTAAGGAGGACCACAGTTTAGTTCATTGCGGCATATTGTATGGACTTGAGCCGGAGCTGCGAAAACGTTTCGAGAACAGCAACGCTTATGATACAATGGGAGAGTTGAAACTGATCTTCGACTCCCATACTGCCGTAGAGAGTTATGATGCTTCAGAAAAGTTCTTTAGCTGCATGATGAAAGAGAACAGCTCCGTTAGTGAGCACGTACTCAAAATGTCTGGGTACGCTGATAAGCTCATCTCCTTGGGAATAACGATTCCCAATGAGTTGGGAATACATCGGGTTCTCCAATCTCTCCCACCTAGCTTGAAAGGCTTTGTGATGAACTACAACACGCAGGGCATGAGGAAGTCTCTCCCCGAGCTTCTCTCAATGCTTAAGACCGCAGAAGTGGAGATCAAAAAGGAACATCAAGTGTTGATGGTCAATAAGACCACTAGTTTCAAGAAAGGTAGAAAGGATAATAAGTCCAAGGGAAGAAACAAGAGGGACGGCAAATCTGTTGCCGGTTCTGAGAAGAAATCCAAGGCTGGTCCTAAACCTGAGACTGAGTGCTTTTACTACAAGGAAATGGGGCACTGGAAGCGCAACTGCCAAAGTATCTGGCGGATAAGAAGAACGGGAAGATTAACAAAGGTATATATGATATACATGTTATTGATGTGTACCTTACTAGTAGTCGCAATAGCACCTGGGTATTTGATACTGGTTCGGTTGCTCACATATGTAACTCGAAACAGGGGCTAAAGAATAAGCGGCAACTTGCGAAGGATGAGGTCACGATGTGCATCGACAATGGATCAAAAGTTGATGTGATCGCCGTCGGGACACTGCCTCTACATTTACCATCTGGATTAGTTTTAAACCTGAATAAATGTTATTTGGTGCCTGCGTTGAGCATGAACATTATATCCGGATCTTGTTTAATGCGAGACAATTATTCATTCCAGTCTGAGAACAATGGTTGTTCGATTTATATGAATAATATCTTTTATGGACATGCACCTGAGAAGAAAGGTTTATTTCTTTTGAATCTTGATAGTAATGAAACACATATTCATAACGTGAATGCCAAAAGAATTAAGTTAAATGATGTTATAGCTGCATACATGTGGCACTGTCGTTTGGGTCATATTGGTGTTAAACGCATGAAGAAACTTCATTCGGATGGACTTCTGGAATCACTTGATTATGAATCATTTGAAACATGCGAGCCATGCCTTATGGGCAAGATGACTAGAACGTCGTTTTCCGGTTCAATGGAACGGGCGACAGACTTATTGGAAATCATACATACTGATGTATGTGGACCTATGAGTGTGCCGGCGCGTGGTGGATATCGTTATTTTGTTACTTTCACTGATGACTTAAGTAGATATGGGTATATTTACTTAATGAAACACAAGTCTAAAACGTTTGAAAAGTTCAAAGAATTTCAGAGTGAAGTAGAAAATTATCGTAACAGAAAGATTAAATTTCTACGATCTGATCGTGGAGGAGAATATCTTAGTTACGAGTTTGGCACACATATGAGAGAATGTGGAATAGTTTCACAACTCACTCCCGCTGGAACGCCACAACGAAATGGTGTATCCGAACGTCGTAACCGTACTTTATTGGATATGCACTACTAGGAAAACGTCTATAGGTAATACAGCTACCCGTAGCGCACCGTATATGTGGTGCGCTGCGGGTATTTACCCGTAGCGCATGTGTGTACATGCGCTGCGGGTATGTCACATACCCGTAGCGCACCATATATAAAATGCGCTACGGGTATATGTAGGCCCGGATGGGGAGCTCTGCCCACACTTACCCGTAGCGCATGTGATATACATGCGCTGCGGGTAGTTCAACTACCCGTAGCGCACCTGTACACATGCGCTACGGGTAAGTGTGGGCAGAGACAGTCCAAGTTACCCGTAGCGCATGTATATAGGTGCGCTATGGGTAGTTGAACTACCCGTAGCGCACCTATACACATGCGCTACGGGTAAGTGTGGGCAGAGGCAGTGCCATGTTACCCGTAGCGCATGTGTATATGTGCGCTACGGGTAAGATTGTGAAACGATAATTTTCGCGGGACATGTAATTTTCGGAGATATTTATCATGTATCGTGCTTATTTACTTTTTTCGGACATGTAATTTTCGGAGATATTTATCATGTATCATGCTTATTTACTTTTTATAAAAATCATGCTTATTTACTTTAGAATATATTATAATGTAATAACATGTTAAAAAGTCAATTAAAAAAATAAAACAAAAAAATTGGTGTATTTTTGAAACAAAACAAACATGTAATTTTCGGAGATATTTTGAATGCAATATTATTTTAGGCATGATACAAAAATATTATTTATACTTATTTACTTTTTTAGATGCAAAAGAAAACATATGCCATGTGGTATCATGAGTCGACCTCTTTCTTGCGTTTCCATATGGTATCTTGAGGACTTGACTTCTAGCAACGCTGTCAGGACATCGAGGGGGAGGTGGCTATGGCAGACCTTGTGAATCCAGGCATGAAGGCACCGTATGAGCTCAGTATGGGTGTAGCCGCCTATTCTAGTATCTCTGGTCCGGGAGATGGGGATGCCATGCAGTGTTGTTGTACCTTTGAAAAGGCATCATGTACATTTTGATCTTCCCGTCCCTCCATCCCTTGGGCTCTGTCCTCGGTGTAGCTAGGTTGTGTCATGGAGTCAAAGTTGCCTAGGTGTCACGGGGTATCGTCGGCTTCCGACCATTCATGACGACAATGCTTATGTTTTCGTTCATGTGTCGTTTTTAGGCCTCACGCCAAGGCCTAGAAGTACAAGTGTTCGCCCTAACACCGATGTTGCTCTGGTGTCAGCGCAGTCTTATGCATCGAATGCCTTTCGATCGTGCTAGTGAAGCTCCTTGATATTTTTGTGCATACTCACCTCGGTTCTTTTGAATCTTCGAAAGCTCCTTGATATGTACTAGTAGTATGTGTTGTCTGCCTTATGACATGTTTGCGCCCAGTACTACGTATAATCACATGCATTCATTTTGTGCCTCTCCTCTTCAGCCAATGAAAACACAGGAAGAGGTTACATCCCGCGCAGGAATTTGGCTCACGCGCCCAGCGATTTTGTACTTGGGCCGAAAAATACGAGCGACGAAAAGTCGAGCCCATCCCAGCGTCCACAACCCAACACCAACCACTCCTTTCGTGACCTACTAGCGCCTCCTCCACCGAAACCACCTCCGCCGCCGGCTTGATCCCGGCCAACTCCGGCCACTCCCTGCCCTGCTGACTACCTCCCCGGAACGCCCTCCTCCCCCTCTCTCTGTCCCTCCGCGTGGAGCCACTTAATCTTACCCCAACAGAAATGATACCTTGGAGAAAGCTTCTGCCTTTTTTCTCTATGGCGGGCGGCGGCGCTGCGGCGGATGGTGGTGAGGCGGAGGGTAGACGGGGCTTCACCGGCGGAGGAGCAGGAGTTCCATGGCGACGGCGGAGCCCCGGCCCTCCTGCTGTTCGCTCCCCGTCGTAGCCGGCCTCCACCGCCGCCCTCGCGTCCGTCATGGTCGCGCTCCTCTCTGTGGCCGACCGAGCGACGGCGAGCAAGGCCAGGCAGAGGGCGTGGCTGGGAGCTACTCCTCGCGTGGACACGGTGAAGCTCTGCCTCCTCTGCTCCAAGATGCTCGCTGCTACTTCACCGAGAAAGTAACAATCTTTCCCTCATCCCTAACCAGCTAACCTCATTGATATTCTGATTCATTCAATTTGAGGTAACCGAACATTGAATTTGTGCTTGTGTAACGTTGTTGGTTTGGAGGCCATCCGTGGTTTGGTCGAGCTCAAGAACCGAGGTCTTCAGTTCCTGCTAGTGGTCGTGATGCTGCTGCTTCTGGTGGCCACTGTCCCAACCTAGTGCTGCCGGTGAGCCCCCTCTTCTCCTACTCGATATAATTTTGTTTCTCGTTGGTTTGAATGTGTACATAGGCTGTAGAGGAAGCATGCATGTGTAGATTGATACTTGTTTTAATCGATGAAAAAAAATGTTGTGTGCATAGTTAGTAGCTGTATAGTCCATTAGTATGTGCTCATTTTTTTGTTTGTTTGCTGTTTGTCATTCAAAGTCAGTGCTGAAATCTTGCACATGTTTCAGGTTCGAAGCATATCGGCGACATCCACAAGCACATGTTTCAGGTTCGAAGCATATCGGCGACATCCACATGCCTTCATATAATACTCAATCATCATTGCTTTAGATGCACAAAGAAATCTACTCAGGTCAGCTAGAGGTAATGTTAATGGTGATCATTATTCATGTCCTCCAACTTCTGATAAGTATGGTGTTTTGAAAATGCAAGTTGACGTGAAAGTGATACCAGTGATGCTAGCTTAGCTACCTTACTGACTAATCAATCCAAGATGCTCTTTCTTTGTCTACCACTATGTGATTTAGCATAGGAAGAATTAGAGTTGAAATTGCAGTAGTTTTGCTTAGGTTGGTTGCTTGGACTGATATGGTTCAGATATTTCCTTTCATGTCCAGGAGCAACTCAGCTTAGCTTTACTTGTTCCATTATGCAGTAGAGGACTTTGCCATTCATCTTGTATTATTTCCCCAAATTCCAACAAAAAAATTGTGTCTCATCTCTATGGATACAATACCAAAGATTGCTGATGTATGTACCAACTGTGACATGGCATACTCATCAAATTTAGGTTATTATACAATGATAGAAAGGACATGAACCAAGATATGTGGGTAAAATAGTTAGCGTTACAAAACATTTGCATATGGACGTGTAAAATAATTAATGTATTTAGCAAGTATTTTTTGGTTTTGCGTGATTCCCCCAAACTCCTCCTATTGCAATGTCTTTCATTTTGTCTTCTTGACCGAGTTTGTTTGATACTTACAATTTTGGGTTTATGTTGGGTCTATTTTTCTATCCTTGTATAAGGTAATAAGCATGCTCCACCATACTAAACTGACCATAAATCTTAGCCTATATTTTCCCTACTAATCCCGCTCGCATACTTCGGCATCATATATAAGTTCAGAACTGTACAAACACTTTTTCTGGCAGTAATTTATGAAAATCTGTGGCGCCTATTTGAGTTACAGTTAATCATGTAAATGTATGCACCCATGAAATTCACAAAATAATATTGTCTGAATTTTTAATAAGTATATACAGCTTATGAAATATTGTACCCACTCCAATATGAACCATATATTTTTAAGATAAGCTGCATAAACTGTTATAGTTTTTTGTGAAACGTTGCGCTTCTCCAGTCCCCCCTACTTACTTTACTATGAATCATCTCAATACTTACGCCTCATGTAATCCTTTCAGTGTTTATGGGAGAGCTCAGTACAAATAAGCATGTAAATTGTTGTTTGCCTAATGATTTACGAAAAAATGACCTGCTGATTGAGCAAACAAAAAAAAAGCTTTTACTGAAATTCTATTGTCTTCTATTCCACAAACTGTTATGTAAAAGTATCTGAAATCTGAAAAAATAAAGAAGAGATGAAATACTATAAACAAATAATGTAATGTTTTACGTGAATTGAGGCAGTAAGCTTTAGTTGTTCTCTAAAACATAGATGGCAAGCAATAGCAGCAATTTGCAAGCAAAAATATGGCTGGTAGTTTCCGCTCAACAATTTGCAAGAAATGGATTTTTATGTGTAACATATTAATCCAAAAATATGGTAATTATCTAAAAAATAAATAATACTAATATGTACTGTAAGAACCGATCAAATAACACTTAGTGCTATTTTTACAGTGACACATATTCTACCGTGCTTCATGCTACACGCACCAGGCCACCATGACTCCGTGAGTAGATCGGATAGAAACTCAATAGTCAAGTAAAAGTTCTATTTTAATTCTATTATTATTATGCTCTCTATCTTGTTCTTGCATAGTGTGGACATCTTACCTTCTTAATTACCTCGAATCATCATCATGCATGCAATCGTCTCGTGCAAGTACACCGCAGTGCTTGCACCGCTGCAGGCTAACATGCATAGTGTTTGGTGTGGTGGCTGTGGTTGTCAGCTATATTTGGTGTCGCCAAACTCGTCGTTATACAGGCTCGTAGTTGTAATCATGCAGCTGCGGGAAGGCACTCCATCGACCAAAACAATTCTCCTTCTCTTTATGGTAGATTTTGAGAGAAAAACACAGAGCGTTGCTACTGCTCATTGTTATGCTTAACTGTCATACGATCTACTTGTATATAAACACATTAGAGGCAATGCAATTACTTGTTCTGCACATTGGTGATCTTCCCTTCGAACATCTTTCACGGTCCGCACCACACGTCCACTCCTCCATGTCGAGTCCTAATCCAGCTCCAGCCCCTTCGATGACGGGGAGGCCGCGTCTGCTCCTGTCACGATGGCCTATCTACTTCACATATCAACATCCGGCTCCACATCCCGGTTACTTTGCAGTTCTTACCGGCCGAACTTCACCACCTGGTCCACCCTTCTTTGTGGTGCTCTCTTCCGGCAGTCCGGCATCCGCTAGCAGTTTTACCGTACAATGGACGCTCGCTTTCGTCTTGACAATACCAAATCAATGCTCTTGCATTGTTGTCTCCTGGTTTCACACCATGCATGGTCGCCGAGGTGCTGGACTGTGTTCTGGCCGGACGACACCGCATTGTGCGTGTGGACTAGCAAAGCGATCTTAGTGGAACTGTTATGGTTCCTTACTAGTTACTACTTACTACCATGATTAGCCCGCTTGATCGAAACAAATAATGTCTTTTTTAGAGTCAAAATATTAGTATGTTATGTCATTTTGAGAGTTAAACGATTATGGATCTATGCTATGTTCTGAACATTACTTCATCACTAAAATATGATATTTTTCTAGCTTGAATCATATTGTTTTCAACGCTTGTGTGCGAATAAGGGCCCCGTGCTGTCATTTTGCACCTGGGCCCCGCTTAACAATGGGCCGGCCCTGTCTAACAGATGCAATTTTGCTTATCCTTTGTTATATGCCTTCTACAGGATCTGTTGCCTAGTAAGCCGGAGAACTTCAAGGATAAGGTGAAGGAGGATCAGAGAAGATCAAGCAGCTCCTTTCCATGAGTTATTTGAGACTCATACCTATGTACTTCATTGACAGTGTTGAAGAACATAGTGGTATTCTCTCATCATGCCAGCATGTTGCTAATCAAGTACGGGGAATTGATCTTTGATGAAGAAGCATAAATAATGCTTCTATATGTAGCTAGCCTGTTGTAGCCTTCGATACGTTTGAACCTTAGTTTTTCTAGAGTGAATGAGCTACTTCATATTGTAAAACTATTGGCTGTTATGAATGAACAACTATGTTATCAATATATGGATGCAATTGATTATTGTGTGATCTTTTATTCTGTGTTGAATCATAAGTGTGATATTGTGCTAAAAGCAAAGTACATATATACTGCTGTTAGATTTCATATTTATTTAAATCAAAAAAATAATACCCGTAGCGCATGTGTCTGGTGCGCTATGGGTAATATGCATACCCGTAGCGCATGTGTGCCTGGTGCGCTACGGGTATGCATATTACCCGTAGCGCATGTGTGTTAGGTGCGCTACGGGTAATATGCATACCCGTAGCGCATGTGTATATGGTGCGCTACGGGTATGCATATTACCCGTAGCGCATGTGTGTTAGGTGCGCTACGGGTAATATGCATACCCGTAGCGCACCAGACACATGCGCTACGGGTAAGCCTATTACCCGTAGCGCACCACACATGCGCTACGGGTATTTTTTTACTAGTAGCGTGCTACCCGCAGCGCACGGCATATGCACTACGGGTAACCATATTAGGTGCGCTATGGGTAAGCTTTTTTCTAGTAGTGATGGTTCGGTCTATGATGTCTCTTACCGATCTGCCACTATCTTTTTGGGGTTATGCGCTAGAAACAGCCGCTTTCACTTTAAATAGGGCTCCATCTAAATCCGTTGAAATGACACCGTATGAATTATGGTTTGGAAACAAACCTAAGCTGTCATTTCTAAAAGTTTGGGGATGCGATGTTTATGTGAAGAAACTTCAGCCTGATAAACTCGAACCCAAAGCGGAAAAATGTGTCTTCATAGGATACCCTAAAGAAACAATTGGGTACACCTTCTATCACAGATCCGAAGGCAAAGTGTTTGTTGCTAAGAACGGATCCTTTTTGGAGAAGGAGTTTCTCTTGAAAGGTGTGAATAGTAGGAAGGTAGAACTCGATGAGGTTATTGAACCTCCTCTCCATGAATTGGCGAGTGGCACAGCGCCGGAAACCGTTCCGGTGGTGACTTCACCAAATGAAGTGGGAGCTAATGATGAAGATCATGAAACTCCAAAAGAGGATACTACCGAACCTCGCAGGTCAACAAGAACACGCACCACTCCTGAATGGTACGGTGATCTTGTCGTAAATGCCATTGTTGAGAACGATGACCCTGCGACGTATGATGAAGCGATGATGAGCCCAGATTCCAACAAATGGCATGAAGCCATGAAATCCGAAATGGAATCCATGTATGAAAACCAAGTATGGACTTTGGTGGAACTTCCCAATGACCGAAAGGCCGTTGAGAATAAATGGATTTTCAAGAAGAAAATAGACGCTGATGGTAATGTGACCGTCTATAAAGCACGACTTGTTGCAAAAGGTTTCTGACAAATTCAAGGAATTGACTACGATGAGACTTTCTCACCCGTAGCGATGCTAAAGTCTGTTAGGATTATGTTAGCAATTGCTGCATTTTTCGATTATGAAATTTGGCAGATGGATATGAAAACCGCGTTCCTTAATGGTAACATTGAGGAAGAGTTGTACATGGTACAGCCCAAGGATTTTGTTGATCCTAAGGATGCTGACAAGGTATGCAAACTTCAGCGATCCATTTATGGACTGAAGCAAGCGTCCCGGAGTTGGAATCTCCATTTTGACGAAGTTATCAAAGGGTTTGGATTTGTCAAAACTTATGGAGAAACTTGTATTTACAAGAAAGTGAGTGGGAGCTCTGTAGCATTTCTAATATTATATGTGGATGACATATTACTGATTGGAAATGATACGGAACTTTTGTAGAGCGTAAAAGATTACTTAAACAGTAAGTTTTCAATGAAAGACCTTGGTGAAGCGGCGTATATTTTAGGCATCAAAATCTATAGAGATAGATCGAGACGCTTAATTGGGCTATCACAAAGTACATACCTTGACAAGATTCTAAAGAAGTTTAGAATGGAAGATAGTAAGAAAGGGTTCTTACCTATGTTGCAAGGAAAGATATTGAGTAAGACTCAAGGTCCGGCTACAATTAAAGATAGAGAAGAAATGAATAAGATTCCCTATGCCTCTGCCATAGGCTCTATCATGTATGCCATGTTATGTACAAGACCGGATGTGGCACATGCTATTAGTTTGACTAGTAGGTACCAATCTGATCCAGGTTTGGAACACTGGACAGCGGTCAAGAATATCTTTAAGTACTTACAAAGGACTAAGGATATGTTTCTCGTATATGGCGGTGAAGAAGAGCTCGTCGCAAGTTGTTACGTCGATGCTAGCTTCGACACTGATCCGGATGACTCTAAGTCTCAATCCGGGTACGTATTTGTTATGAATGGAGGAGCGATAACCTGGAGGAGTTCCAAGCAAAGCGTGGTGGCGAGATCAACTACAGAGGCGGAATACATTGCTGCTTCAGAAGCAGCAGAAGAAGCAGTTTGGATGAAGGAGTTCATATCCGAACTCGGTGTGGTTCCGAGTGCATTGGATCCAATGGTTATCTATTGTGACAACAATGGTGCCATAGCCAATACGCAGAAATTCAAGCATGTAAAGCGCCGATTTCACTCCATCTGTGAACATGTCGCGGATGGTGATGTAAAGATTTGCAAAGTGCACACGGATCTGAATGTGGCAGACCCGTTGACTAAAGCTCTCCCCAAGGCAAAACATGATCAGCACCAGAACTCAATGGGTGTTAGATTCATCACTATGTAATCTAGATTATTGACTCTAGTGCAAGTGGGAGACTGAAAGGAATATGCCCGAGAGGCAATAATAAAGTTGTTATTATATTATTCCGTGTTCATAATAGATGTTTATTTTTCATGCTAGAATTGTATTAATCAGAAACATTAATACTTGTGTGATTAATAAACTAAAAGGGTTCCTAGTAAAGCCTCTCTTTTATACTAGCTCGTTGATTAACTGATGATCAAGGTTTCCTGATCATGAACATTGGATGTTGTTAATAACGGGTCATATCATTAGAAGAATGATGTGATGAACACTCACACCCATAGTACGAATAGTAATACGATCAAGTCATCAAGTTCATTGCTATATCAAACTCATGCGAAGTAGTTCTAATCCTTAGACCATGAGATCATGTTAATCACTGATACCGGAAGGGTACTTTGATGATATCAAATGTCACACCATAATAGGGTGATTATAAAGGTTGATTTGGGTACTCTGAAAGTATTAGTTGAGGCTCATGGATCAAGAGTGGGATTTGTCCATCCGGATGGCAGAAAGATATTCTCTGGGCCCTTCTCGGTGATATTGCATTGGAATAGCTTGCAAGCATGTGACTAGGTCACGGGAATGCATTATCACGGAACGAGTAAAGAGACTTGTCGGGAATGAGATCGAACTAGGTATGGTTGATACCAAATGATCGGATCTCGGACAAGTAATAATATTGCGAGACAAAAGAAATTAACGATGTTCGTAACTGGTTCACACGATCACTAGTTCATCGTTGAGTAAGTGGGAGTCATCATGGATTTCCAGATCCCGCTGTTGATTATTGATCGGAGAGGAGTCTCGATCATGTCCACGTTATTCATGAACCGTAGGGTGACACACTTAAGGTTCGCCGTCGATTTTGAGTGGATACGATACTCCGATCAAATTACAGGACAGCATAAAGGATGTTTTAGAAAAGTACCGAAACTGTTTCGGAATATCGAAATAACTCAAGGGTGTATTTGTTAATGTTTGTTAATTGAATGAATTAACAAATATTAAAGAAATAAAAATGTTTTATTAAATCAATAAGTGTGAATTTTAATTAGCATGAATGTCATGCAAAATTAAAATGGGGGTTACCTCATGTTGATGAGGGGGTTAACACCATGAAGGAAATGAAGAGGGGGTTACCACCATGAAGAGGAGGAGACCTCCTTGGCCGGCCACCCCTTGGGGGGCTGCCCCTCCTCTCCTATATAAACCCCTCCCTCTCCTCTATGTGACACACTTCTTGATCCTCCCCTCCCTTGCATAGTTGCTGCCCAATTTCCGTCTTGGCTCAGCGAAGCTCTGCCGGAATTGTAGTTCGTAGTTCATACACTTGGAGAAGTGTGTGGAGGAGTGTCCGGCGGATCCCTTCTTCCGCTGCCCCGCTGGACCGAGGGCGTGGAGGAGTCGACGTCGAGCTGTACATGTGACCGAGCACGGGGGCGCTGCCACTTGTGGCGCCGCGTACACGATCTTGTGATCGTCAAGTGAACCACGACGTCGACTACGTCAAGTGAACAACTACGTCGACTACGTGCGTCTTCACCAACTCTCCATCGTCAACGTTTGTGCGGGAACGTAATCCCCGCTTACGGTCATCGAGGGTTAGTATCCGTTGCTATCACCTCGTAGAGTATCTTGGCCAGTTTATGCGTTCTTGCGTAGGAATTTTTTTGTTTTCTATGCTACGAACCCATCATTAGGCACTAGCCTTAAACCAATCTCTCTTGATACAGCCAAATAGCATGCAATTTGTCCCCTCTTAGATGGTTTGCGAGTACAATTCCAAAATGTACTCACAGCTTTGTCCCTGGCTATTAACTTGGCCAGATTATGAAGACTATGAAGACGATGGTGAGGAGTTCGACGACGCCGATGCGAACTAGGATCCGTCTCCCAGTCAGTCGCCTGTAGGGTAGAGGCATGACCCGGGCTAATTCCACGCTACCTTTGTATCCGCTGCACTGCCTAGTGAACTTGCCATGCGTGGCATTTATATTCAGCCAAGTGGCCTTGTAAGACTTTGCGACTTATTTATGTAATGGATGATGTACTCTGTAATGCCAACTCTGTTATGTGGATTCATGACGGTCTTCCTGGGATCATGAATTGTATGCATAACGGGAATCCCGGACGGTAAACCGGGGTCCCCACATATACTCCATAGGGTAGGCACCCGTACTAAGGTAGATGAATGGAAGGCTCTGATCGGGTGCTTGTCGTGGCATAGGATGCTATGCGGGGACGATGCCCACACGATGAGTATCCGGATGGTGTGGGTAAAGTGTACAACCTCTGCAGAGTGTAAATCTATTCGAATAGCCGAGTCCTCGGTCATGGACGGTTGGGACGACCGTTACTTAGCCCAATGTCGGTTTTGTTTTCATAAAAGGGTTTTCGGAAAAATGGATAAAGGTGCTAGACGGAGTACTCGGAGGGTACTGCCGTGGCACAGTTATGATTCGGAGTACTTGCAGGGTACTGCCAAAAAAATGGAGATGGTCATGTGTGATTGACCTGGTTTGATAAAGGAAGGTGGTCATGTTTGATTGACTACTGGCTCTCTCTTGAAAAATAACTGAGTTCCCCCTTTCCTAGAGACTTTACTAAAAAGGTTTTCTAAATGTTATCTTTAATAAGGGTATAGAAATGTCGTAATACATGCTATATCGACACGAGAAATTGACTAGTTAGGATAAACTAGACTAGAGCCTTTCCTTGCTATAGCCAAACTACATATCAGTTCACTCTCTTTAGATGGTTTGTGAGTACAATTCAAAAATGTACTCACGGCTTTGTCCCTGGCTATTAACTTGGTCAGACCTGGAGCAAGAATTTCTATGAGGATGGTGATGGTACAAAGGCGCCGATGCGAACTAGGAATGTCTCCCAGTCAGTTGCCTGTAGGGTAGTAGGCATGACGTGGGTCATCAACGCTGCTTGGTATCCGCTGCTTAGATGTGAACTTGCCCTGCATGGCATTATCAGACCTGGTCAAGTGACCAGTTGTAAGTTTATTATTCATTAATGTAATGGATGATGTAATTCTGTATCAACTTGGATATGTGGATTCACGACACACTGGTCATGGGATCGTGAATTGTATGCATATCGGGTATTCCGGATGGGTAATCCGGGGTCCCCACAGTCATGTTATGAGTAGGATGAAGAAAATTATGAGGACGAGGAAAAAGAAATGGGAGCGCCATGATTTACCTGAAAGGTTCGCAGAACGCAGGTACCCAAAGGATTCAAATTACCTCACGACCAGCAAAGGTATGATGGGCACAAGAACCCGAACTATGGCTGTCAAACTATCTTCAAGCCATTAAAATACATGGGTGCTCAAGGGCAACTGCAATGCAAAGCATGCAGCTACATCTCACCGGCGCAACATGGTCTTGGTTAAGCAAGTTACGCGATGATTCCATCGAAAGCTGGGGCGAGCTAGAAAAGCAATTCACAAACAACTTCCGATCAAAATACACGTGACCAGTGTCAATAGAAGAAGTGAAAGCCTGTGTGCAGAAAAGTGGTGAGGCACTGCGCTCATACATACAGCGTTGGAGCATAATAAAAAAATTAAGTAGAAAACATCTCCGACGAGCGAGCAATAGACGCCTTTGCACTAGGGCTTCGCTGTTTGGACCTCGTTGAAGAAATGGTAAGAATCAAACCTAGGACTGTGTCAGAATTGATGGAAATAGCAAACAGATTCGCGGATGGAGAGGATGCGTACCACAACAAAAGGGCACCGTCACCCAAGCATGATAGATCAAATATATATAATAACTAGAGACATAGGTCTCGCAATGACAATGGCCACAACCCGCACAACTAGGTAGGCGCAGGGTATTAGAGAAGTGGCAAAAATGGAAGGTGAACGTAGGAACAGCGGGTACCACAAAAGAGATGATTCAGGAGGAGATAGATCAAGAAACTTTGACTCTTCACCCAAGGACATCCTTAATGGGCCATGCCGCATACATTACACATACCTCGATCGGAAGAGGGTTTCCAATCACTTGATGATAGATTGCAAGACGTTCATGAAATTACAAGAAGCCATAGAATTCAGTCAAGCAGAAAAACCAGGATCCACAGCATATGGTGTGCCGCCACCACCACCCTACAACAAGGGCACAGTAACCCAAGGGTACCCAAGACAAAGCAATCAAAGTTATCCCCAATCAAAAATATCACCGCACTGATTCAGCCAGTTCTCAAGTCTAAAAGGGATCAGAAAAGCATATCCAGACAAGTAAACCTAGCCATATCGTCACCACCAGCCACCACAAAGTACCTACGGTGGTCCGAACAGCAGTCGGGTTCAGCAGAGCAGATCACCCAAGGAAAGTACCTAGACCAGGGCACGCACCAATGGTATTGAAGGTGCAAATTGGAGGATATGACATTGGACGGGTATTCATGGACATAGGCAGTGGTGTCGTGGTATTTTGAGGACAGTAGCCATGGGGATGGCTTAACTGAGGGGCTCGACGGAGTGCAACGACGGGTCCGGCTCGAGATTGGGTAGTGATGACACAGCACATACCCAGGTTCACGGCCCTTCTCGCCGGAGGTAAAACCCCTACTTCCTTCCTTAGTATTTATTCTCAGCACACGGTGGCTTATAGTGCTCCTAGAGCTGTATTGTCTAGAGGTGGAAGAAGAATTTTTTGATCTCCCAATTCTAAGGGTCCAGGCCCCTTTATATAGGCAGGGGCCTCGTTATAGTTTAGCGTCCGGCTGCCCGGCTGTCGGCTTTCCCATGGCTGCGGTCTTGGCATGGGTCCCGCCATCCTCTGGCCCTCTGCCTGAGCGCAGGTCGCTTTATAAAGTGCCTTTCCCCCTGAACTGGCATATCCTGGGTATATGCCCTTGGTTTGCCTCAGATCCTTTCATGGGGAAGGGGCTTGCTCGACGTGGTTGGTGGAGGTCGAGAGTGGCTGGCATCACACTGGTCTCCGGCCTCTACCGTTCTTGCTAGGACCATTCTACCTTTAATAAAGCATCGGTTGAAGGTTTTCATCATCTTCGCTGGCTCAAGCCTTTAGTGGTGAAGATGTCAGTTGGCTGCTGGCGCAACTGGCTCCTCGGTCGAAGCCGGCCTCCTTGGCCAAATGTCGCGGAGATCCCTGGGATGTCAGCTAGCAGATAGCTCTGCCCTTGGCCTACCTAGATAGTCATCCCCACGACACTAGCCCCCAAAACTGGCAAAGTCTCATGGAGCAACATGGGGCTTCGGCGGGTTCTATGCCTCGTCGAAGTTAGTTCGCATCCGTCAAAGTCCCAGGGATTTTCATCCGGCTGGAAAGCGGTCGATCTTGAGGTTAAGTCCCGCAGAGTGTCGCTGGCCCTCTGGGGATGTGCCAGCTCCAGGAACGAACCGGCTCGAGGCTGCTCTGCAGCCGCTAGCCGGCACCCAGCTCCTTGGAACTTGAGCTTCACGAAGTATAGACCAATGCTACTACTGGCCTGAGTGCTTCAGCGTAATGTCCCATCGCCTGCCATCGCATGGACTTTCGCGACAGCCGTAATGATTTCCTTTTCCCAAAATGTCACGCGGCATGAGTCAGCGGTGCGCCTCCTCGGTTCCAAGCCCACGATTCTTTGTGGCAACCACGGCGGTTGCCTTCTCGAAAGCATACGTGGCGCGAAATGAGAGGGGCGGTTGCCGAAGCATCGGGCACAACTGATTCCACAGCCGGTTACTCCCCTGCCTTGCTTCTCTTTAAATATTTGGACTGCTCGAGGGAGGGGGCTCACTTCGCCACTCACATCCCCTTCTCCCTCCCCCAAGCTTGCATCAACCATGTGCACCATCAGTGGTTTCGGCGAAGGAAGCAGCGGAGGTGCCGAGGCATCGAAGAAGCGCGGGTCGGGCCGCCCGCGCAGGAGCAGGAACAAGAAGACCTTGGATGCCCTCGGAGCGGGCGCCGGGGCCTCCCGCTCTGCCGTGGCGGCCATTGCTTCGGCGGGCCCGTCGCGGTTCTGTCCGGCTCTCCTGCCGGCACGTCAGCCACTGGCGTACGTCTCCATCAATGGGTATACCACCTTCATCGCTCTAGTACTGGCCAGGTGCAGCGACCGCCTCCGCCTGCCCTCCAAGTTCGTGGAGGGGATGGAAGGCCGAGAGATTGCGCATGCCATCCTGCAGGAGTGCAGCACCGGCCAGCCGTCGTATGACATTGAGGTCTACTATGACGGCGAGGGGAATTGCTACTTCCATGACGGGTGGCCAAATTTCTTCACGGACTACAGCGTGCAGGAGGGCTGGTTCCTCCTGTTCTCCCGCTGTGAGGGGACGCAGGAGTTCTTCATCTGTGTCATCAACGGTACCCTCTGCGCCCGCTCCTTCGTCACCTGGGCGTGAAGGGGAGCGTCTCCATCATCTCCTTGTTGACACGGATCTCGTCGGCCTCAAGCGCGGGCCTCTCCGGGACAAAGTCCATGCGGCGCTCGCGCCTTGCCGTGGAAGGCGAGCATCTCCACGACGAAGGGCGCTAGTGTCTTAGGGTAGTGATGCGGGAAGCTTTTGCTCCTCCGAATGTATCCATCAGACTTCTGCTTAATGAAATTTTCTTTTCTGCAAACTTCATCTGTTCTGGCTTGTAATTGATCGCCACGTTTTCATCGAGTACTACTTTGCTTCTACTTCGAGGACAATGAGGAATTCGTAGCTAGGACTCCACTTCGTGCTCGACCAGCACTTGCCTTTGGGGCGAGGTTTGTGTATACCCCTAAGCTGAAGCTAGGATAGCAAACGACCACTCGAGACGCTTCCTGGGCAAAGGCACCTTGGTGGATTTGTCCGGCTCTGGCATTGAGAGCTGCAACTCCACTGGCCAGCTCCAGAAGGCTCAAGCAGACACAGAGTCCAGCACGGGCTCGAGGGAGTTTGAACAAATGTGACGCTTCGTGCCGGCTCGGGCGAGACCGGAGCCGGCGTGTTTACCTCCATGAGTCTTCGCAAACGTCCTTCCGCGGTTGAAGGAAATCTTCAGAACGCTAGTCTCGGCTGCTCTTCTCGCAAATGCCCTTGTAAGTTTCGATTTTGAGCTTCCACCGCTGGTCATGATGCGGCGCTGGCTTAATGGACAGTCGGCGAAGGATTGGAGCCAGCCTGCTTAAGGAACGATTCCCTTTCACCCTAGCCCTCGAGTTTTGGGGCAGCTGGAGTGATAGCTGGCTTGAAACTGACCCGCTTGCATATGATGCCTACGTCATGCGAGGCAACTCTTGCTTCGAACCTCTTTGACGTGGCTACCCAGCCTAAGCTCTAAAGGTTTTGAAGATTGACCACTTGTTGGCCTGCCTTAGCCTGGTCCCCTCAACCTTTTCCTTTATCTCCGCACCCTTCGGCCATTCTATGCCCAACCGGCAGCCTAGTGCCAGTTGGTCTCCCTTGGGCCGGCAGCCGAATGCCAGCCTAGGGTGGGAGCGTGCCGCGGGGTGAGAAGTAGTACTTTGGTCTATTGGACACCCAGCTTGAGCTAGCCTGCGTGTGGTCAACAATCATTGCCCTCAGAACTTAGTCGAGTGATGCATTTAACGTTTGCAGTTCTTCCTAGCGGTTTTCCTACATGCGTGGTCTGTCGGCTCCCGCCCAGCCGGCTATCCTGAGCCGAGGGATGGAGGTTAGGCTCGGGACCTGTGCCGCATGTGGTACTCATCCGGCTAACGGGGGTTCGATTGTTTGGGGCAGCCGGCTGTGGATCGGTGCTCGAAGCCGGCTGCCGGTCAAGTGAATAACGCAGGAAGCAAAATATACAAAGTGTTTTTTGTGGAGTCGGCTGTAACTAGCCACTCCGTCATCCTTTATTCATTGACAAGCATTCAATGTACAAGCTTTTGCCTTAAAGGAAGAAAGGTCTTAAGTGATTGACATTCCAGGGACGCTCTGTCTCCTTGTTAGAATTATCTGCCTTGTTCTTCCTCGGCTCTTGCGCGTCGATGAGGTAGTATGCCCCATTGCCTAGCACCCGGCTGACAATGAACGGTCCCTCCTGAGGAGAGGATAGCTTGTGCATGTGTCGTCGTGGTGAAACAACATATGCCATGGGATGGCTTAAATGGGGGCCAAACTAGATGCTGGAGGATTCGGGAGAGGGGAACGAGCTAAAAAGCATGACAGAAAGGAACACTGATCTACCCAGGTTCGGGGCTCTCGTAAGGAGATAACACCCCTACTCCTGCTCTACTGGTTATATATTTGGATCGATGGAGTATACAACAATGGTGCTTCCAAGCTCTCTGCTAGAGGAGGACGATGAACTGCTAAGTGTAGGAACCCAGAGTGACCAACCCTTTGCTAGGGCTCCCTGTGCCACCTTATATAGTGATGGCCAGGGTTACAACGGTCATAAGAGACCAGAAGACACCAACTACACTCCAAATAGGACTTGCTGACGAAGGCAGAGACCCTTGATTTTCTCCCTGATTGCTCTCGATGGGACTCCACATCACTGTACCCTGTACCTCTTGAACTGTGACCTTACCTCTGTGAGGTAAGGGCTGTACTTGTGCATAGAGTGGGTAGGTAGACCACCACTGTGCACCCTGTCACCATGATCTCTCTCCATACTTGGCAGAACCTCTCCTTGATTGTAGGGATTGGACACCTTAGCTGACTTATATATCCCGGATATGACCGTTGGCCATATGCTGGACCTATATGCCGGACCATCGACCTATGAAGGTCGGGTAATCCGGCTACCCTGCTCCCGCACGATATGACATATAAGTTAGGCCGGCATATCTATGTATATGCCAGCACTCCTCAATAAGTATCCCGGTTATACCGGTATATCCGGACACCAGCCGGGATACACAAATATGCCGGCATGGCCGATGCTCTTATATTCCGGCCAGGCCCTTCCTTGATAATCCGGCATAAAGTCAACCATAGTCCCTGTATCTTTCTAGTCTCTTGACCCTACCGGGGGTCATCCCCCCGACATTAGTCCACGAAGCTGTCGAGGTCCCCCAGTCTTGACTGAGGGGCCTTGGCTGGTTCAACATATCTTCTTTTCATTATATCCCGGCTCTCCGTTATATCCCGACTATCAGATTATATGCCGGGACATCCACACATATACCGACTACTGTTCCTTCTCCAAAAGTTATTTCGGCCGGCCCTGAGGGTATTCCGGACGGAACTTATTCTCCGGGCAGCCAAGCCGGCATATAGATGAGACTTCCTCGAGAAGCCACGCCTGACAGTTTGCATCGAAACTCGGAACCGCCCTGCCATCACGAACGGTCACACACGATGTGACGGTTCACAGTGCATTTACTCCCTGCCATCATTACCTAGTGGCACGGTTACAGGAACCGCCGCCCCACTCCGTGCCGCCACGTGGCAACTTACCGCAGAAACGGTCGGGGTAGTGGAGCACTACCATCCCCACGACCCTTACCTGGTAGGCATATAAATAGGGTGGCGGGTGTAAACTTATCCTTTTTACCCCACACCATCGTCTTCCTCCCCTGTCCCTCTGCCTCCTGCGCTTCACCGCCGGACCAAAGAACAAAGGACCAGCATCGCCGCCGCCGTCGATCTGCTCCACGCCGACGCCGACGCTCGACGACGCCCGACATCTCTGTCGACGACGCCGCCGCTGCCGCCTCTTTCCTCCGCGACATTGCTGGAAGATTGGACCTTCTTCTACACGCTCGCTGCCGTTGTTCCACCGCCGTCGGCCAAGCTCCGGTGAGTTCCTCTTTCTCCGTTCTTCATCTTTTCTGCTTCTCTATAGCTTCGCATTGGTAACCATACTTGCATAGATCTGCTGCAGTTCCTCTGCTTGTTATCCCTTTGATTCGGCTAGCATTGCTAGCCACGTTCCTTAGCAATTCACAGGTGTTCCTCCTTAGAAGTTTTACCCTTGCTTGTCTCTGGTTTTAACTGCCTCGGTAGATCTTCTATTTCTGCTAACATTGGTGAGAGCGGTATGCCGGAGAGACTAACCTCCCTCTTTTCTCCGGCCTTGATAGGAATAACATCACGGGACTCCAGCTATCACGCCTTGTTCCGGCCATCCAGATGGCTTCCTCAAGCATGACAGGTACCTCGGCCTCAGAGGAAGATAACTCGGCCCGGGTCCAAGGATGCTCCGGCTGGGAGGGGTCGGAGGTTACCCCGGCCGACATATCCTGGGTCACCTCCACCAGGAGAGTGCCGGAGGGTGTTGCATGCCGGCTACCTGCGGGAGAGACTGCGCCGGCACCTGAACCGGGCGAACGAGTCGTCTTCATCGCCCACTTCGAGCGGGGTTTCGGCCTGCCGGCGTCGGACTTCTTCCGGGACGTCCTCGACACCTACGACCTGCAGCCTCACCATATCCCGGCGAACGCGGTGATGATCCTATCCGCCTTCGCCGCATTCTGCGAAGGCTTCGCCGGCATAGAGCCCTTCTCCCAAGCCCGGGCGAAGTACTTTCAACTACGGAAGCAAGTCGTCCAAGAGCCGCCCCGGAGCAAGGATGACCCGCCGGAGACGGCCCAGGAGAAGAAGGACCGCCCCATGACCCTTTGTGGCGCGGCCACCATCATGTCCCGGAAGGGCTCGGACTTCCCCAAGGTGGAACTCCTCGAGTCTTGCAAGAAGTGGCAGAAAAGCTTCTTCTACGTCAAGAACACCACCGATGTGGATCTGCTCAACCTGCCGCCATTTGTGGACGAGCCACCCTTGGCCATGAAGAATTGGACCTACAATCCGAAGAACTCGGTGATGCCGGTGAATGCTCTCCACCGGGTTAAGGGCGAGCTCCGGGATGCTGGCCTTACCCCTCAAGATTTAGTGGCATGCTTTATCAGCCGGCGCGTCTCTCCTCTGCAGCGCCGGTCACACAAAATCTGCCAGATGAGCGGGCCCATGGACCCCACCCGGCATTCTACACATGAGCTGACCCCGGCCGACATTCTGCGGCGGATCAAGGACGTCTGCAAGTCCTCTCAGGCCACCTTTGCCTGGGGACTTGAACCATACAGCCGAGACCGGCCCACCCCAACGGTAAATACTCTGGCCGATACATACTCTCTTGTCCGGCATATAGATACTTATCATGCATGACCCGAGATTTGTTATTTGCCGACATACTTATAATGCTTGATCCGACATACTTCTTGCACCGGCATATTTCTTGCTTCTGACCCATTTAGTTTGCATTATGCAGAAGTTCAGCTTCCAGAGTATGGAGAACTCCCGGATCAAGATCGCGGCAGACCGCACTGCTGCGGACGTTGAAGATCCGGATCACTGCGACAAGCTACCCCGGAGCACCCGTGCTGCAGCTGCCTCGGGTAAGGGCTCTTCATCCCGGCATTTCACTCAAGACTGGAGTGACGACGATTCCGATGAAGACTGCCGGATGTTTATCTGCCCGACACCTCTTGCTTATGCTTTTCCAGAAACACCTGTTGCTTACGCCTTTCCAATGCCGTCCTCAGCTATCCCGGACGACATGGTTGTCGACGCCGCCCCTCTGAACCAGGGACCTCCTTCCACCGGCGGACGTGCCGACCGGAAGCGAGGCGTGAAGCCCCAGCCCGACACACCTCAGCAACAGAAGAGGCAGAAGGTTGGCGTGCCTATTCCGAAGAAACAGAGGCCTGTTGCCTCGGGGTAAGTTTCTTTTCTTTGTACTTCCTCCGACATATCTCTTGCTTTGATTATTGACTTGGTGTTTTCTCTCTTTCAGGGCTCCTCTTGCGCCGGAACAAGCTTCTGGCTCGAGTGGCGGCCCGAAGGTTACCAAGCCGGCGGAAACTGCCACCTCTGACATACCATCTGCAAGTCACACGACCTCCCCGGCGCCGGCATCTTCGCCTGCGCCCGATAGACCTACCTCCCCGGCGAAGGACGATCCTCCGCCGGAGCAAGACAACTCTGCCCCCGACGTCCACATGGACTCGGGGGCTCAACAGGAACCTCCAGCTTCTGATGTCCATATGGACACAGGAGCCCAACAAGATGCCCCAGACTCCGGCGCGCCCATCAGCGGCGCCGGGACTACTGAGGATGCCGGCGCCAGCAACAGGAGCGCCGGCACAGATATCAAAGGAAAAGGCCCTGCAGTGCCGGAAGTCCGGACTACTCCGGAACCTGCCTCTGCTGGCCAAGCTGCACCGGCCGCGCCGGAACAACCCGCACCCAAGACTCCCTCTGCTGAGAAGACTCCAGCACCAGCCAAGACCGCTGCCTCGGCCAAGACCTCCATCCCGGACAAGACCTCTGCCCCGGTCAAGTCCGGCACTCTCAAGATCCAGCCGACCAAGTCCGGCACACCATCCGCCGCCACTGCTCCCTCTAAAGCGGCGTCCCGGGCCAGCTCTGCCCTGGCCCTGCATCTTGGCAGGGCAGCAACCCGGCCTGGCTACCGGCCCAGCTTCTTCGACACGCCGGAACTTGAGGGCCGCGCCCCCCTGGAGACGAAAAGTGACCAGAGCCTTGGGTCTCTTAAGGAGCACTGTGTCAGGTGGAATGAGGCTGACAGCATGGACACTGCCGACTCCAAGAGCAAGAAATTCGCCGAAGCTTTGGCTACTGGCAATCCATCTGATATCCTAGCCGCGAAGCCCATTCCAATTGCCTGCGAACTCCTCAGTCTCCAGCAAAGACTTCATCGCCTGGCCGATGCCACCAACGTAAGTCTTTTCCACGTATATCCCCAGTCCCCGAAAATGTCGGCTGTCCGGGATACGGACATCCGGGATTTTCCAATACTCTTTTAGTTAGCTGCTCTGAAACTATGTGCCGACATATGAGCTCGATCCGAGCTTCAAATCCTAGTCACCGAGAGCCGGGATAGGTGCGCAGCACCTGTGCCGGGTCTTCAAAAAACTAAAACATGATGTAACTTTCAAATCCTTCTGACCAACATATAAGCTCGATCCGAGCTTCAAATCCTAGTCACCGAGAGCCGGGATAGGTCCGCAGCACCTGTGCCGGGTCTTCAAAAGAATGATCACTTGATAGAATCTTCAACTTAACTGATATGCTAAGTTTCTCTCATGACATCTCAAATCCCAGCACTTTTGCAGCGCATGAACAACACACGGGCCGACATGTATCATGACTTGGTATGCGAGCATCGGAAGTTAACCGACGAGCATAGCAAGCTTCGGCTGGAGCTGTCCAAGAAAGGTAAACCTCGCCGACATATCGCTATACTTTGCAATACTATTCTTGCCGACACATAACCTTGTGCCGACATTCTTCAGCTGGCACTGAAGAACAAGTCGCCGAGCTTCTTAAGAGGGTGAAGGAGCTGACAGGTATGCCGGGTCATGCTGTCACCCAAGTATACACTTTATACTTCAAATCCTTTATCTCTTGTCTATGTTTTCTATCTTCACATTATTTCGACTTCAAATCTTTTCAGATGATAAAGCTGCACTGGAGGCACGCCACTAGGACTGTACGTCCTCAGTGGATGTGGCCAAGCAACTGGACGACCGGGATGCCGCCCACAAGGTCGAGATAGAGCAGTTGAAGGGCCGGATTGCCGAGCTTCTGGAGGAGAACGAGCAGAGGGAGGGCCAACTCAAAAAAGCCCAGGAGCTGCTTGTCACCTCCGAGACTGATGCCTCCAACGCCCATGCCGAATTGTCTAGCTTGAAGGAGGAGGCAACGAAATGGGAAGTTACAGTTGCCCAGCTCAATGCCGACCTTGCCAGTAAGCTTCAAATCCTTTTTCCTTATCCTGCCCGACATATCCTCCTTTCCGGCATAACCTTCGCCGACATATTCTCCTTTTGCTAACATTATTTCGATTTCTCAGACATGTTTCCCGCTTCCGTCGAAGATGTTGAGAGGGCTCTGCAGTTGGATCGAGAAAACCGGGGTGTTCCGGTTGACTCGGTCAATTGGGACATGTCGGAACAATTGCTGGCCCTTCAATCCTGGAACAACGCCATGACCCTCTACATGGAAGAACTTTTTCTTGGCGCCCAGGAGGCATATTCTGCCTTCTGGCCGGGGCAAAGGACCCCCACTGACCCCGTCGACCTCGGCAATGATCTGCAGCTCGCCAAGGTTCGCCTCCGGGAATGGCGGGATTCCGGCGCCCGGGTGGGAGCTGATGAAGCTCTCACCTACTTCCTCTCTTGGTATGAAAAAGCTGATCTGGAGACTTTGCGCACTGTGCGCGAAGGATCTATCTGGACCACGGATCCGGAACACATCCGGTGTCGGCGGGAACTGGCCCACAGTTATGTGGACTATGCCGACACCGATGCTTTTGTCCGGGACATCCGCGAGCCGGAGAAGACAGCAGACGATGCCAAGGATGCTGCTGATGCTGAGGGCTCCGATTCCAGCCAAGACGAAGAGGAAGCTGAAGAGGCCGGCACTGATGCTCCAGAACAGGCATCTGTCCCGGGCGGAGGTGATGGCTCCATTCCATCTGCTGGGTCTGGCACTCCTGAAGCCGACATTTCCGCTGCTACAGCTCCACCAGCCGGCGGCTCTCCTTCTGCCCCTGCTTCTTAACTTTGCCGTACCAAAAACTTTAAGGTTTATCAGATCCCCGGTATGCCGGGTGCAGATGTAATATATACTCTATTTCCCTTAAGTTTGCTAGGTGAACAAGTTTTAACTTGGTTTGTTTGATTATGAATGCCGGATCATCTTTTGGCTAAGTCACCGAGTTTGTTTTCCTGTTTCCTCAACTTCACAACCTTGGCTACTTGTCTACCTTTTTGGCTTTCGATGTATGAGGCTCAAGGTTGCTTCATTAAACATACAGTACTTCAAATCTGAAAGTTAGACTTCAAATCATCCGACATTTCAAGTTTTAATTTTAGCAACAACATAAATGTCGGTTCGCTTGCTTTACATTTCCTTAGCCGTTTTCCATGTGTAGACAAACTCCGGCATCTACTCTTGCTAGCCATGAAGCCGGGTTTCAGACAACAGCTGAGTCGAAGAGCGGCCTTTGGTGCCGACACACTACTAGGCCGACACAGGAAACATTCGAATCAAGCCAGCCGGCATACAAACAAGAACTGAAAATAAACAACAATATACCTCGGAGGCAGTACCCGATCTCTTCGGGATGCCGACATTTCATTCATTAGTCTTGTGCCGGCATAAAGCGCTGACACACAAAGCAAAATATGGAAATACATACATTGTGCTGCTCAGGAGTAAAAGGGACGGAGTAGAGCTATGCTCCATGGTCGCTTGGTTTCTTCTCCGGACCTGTCCGCCTTGTTCTTCTTGGGGGCCTGCGCATCTATAAGATAATAGGCATCATTGTGCAGAGCTCTGCTCACAATGAATGGCCCCTCCCATGGAGGAGTTAACTTATGCCGGCCCTCTGTGCCTTGCCTTAGCCGAAGTACTAGATCTCCCTCTTGGAATCTCATTGGATTCACCTTCTGCGCATGATAGCGTCTGAGGTTCTGCTGATATACTGCTGTTCTTGACAGAGTTATTTCTCTTGCTTCCTCTAGCAGATCAACATCGTTTTCCCTGGCTTCTTTAGCCTCTTCCTCAGTATATAGCACCACTCTTGGTGCATCATGTATTACATCTGTTGGAAGTACAGCTTCTGCTCCATACACAAGAAAAAATGGTGTATAGCCTGTTGACCTATTTGGAGTTGTCCTTAAACTCCAAAGCACTGCTGGCAATTCATCTAGCCAACATCCCGGAGTTTTCTCCAGTGGCTCTATCAGCCGAGGTTTTATGCCGGACAACACTAGTCCATTTGACCTCTCTACTTGGCCATTGGCACAAGGGTGAGCGACTGACGCAATGTCCAGCCGGATTCCCACTTCCTCACAAAATCTGGCGAATGGCCCTTGGGCAAAGTTCGACCCATTGTCAGTGATGATGCCATGGGGAACGCCATATCTCAAGATTATATCTTTTAGGAATTTCACTGCTGTGTGTCCATCACACTTGCTTATGGGCTTTACTTCAATCCACTTGGTGAACTTGTCCACCATGACCAAGATATGGGTCATCTTTCCTCTGGCCGGCTTAAAAGCCCCGACCATATCCAGGCCCCAAACAGCAAAGGGCCAGGTTATCGGGATAGTCTTCAAGGCAGGTGCCGGTTGATGAATCTGGTGGGCATATCTTTGACAGCCATTGCATTTCCGGACCAAATCTTCTGCTTCTTGCAGTGCCGTCGGCCAATAGAAGCCATGCCGGAATACCTTTGCCACCAATGCTCTGGATGAAGCGTGGTGACCACACTCCCCCTGATGAATTTCCCGGAGCATCTCCAGGCCTTCCGCAGATTCGACACATCTCTGCAATACTCCGGTGACACTTCTTTTGTACATTTCCTTGTTTATGATGGTATAACCTTTGGATCTCCTTGTAACTCGGCGGGCTTCATTTTCATCCGCCGGCACTTGGCCATTCACCAGGAAATCCATGATTGGACGTGCCCATGAGGGCACTTCCCTGACAGTGAATACTGCCTGATCTATCTCCATCATTTCGGCCGACACATAATCGATCTCCATGGGCCGCGAAGTCCCCGGGACTGAGGGATCTGTCCCCGGGTATGCCGGAGCAGTCCCCGGGTATACCGGCACAACCTCTTGGTATATTTTACCCTTGCCCCTATTTCTGCTCTGGAATACCGCGCTCACCACATATGTCGGCCCAGTCCCCGGGACTGAGAAAACAGTCCCCGGGTTATCTGACCTGGCTCCGGCATCTATCTCCATTGGAACTGCATCATCCGGACTCGGCGGGACATAAATGGAAGATGACTCCGGCGAGGGCTTGATTGACGACTTCCTCAGATGCTCCAATGAAATGCCGGGCGGGATTGAATCTCTGGAAGATCCCAGCTTGGACAATGTATCGGCTGCTTCGTTCTGAGCCCGGGGAACATGCCGGAACTCACAACCTTCGAAGTAACCACTTATCTGCTGCACTAGGAAACGGTAGGACCCCATGTTTGCATCATGCGCATCCCATATGCCGGAACATTGCTGGATCACCAAGTCAGAATCACCGAAACACATAATCCGGCGAATTCCTATGTCCTTAGACACCTTCAGGCCATGCACCAGTGCCTCATATTCCGCCACATTATTTGATGCTGCAAAATGAATCTGCAGGACATATCTCAATTGGTCATTCTTTGGTGAACTGAGAACTATGCCGGCACCCAAGCCATGGATTGTCTTGGACCCATCGAAATGCATCCTCCAATAATTTGCATCTGGCAATGGTGGCTCATATTGTATCTCGGCCCAGTCAATAAAGAAATCAGCCAACACCTGGGACTTGATTGTATCTCTCTTGTCATATTGAGGAGTATATGGCGACAACTCTATTGCCCACTTGGCTATTCTGCCACTGGCATCTTTATTGCCAATGATCTCCGAGATAGGGGCCTCGGCCACTACCCGGATCAGATGCTCTTGGAAGTAATGCTTTAGCTTCTTGGCCGCCATATAGACACCATAAGTCATCTTCTGATAGTGTGGGTAGTTTTGCTTTGAGGTGGAGAGAACTTCACTCAGATAATATACCGGCCGCTGCACGGTTTTGCCTCCCTCTTCTCGCTCCACTACTACCACTGCACTGACAACCCTGTTGGTTGCCGCTATATAGAGCAACATCAGCTCCCGGCGCATGGGAGACGCCAATACCGGCGCTGTTGACAACATCTGTTTCAATTCCTTGAAAGCTGCATCTGCTTGTGCTGTCCAGACAAATGTGTCGGACTTCTTCATCAATTGATATAACGGCAAAGCTTTTTCTCCCAGCCGGCTTATGAAACGGCTCAGGGATGCGAGGCACCCAGTGAACTTCTGTACTTCTTTCAAATCTGTCGGCGGCTTCATTCTTTCTATGGCACGAATCTTGCCGGGATTCCCCTCAATACCCCGGCTGGAAACAAGAAAACCGAGCAACTTGCCTGCCGGCACACCGAACGTACACTTAGCCGGATTCAACTTCATCCGGAACCTCCTTAGGTTTGCGAAGGTTTCCCGAAGATCATCTATGAGAGTCTTACTCTCCTTGGTCTTTATGACGACATCGTCGACATATACCTGCACATTTTTATCTATTTGATCGTGCAAACATTTCTGCATACACCTTTGGTACGTTGCGCCGGTATTTCTTAGACCGAACGGCATAGTGTGATAGCAATAAGCCCCGTACGGGGTAATAAAGGATGTCTTTATTTGATCCAGCTCATACAAGGGGATCTGGTGGAAACCAGAATAAGCATCTACGAATGATAACAGTTCACATCCAGCCGTGGAATCAATCACTTGATCGATCCGAGGTAGCGGGAATGGATCCTTAGGACATGCCTTGTTCAAGTTGGTGTAATCGACACACATCCGCCATACTTTCACTATGACGGGCTCATCCTTCTTCTTTTCCACCAAAACCGGATTAGACACCCAATCCGGATGAAGCACTTCTTTGATAAAGCCGGAGGCTAGGAGCCTGGCCACTTCGTCCCAAATGGCTTTCCTTCTATCACCTGCATTCCGCCGGAGCGGCTGCTTCACCGGCTTAGCATCCGGTCTCACATGCAATGCGTGCTCAGCCAGCTCCATCGGCACACCTTGCAGGTCTGAAGTAGACCATGCAAAGATATCCCGATTCTCACGGAGGAAGCTGATGAGCTCGACTTCCTATTTGGGATCCAAACCTGCCCCGATGAGGGCATAGCGCTCCGGAAAAGCCTCATCTAGAGGCACCTTCTTGACTTCCTTGGCCACTTGAAAAGAAGTGCCGCCACTTGGGTTTGTCATGCCCGGCATAGATTTGCCGGCCACGACCGTTTCAGCAATCTCCACTGCTCGCTTGAGCCTCTTCTTTTCCTCTGCAATGATCAGAGTCTCGGCCAGATTAGATCCGGCTGTTGCACATGCCATCGAGCGCTTGTAATCACCAATGATGGTGATCACTCCCTTGGGCCCCGGCATTTTCATCTTCAGGTACGCAACATGCGTAGAGGCCATGAACTTTGCTAGTGCCGGCCTACCCAGCAAAGCATGGTAGGGGCTTTCCAGATCCACCACCTCAAACATGAGGTTCTCCACCCTGCAGTTATCCCGGTTGCCAAACATGACATCCATCCGGATCTTGCCCATCGGCGCACACAAAAGTCCCGGCACAATGCCGTGGAATGTGGTCTTGCTTGGCTCCAACATATTTTCCTTGATGCCTAGCTTCTGCATCGTATCCCGATACATGATATTGATGATGCTCCCATTGTCAACGAGGACCTTGCTAAATCTCACGTTATTAGCCGGCCCGACAAATGTCGGATCCATTACTAGCGCATATCCGCCGGGGTTTGGCATGATCCTGGGATGATCTGCCCTGTCCCAGCCAATGGCTTGGTCAGACCAGTACATTAGCTTCGGAACTGCCGACATAACGACATTCACCTCCAAACACCTCCGGTACAAGCTCTGCTTGTCTGTTCTTTTGGTCTCAAAGACCATGTAGCTCTGATCATGTTCCTTGTACTCATTTCGGCCCGCTGCTGGGCCTCCGGCATAGTACTCCGGGTTATAGTTCTGATCTACTTGATTTACGCCAGCATTTCCGGCATTGCTCTGATTCCCGGGATTAACCGGCCTGGGCGGGACTGCAACTGTATTTGCACCTGTCAACGGCGATGGAGCTGCCGGGATAGATGGTCTAGCTGGTCCCCAGGGACCTGCCCGACCTGCTAATATGTCGTCCAGCCATGAACAGTTTCTCATCAAATGGTTTGCCGGCTTACCCGGCTGGAACGTGTGAAACACACAAAGCTTGTCCATGGCCAGACCCACCATATACTTCGGCCATTGCTTCTTCTGGCCGGCACCGCCGCCGACATTCTTGTTGATCCAGACGTTCTTCTTCTGGAAGGGCTGCGCTTGCTGCTGTGGCTGTTGCTGCTGCTGCTGAGGCTGCGGATTGCCCTCATATCTCGGACGCTGGCTACTGTCGGCGCCCTCTTGCTCTTCCTCCACCGCTGCTACTTGTGCTGCCCCATACCGGTAATCCGGCCTTTCATCTCTTCTCTTGTTCCGGTTATCAGAGCGATAGAACTGCCCCGGTCTCCCGGTGTTGCTATTGTTCCGCTGGGTCTGCCCCTGTCCTTGTGAATCAAGGGTGGGCTGCATGGGGTCTCCCAGAGCATAACTATCAGCAATCTTGATTGTCTCGGCCAACGTGGCCGGCATGTCCCTCTGCAGCTTTTGCCACAACATGGTGCCGTGCCGGCACCCATGAGCGAACCACATGATGGCCTGCTGCTCCACAACTCCTTCGCAGGAATTGCGCAATGTGCACCACCTGGTCAGGTAGTCACGGTCGGTCTCATTTACTCCTTGCCGGCAGTTGGCTAGCTGCTGCGGACGGTTAGGCCTCTTGTAAGTACTGGTGAAGTTTGACACAAACTGCTCCTCGAAATCAACCCAGCCGTTGATACTTCCGGCCGGCAGATTATTCAGCCATATCCTGGCTGGTCCTTCTAGCATTTGCTGTACATACCGTACCGCCCACCTAAGGTTTCCTCCGGCAATGTTCACTGCGGTGGAGTAATCCTCCAACCAATCTTCCGGCTTTGTACTGCCGTTGTATGTCCTCGCGCCGCGCGCGAGCTGGAAGTAGTAAGGTACCGGCTCACCCATGATCCGGGGTCCAAAGCACATAGGACCCAGAGCTCCTTGCCTCTCCACCAACTCCGATTGGTGAATCCTGTCCAGCTTGAAGCGCGCATCACTTGCTGCCAAGGACCGAGGTCCTAGCCGGGACGCAATTGGGCCCGCGATCATCTTTTGCTGCTGCTGCTCCGGCTGACACTGCTCATTTAGCTGGCCTTGCTGATACTGCTGGCCTTGCTGGTGCTGTTGTTGATATCCCGCCCTGGCAAGGGCGGAGTTCCCATCATCTTCTCGATGTCTCGGCTGACCTGCACCTTGCTGCTTGTAACAACCCAAATTTTTGGGAAATAGAAATAAATGGATTTATTAAAATACCAAATTTTGGAGACAACAAAAACTTTTATTTTGAATACAAGATTAATTTCTTGTCTTTTAAAAACTTGTGAATTTGAGCATTTGCTCCCATGCTTCAAATAAAAAGAGTATGAGAAGGGTTTTAAAACAAATCCTTTGAGCTCAAATTTTTAAATAAAGATTTTTGTTAAAATGAAATAGTTTTCTAACTATTAAATTTTGTGCATGGTTACATGCTAAACCCATTTGGGTCAATTGCCAAACCTATATTAAGCAATATTTGAATCATACCATCATGCATCTCTCCACCACAACTAAGAACAAGTTACAAAGAATCAAATACAATAAAGTTTGAAACAAAAATCAACTTGGAACTCTATTCAAATTTCTACCAAAGTGTGAATTCAAATAAGAGGTCATTCCCAACTCCATGTCATCTCCAAGAAAACTAACACCTTTGGACCAAGGTAAATCTTTGCACTTCTTATTGCATGTATGCATAGATCTCTAATATAAGTCTTTTATGATTTCATGTGGGTTTTAATTTGTTGTGCAATGTTTAGTTAATTCAAACTTAACCAATAGAAGCATTAGAGAAGAACCACAAAGATCAAAAGAACCAGAAGCAAGAGAAATAAAGAAAAAGAGAAGAAAAGATGATCTAGAAAAAGTTAACCACTACCCTACTTTGGACCCTTAGAATAAGAAATCTGTAACTCAAGCCAAGGTGTGGTCAGTTAGTTGAGCTTCACCAAGTCACATACTAACTCAACCAAGAAGTTTCGAGCAAAAACTCAAATCCTAACATCCTTCAAAATCTGTCCAAAGTTTGAATCTGAATCATATGACAACCCCAAATTCAAAATAGCCCTGGAGCAAAACACCACCTCTTGACCTAACAAAAATTGTTTTAGAATCCCTATCCAATATAATGACCAACCCAATTGGAAATTTTCAAAAATTCAAATTTTGAATTCTTTCGGGCATTTCAACAAACAGTTGGTGGGCAAGATTTAGCAAAGTCTAACTCACTATTTGCAATAGTGAATCCCTGCACCCTTTGCGACTATTCTTGCTCTCAGCAGTGCCCAGCCATCCCTCTCCATCCCCCTCTTCCCCGACCCAGGGCCGTGAGACCTGGAAGAAACGGAGAGAAATGACCCGGACCTGTCCCCACAGCCATTCCTTGTCCCCTCTGCACCAGATCACCCCGCAGCCCGTAGGTGTGCCAGCAGCACCCCACAGCACGCCGCAGCCCTCCGCCGAAAGCCCCGACCGCCGCGTCCCTTCTGTAGCCGACACCGGCCGCGCTCTGGCCGCAGATCCCTTCGCCTCGTGCTCCCTCTTCCGCCTATAAAAGGACCTCCCTTCTTCCCTGAAAAGACTCACCTCACCTCCCTCTACCTCCCAGACATCCTCCTCTCCCTTCTAGCTCTCTCCATCGAGCTCTCCGGAGTGGACGTGGTCCCAGAGCACCACGCGTTCCCGGCGTTCTAGCGCCTCCCTCGAGTCGCCGTCTGTACAAGGTGGAAGAGGAGGAGCTCCTCCGCCGGACTGCCACTCGCCGTTGCCTCCCGTGCCTCCCTCGTCGAGCTGCGCCGCCACGCTGTTCTTCCTCGCCGTCGGTACGTATCTGGCTCGAGCTCTGTCGAGGACGAAGACGAGCGTACCGGTTCGCTTTAAGTTCTGACCAGCCGGGCCCATGGTCAGGCCGGTATTCTTTTTTTTTCTTGCTCAACCACCCAACTGCAGCCTAACGGGCCGGCCCAGCCAGTCTGTGTATCCGGCCCGGATTAAAAAAAAGGGGTTATTCGAATTCCGATTTTTGAAAAACTCATTCAGATGCTTGCTTAAATTGAATTTTCCCGGAGTTCTACCAACCCAAATTTAACAAATGAAAATGTTCTGGAAACCTTAGAACATAAGCTATCGTTTAGAAGTGGTTTCAACACAATTAGATTTACATAGTAGTGGCAGTAAAAATAACAAAACAGGAGCTTTTCCACCTTAGAAAATCCATATCAAATCCAATAAAATTCCTAAAAATATAAATCCAACTCTAGAAATTCATAATTAGTGATACCCATCCTCCTGTAGCATTAGATCTAATTTTTGAACCTTTTAAACCAAATGCTATTTACCCATTTGGTTAAATAAGCATTTGCCATATAGGATTTTATTAAAGTCAAATCTATAATCGAAATTTTTATGGAACTCTTATTGTTAAACCACATTTCCAAATATCTATCTGTAGGTATTAATCTTAGTTCATGTGGACTTGTAGGAAGTATTTGGAAACTGAATACTACATGGTAGTAATTAGAAACTCAAACTTGCACACATATTTCAAACTAATGGAAATGGTATGAAACCAATTCTAATCAACCACAACTTCATATATTCTTATATAACTCCTAATCCAAGTAAACTAGGATCTATATACCCTACTTGTAGATTCAAACTTGATCACTAAATACTTGCAATCTAGAAATGGCTTCAATAAAAGAAAAATACTCCAAATCCAATGAAGCCTCCTTGGTTGAACCATAATCTTAAATATCTACTTGTGGTCTATGACCATGGTCAATAAGGACTTGCAGGAGATATTTCACAATTCAAAGTAAATAAACCCTACTTAGATACAACAACTCAATAATCTCATCCATCGAAACCCAATGATCTTCGAAACCACTCTCCATAGACTTCCTAGATCGTTTCTCTTACCCAAGTATCCTTATAGTGAGTATGTGTTGTTTGTGAATTGTGTGGTGATTGTATGCTTATTTACTTTCCTACGATTAGATGACAACGAGAGTAAGGAGAATGGATCCCGAAGTCAACCAAGAAATGGAGATGGAGACCAATCAATCAAAGATGAAGATGAAGACTATTTTGACTTTGCCAGCCAAGGCAAGCCATCTTTTGATTTATACTCCCAATGCCTAGTTTTAATATTGCATTCTACTTGTTTTAAGTAAATTGCATGATTGAATTGCTAGAGTAGAATGATAGGAGTGTAGTGGTGCCTTGTTTATCAAGAGCATCAAGTTGAGTTTATCCAACCCTATTTAGTAGTATCATCACTCAGTGTAGTTGCTTAGTCGCTAATAAAAGTTGATGCTATCTCTGGAGGAACCCCATTTGAAAGGTGGTGACTTGAACTTGCAACTTGAAATGGGAGATTGCTCCTACCTAATGGCTTTATGAAAGAAATTAATCTTGACTAAAAACTATGAAATATATTTCTCAATGACAACGAGTGATGTACATGGGAGCCAATTATACCGTACGACCACATTACCCCTATATGGGAAGGGGCTTAATCCGTAGCTTGTTTATCTTAGTATGGGAGGCCTTGTATCAAATCTTCATGGAAGGACACCGTGAGCGGTTAGTTCTGGACCAGGTGGATTCCACTAACCCGGCTTCCGGGATGGGCAGAACTAGAGGCGCCGGAGCGGGGATTCCGTACCCCGGGCTCTAGGGAAGGATCCTATACTAGGGTGAGCAAGTGAAAGAGTTTGTTTGATTATCTGAACCCCGCATACTTGTGTATGACGATCCGTGGATTTCTCCCGGCAGATGTATCGAATCTTGTGGGTAAAGTGTACCCCTCTGCAGAGGTTTTCAAACTATTCGAATAGCCGCGTCCGCGGTCATGGACGGTTGGCAAGCTGTACCTGACTTTTGTCAAAAGATAAAAAAATCACAATGGTGAACTTGGTGAATGACTTGACTTGACCATGATGTTGACACACTTGAAGTTCCTTTAGAATGAACCTAGAGAACTAAACTCCCTTTTCTACCAATGAACATTCTTGGAAATAAAACTAGCTTTTGCAAATAAACTTAGTGCTTAGTCCACCATATCAACCATGCATATCTCTCTCATCACTTTGTTTATAAGATGGTTTGCGAGTGCATCCAATGTACTCATGGCTGTGTCCCTGGCTATTTACTTGGCCAGACTTGAAGGAGCAAGATCAAGAAGGAAGGACTCATTGACGACTTTGCGAATTAGGCTCGTTTCCTACTGTCTGCTTTGCCTGTGCGGTTGAAGCTTGACAATATGGACCCAAAGTGTTATTCCGCTGCATGTTGATGTAATGTAAGGTTTGGTCTGTGCGACCACCTATGTAATCCCCTTTATTTACTATTAATGTCTATGACTGTGATATCAACTACGTTATGTATATCGCAACAATGACCCTGGGATTGTGGTGGAATACATAACGGGCACTTCGAATTTGTTATCAAATTTGAGGTCGTCACAAGTTGGTATCAGAGCCTAGGCTGACTCTAGGAAACCCTAGTTAGCATGGTCGTTAGAAAATGATATCTCTGATATCACCAGTTTGATATCAGGACTATCATGACCTTAGGAGACCTTAGTTAGCATGGTCGTTAGCTAAGAAAGTGATATGTTGACAAAAACTTATTTCTACAAAAGAAACTTATTTTCTTTGGTATCCAAAGCCAATCTTATACCCTCATCTTATTCACTTCAAATATCTTACACTCTCAACTTATACTCTCAAGAGATTTTGACAAAGAATTTATTTACCTCTTTAATTACAAATTCTTTTCAAATATTTGTTTTACTCGATTCCTCATTTACTTCAAATTAATACTATGGACGATATACCAACCTAAAGACCGAAGGACTTTTGGATCAAAAGATTAGGGACTCAATATTTTTTCAAGACTGCAACCTTGGATGTGAACTACGACCGCCACCATCGAAAGAGAGACTCTTCATCTGATCCAGAAATCTTCCAACAAGAGTCAACCCTGTGAGACAAAGACTTCAAGAACAAAGAGAGAGTGCTCAGAAATGATGAAGACCCAACAACCTTTTGACCCACAGGATTTATAGGAAATGCTCAGTTGATTTCATTGAGCTGCCCTTACCTCACGATTATTAAGTGTGCTTAGTGCCTTGTGTGTTTGAATGATTGATTTGTTTTGGGATGTGTTGCTCATATGCCCTCCGGCAACATGTAGCAACCACCCCAACAACTTGTTTTCTCAAAAGTGTTCTAGTAGTTTTGTTTATCTCCTTCTAAAATGAATGAGACATGTAATCTACAAGACCCCTTATTAATGAAATTCTATGGTTTAAACCTAAAACATTTTGTTTTTGAAAAGTGTGATTGTTTGTTGAAAATGCTATGTGATTGATGAATATGTGTTTTGGACCATTTGGCCTTATCACATTTTGGGTGTACCCAATCTTTCTACCTCGATAGGAATCAATATACACTACATCTCTTATCTATTAATCTCATCTCTCAATCTATCTCAATCTTAACTTGTGAATCTCGGGACGAGATTCTTTTTAAGGGGGGAAGATTGTAACAACCCAAATTTTGGGGAAATAGAAATAAATGGATTTAATAAAATTCCAAATTTTGGAGACAACAAAAACTTTTATTTTGAATACAAGATTAATTTCTTGTCTTTTAAAAACTTGTGAATTTGAGCATTTGCTCCCATGCTTCAAATAAAAAGAGTATGAGAAGGGTTTTAAAACAAATCCTTTGAGCTCAAATTTTTAAATAAAGATTTTTTTTTAAATGAAATAGTTTTCTAACTATTAAATTTTGTGCATGGTTACATGCTAAACCCATTTGGGTCAATTGCCAAACCTATATTAAGCAATATTTGAATCATACCATCATGCATCTCTCCACCACAACTAAGAACAAGTTACAAAGAATCAAATACAATAAAGTTTGAAACAAAAATCAACTTGGAACTCTATTCAAATTTCTACCAAAGTGTGAATTCAAATAAGAGGTCATTCCCAACTCCATGTCATCTCCAAGAAAACTAACACCTTTGGACCAAGGTAAATCTTTGCACTTCTTATTGCATGTATGCATAGATCTCTAATATAAGTCTTTTATGATTTCATGTGGGTTTTAATTTGTTGTGCAATGTTTAGTTAATTCAAACTTAACCAATAGAAGCATTAGAGAAGAACCACAAAGATCAAAAGAACCAGAAGCAAGAGAAATAAAGAAAAAGAGAAGAAAAGATGATCTAGAAAAAGTTAACCACTACCCTACTTTGGACCCTTAGAATAAGAAATCTGTAACTCAAGCCAAGGTGTGGTCAGTTAGTTGAGCTTCACCAAGTCACATACTAACTCAACCAAGAAGTTTCCAGCAAAAACTCAAACCCTAACATCCTTCAAAATCTGTCCAAAGTTTGAATCTGAATCATATGACAACCCCAAATTCAAAATAGCCCGGGAGCAAAACACCACCTCTTGACCTAACAAAAATTGTTTTAGAATCCCTATCCAATATAATGACCAACCCAATTGGAAATTTTCAAAAATTCAAATTTTGAATTCTTTCGGGCATTTCAACAAACAGTTGGTGGGCAAGATTTAGCAAAGTCAAACTCACTATTTGCAATAGTGAATCCCTGCACCCCTTGCGACTATTCTTGCTCTCAGCAGTGCCCAGCCATCCCTCTCCATCCCCCTCTGCCCCGACCCAGGGCCATGAGACCTGGAAGAAACGGAGAGAAACGACCCGGACCCCTCCCCACAGCCATTCCTTGCCCCCTCTGCACCAGACCACCCCGCAGCCCGTAGGTGCGCCAGCAGCACCCCACAGCACGCCGCAGCGCTCCGTCGAAAGCCCCGACCGCCGCGTCCCTTCTGTAGCCGACACCGGCCGCGCTCTGGCCGCAGATCCCTTCGCCTCGTGCTCCCTCTTCCGCCTATAAAAGGACCTCCCTTCTTCCCTGAAAAGACTCACCTCACCTCCCTCTACCTCCCAGACATCCTCCTCTCCCTTCTAGCTCTCTCCATCGAGCTCTCCGGAGTGGACGTGCTCCCAGAGCACCACGCGTTCCCGGCGTTCTAGCGCCTCCCTCGAGCCGCCGTCTGTACAAGGTGGAAGAGGAGGAGCTCCTCCGCCGGACTGCCACTCGCCGTTGCCTCCCGTGCCTCCCTCGTCGAGCTGCGCCGCCACGCTATTCTTCCTCGCCGTCGGTACGTATCTGGCTCGAGCTCCGTCGAGGACAAAGATGAGCGTACCGGTTCGCTTTAAGTTCTGACCAGCCGGGCCCATGGTCAGACCGGTATTCTTTTTTTTTCTTGCTCAACCGCCCAACTGCAGCCTAACGGGCCGGCCCAGCCAGTCTGTGTATCCGGCCCGGATTAAAAAAAAAGGGTTATTCGAATTCCGATTTTTGAAAAACTCATTCAGATGCTTGCTTAAATTGAATTTTCCCGGAGTTCTACCAACCCAAATTTAACAAATGAAAATGTTCTGGAAACCTTAGAACATAAGCTATCCTTTAGAAGTGGTTTCAACACAATTAGATTTACATAGTAGTGGCAGTAAAAATAACAAAACAGGAGCTTTTCCACCTTAGAAAATCCATATCAAATCCAATAAAATTCCTAAAAATATAAATCCAACTCTAGAAATTCATAATTAGTGATACCCATCCTCCTGTAGCATTAGATCTAATTTTTGAACCTTTTAAACCAAATGCTATTTACCCATTTGGTTAAATAAGCATTTGCCATATAGGATTTTATTAAAGTCAAATCTATAATCGAAATTTTTATGGAACTCTTATTGTTAAACCACATTTCCAAATATCTATCTGTAGGTATTAATCTTAGTTCATGTGGACTTGTAGGAAGTATTTGGAAACTGAATACTACATGGTAGTAATTAGAAACTCAAACTTGCACACATATTTCAAACTAATGGAAATGGTATGAAACCAATTCTAATCAACCACAACTTCATATATTCTTATATAACTCCTAATCCAAGTAAACTAGGATCTATATACCCTACTTGTAGATTCAAACTTGATCACTAAATACTTGCAATCTAGAAATGGCTTCAATAAAAGAAAAATACTCCAAATCCAATGAAGCCTCCTTGGTTGAACCATAATCTTAAATATCTACTTGTGGTCTATGACCATGGTCAATAAGGACTTGCAGGAGATATTTCACAATTCAAAGTAAATAAACCCTACTTAGATACAACAACTCAATAATCTCATCCATCGAAACCCAATGATCTTCGAAACCACTCTCCATAGACTTCCTAGATCGTTTCTCTTACCCAAGTATCCTTATAGTGAGTATGTGTTGTTTGTGAATTGTGTGGTGATTGTATGCTTATTTACTTTCCTACGATTAGACGACAACGAGAGTAAGGAGAATGGATCCCGAAGTCAACCAAGAAATGGAGATGGAGACCAATCAATCAAAGATGAAGATGAAGACTATTTTGACTTTGCCAGCCAAGGCAAGCCATCTTTTGATTCATACTCCCAATGCCTAGTTTTAATATTGCATTCTACTTGTTTTAAGTAAATTGCATGATTGAATTGCTAGAGTAGAATGATAGGAGTGTAGTGGTGCCTTGTTTATCAAGAGCATCAAGTTGAGTTTATCCAACCCTATTTAGTAGTATCATCACTCAGTGTAGTTGCTTAGTCGCTAATAAAAGTTGATGCTATCTCTGGAGGAACCCCATTTGAAAGGTGGTGACTTGAACTTGCAACTTGAAATGGGAGATTGCTCCTACCTAATGGCTTTATGAAAGAAATTAATCTTGACTAAGAACTATGAAATATATTTCTCAATGACAACGAGTGATGTACATGGGAGCCAATTATACCGTACGACCACATTACCCCTATATGGGAAGGGGCTTAATCCGTAGCTTGTTTATCTTAGTATGGGAGGCCTTGTATCAAATCTTCATGGAAGGACACTGTGAGCGGTTACTTCTGGACCAGGTGGATTCCACTAACCCGGCTTCCGGGATGGGCAGAACTAGAGGCGCCGGAGCGGGGATTCCGTACCCCGGGCTCTAGGGAAGGATCCTATACTAGGGTGAGCAAGTGAAAGAGTTTGTTTGATTATCTGAACCCCGCATACTTGTGTATGACGATCCGTGGATTTCTCCCGGCAGATGTATCGAATCTTGTGGGTAAATTGTACCCCTCTGCAGAGGTTTTCAAACTATTCGAATAGCCGCGTCCGCGGTCATGGACGGTTGGCAAGCTGTACCTGACTTTTGTCAAAAGATAAAAAAATCACAATGGTGAACTTGGTGAATGACTTGACTTGACCATGATGTTGACACACTTGAAGTTCCTTTAGAATGAACCTAGAGAACTAAACTCCCTTTTCTACCAATGAACATTCTTGGAAATAAAACTAGCTTTTGCAAATAAACTTAGTGCTTAGTCCACCATATCAACCATGCATATCTCTCTCATCACTTTGTTTATAAGATGGTTTGCGAGTGCATCCAATGTACTCATGGCTGTGTCCCTGGCTATTTACTTGGCCAGACTTGAAGGAGCAAGATCAAGAAGGAAGGACTCATTGACGACTTTGCGAATTAGGCTCGTTTCCTACTGTCTGCTTTGCCTGTGCGGTTGAAGCTTGACAATATGGACCCAAAGTGTTATTCCGCTGCATGTTGATGTAATGTAAGGTTTGGTCTGTGCGACCACCTATGTAATCCCCTTTATTTACTATTAATGTCTATGACTGTGATATCAACTACGTTATGTATATCGCAACAATGACCTTGGGATTGCGGTGGAATACATAACGGGCACTTCGAATTTGTTATCAAATTTGAGGTCGTCACACTGCTGGGCTGCACCCCCGGCGCCTTGCTGCTGACGCCGAGCAGCACTATTACTCCGGCCCACACCGGCCGAAGCTGCTCCCTGCCCGGCCGGCACATTCTGACCGGCATTCTTGCTGCCGACATTCCTGTCAGCATGGCCGGCACTTCTCTGCACCGTCGCCTGTTTTCCGGCGATTGCCGGATCATACACCTAGATCTGCTTGTCCCGGCGGCCAGAGGTCACACTTCCGGCACTCCGGGCGCTTGGATGCGGGGATGAAGCCTCCCCCCTTGACCTTGCACCGGCACCTCCCACCGATGCAACGTACTGGGATGCCCCGGCACCTGGGTTTGCCTTCTTAAAGGCCTCCTGCTGCTTGGTAGCTTCAGACAAAAGATGGTTAAGCCGGGCTTGCTGCTCATGCAGTGCTTCGCCGGATAAATTAGATAAGTCCTTAGCTACCTCCGCTGCAGCTCTAAGGTTCTTCACTGGTGAGCTATAGACTACCTTAGGCACTGTGCTAGTTGCAGTATGACTCTTAGCTCTAGCATCTTTACCTAGCTCAGTGTTAAGATCTCTACCTCTAGTTCTAACCTCATTTATTGTAACATCCCAAATTTTGGATTTAATTTACAAATCTTGCACACATGAAATCATAACACTCATCCATTGCATATGCATTCTATCTATTATTTTATGTGCAAAATTTTCCAAGTTTTGATCTATTACTTGTTTCAAAAGTTTCCCTGATGTTCAACAAACAGAGGGAATTAATTTACAAATTTCGAAAGGCTGTTTAAAATCAATTTGAAATTGTTTTGCAAAATTACGAAAGAAAACAGAAAAGAAAAAAACAAAAAGAAAAAGGAAAGTTTGGAAAACGGTCGCGGGGAACGAATCGGCCTGGGGCCAGAATCGGCCCACGGCCCGTTTATTTAGAAACCCGAATCGGTACTCCCTATCTCTCCTCTCCCCGCTGACGAATGGACCCCACCTGCCAGGGCCACGTCACCTTCTTCTTCCTCAGGCGAAATTCACGCCGGTGACCGAGCCGACCGCGCCTTCACCTCCCCCTTCAATTCCTCTTCAATGCTTGCCCGATCCGACGCCTCCCCGCGCCTATAAGAAGCCTCCCCGTCCTCTCCATTTCCCCTCTCCCTCCAGTACCCGAGACGCCCCAGGGCTGCTGGAATATCTCCCCGGAGCCCGCTGCCTCCGCTACTGGAAATCGCCGATTCCGACGAGGTAACACAACCCCGACCCCTCTCTCTGGCCTCATTCCCCTCCTTTAGCTTCAGCGCATCGCCTGATGATCTCCGCTCGTCCTAAATCGCAGGGAATCAACGCCGGATTTCACCACCCGAAGCACCTGCCGCCCGCTCCACCTCCAGTCGTGCCTCTCCGCCGTCACAGGAAGAAATCGACGCTGTAGACCACGCACCCGAACTCGCCGTGACCTTCCGAGCACCGTCCGCAACTTCGCCGTCCCCGGGAACCACCAGAACCACGCCACCATCCACTCCAGGACCGCTTAATCACCGGAGACCGCCGGAACCCTAGCCACGGTGAGATCGCTTTCCCCCTCTTCTTCTGCACCGTCGGATCTGGATCTCTCGGTCCAGATCTAGTCACTTATGTGAATCGGTATGGACATTTCTGGTCCATCCAGATCTCTTTAGATCCAACGTCTCTGGTAGCCGATCCGGCCGAACCGGTACTGGCCAGTAAGAATACGCCACGCGTCGGCCCACGGTTTAATTCAAATCTGTTTTCGTTTTAAAATATCAGATTCATGTTTAAACTTCAAAATTTCATATCTAGAGTTCTACAAATCCTTTTTCTTCAAACTTTGCGGCTATGGATTCAAAAAAATGAGTAGAACATGTTTATGGCATAACATTTCACTTTTGCCACTGCTAAAAATATTTTATTACAGATTGCTTTATTTAAGTATTTTGGCTATTAAAAATAGTTATAAATTTTATTTTGCAGTAATTTATTTTGCTTTTGTTATATAAAATGTCCTTTGTACTGTAGCATGTGTAGATTATATTTTTGTACTAATTCCTTTCCCTTTTGTAGATTTAACTTGTATGTATAGTCTTATGTGTGTTAAGTTTTGTTCTAAATTTTATAAACAACTCTAAAACCTTGACCATGTCATCATGCATATAGAAACCAACCAGAGAACTTAATAAGTGTCTTGTGGTGTTTAAGATCCATATTGCATTCATATTTTATCTTTTGAGTGTTTCTATGATTGAATGCTATGTGCTTATGTATGTATCATTTTATGTGTAGATTGTGCTGAGTGCAACGAGTGCCTTTGTGACGAGTGCACCAACTCCTCTCCTCACCAAGGCAAGTGTCACCATATTCCCTTGTCCTACTAATAGTTCTGAACTTGTAGCTTTCCTAGTAGAAGATGCATGTGTAGGTTGGTTTATAAATCCCTATGTGTAGCTTGCTAGATTTATTTGTTAAACTTTGTCTAGCCACTTAGTCTTGCATCTCCTAGTAGTTTGCTACTTCTATAGGACTTTACTTGTTCTTTTCAAGGGAAGGGATTACACCATGATTTTGGCTAAGTGTTGAGAAAACTTGTTTTACAAAACTAAGAAAACCACTAAGTTAATACGCTACCTAGGTGGAAATGGCTGAAAAGGGGTATGTTGAGTGGTTACACCGGGGTTTACCGTGTGTATCGCACTTGTGGACGGCCACCCAGGAATAACGGAGATTTGAGACGTTCAAGTTGTGAAGCTTCCAGTGCAACCACAAGACAATATGGGCTCTGTCTTGGTCAAGTAAGCTGCAGGAACTCAAGCCAGGCGGACAGTGGGTGGAAATCGGGAACGCGTCCGTTTGGTCTGAGGAAATGCCTCTGAAAGGCCTCGTCTTAGTTTTCACTTGGCCGTTTGAGGCAAAATGAGTCTCACGGCAAAATAGGTTAACTAAGTCCTGTGGGAAAAGTGCACAACCTCTGCAGAGTGTCTAGAACTAAGTACTTAGCCGTGTCCCCGGTTACGGACAAACTTGAGCAACATGATTTTGAAATCGTTCAAGGATCTCCTCACTCCAATTTCTCTAAGTTAAAACTTGATGGGTGAACTTGGGTAGAAAAAGGGTCCCTCTGGACATTTTTTTACTAAGGAAAACTAAAGTTTTGCAAAATTAGGAGAAAGGCTAGTATTGCTAAGTTAAACTCCACCTGGCCAAAGAGCATGTACGTTTAGGTGCCATTGAGTCCACCAAATAGACACTTGCCAATACATTCAAAGTATTGACCCTTCGTGGCTGCAACGTATCATGTTGCAGATGGGTATTACGAAGACTGAAGCAATGCTGCGCTACGGTCACGAGTCTTCGACCAACACATCTGCCTGCGGAATCCATGAAGGTAGAAGACTTGGCGTGTTACCTTCTTTTACTTAGGATTTTTCCTTCATGAGTTGTAATAAGAATTGAGACATGTGCCTATGTGATGTAAAAGACTATGTTGTTTATGGATCCAACGTTGTAATAATGACCTTTGTATTCGTGGTATTTCATCTTGTATCTGTGTGTGCTAGCAGTTGATCCGGGACTAGCACAAATAAGCACAGGTACGCTACCATAACTCTGGAAAGCAAGGTTAAACAGTCTGAAAACAGGAAGAGGAAGCACCATGTCAGGAAGTACCCAGAGCCTGCGCACAAACGCAGCTATCACAGTGACCATGGAGGCTCTGGATCCCACAAGCATGGAGGAAACCACCACAACCATAATGGTGGAAATGGGCATCAGCATCACAAGGGGAACGGCCATCACCATAATGGCCACAAGAACCACAACCACCATACTTCCACCAGGGCAAATGGCCACAACAATGGCAACAACAATGGCAGAAATAATAATGCCCCCGAGAAAAGGGACATTAGTCAGGTGGAATGCTTCAAGTGCCACAAGACTGGGCATTATGCCAATGATTGTCCCCAGAAGAAGGAAGACGGCAACAAGCCCAATCCCTTTCAGAAGGGGCATGTTAACCACATCAATGTGGAGGAGATATATGATGAGCCTGACGCCGTATACGGTATGTTTCTGCTCAACAAAATTTCAACACTTGTTCTTTTCGACACTGGTGCATCGCATTCATTCATCTCAAGAACATTTGTGGTTAAGAACAAATTACCCACTGAAACAATAGGCTGTCCTATGAGGGTAAGTTCTCCAGGGGGAGAGTTGATAGTAAACACAGGGTGTAGAAACCTAACCATGGAGATTGGAAAACACAAGTTTCCGGCCAATCTCATCGTCCTAGACTCGCAAGGATTAGATGTCATCCTGGGTATGGACTGGATGACCGCCTTTCATGGAGTTATAGATTGCGCAAACAGAAGCATCACCCTCACAACCCCTGAAAAGAAACGCATCCGTTTTAAATCAACCTTTGAGTTGAAGGGGTCTAAGGTGAATTCTCTTAAGGGGGTTAGCCTGGGTGAAGTGCCAGTCGTAAAGGAATACCCCGATGTGTTCCCAGAAGAGTTGCCAGGAATGCCACCAGACAGAGATGTCGAATTTATCATCGACCTGCTGCCTGGGATAGGACCTATAGCAAAAAGACCGTACAAAATGGACATAGATGAGTTAAAAGAGTTAAAGAAGCAGCTCAAGGAACAGTTGGACAAGGGTTTCATCCAACAAAGTTCTTCATCATGGGGAGCCCTTGTTTTGTTTGTGGAGAAGAAAGACTCTAGCAAGAGATTGGTTGTGGACTACCGTTCACTGAATGAAGTGACAATCAAGAATAAGTACCCACTACCCAATATCAATGATCTGTTTGATCAGTTAAAAGGAGCAAAAGTGTTCTCCAAGATCGATCTTCGATCGGGATATTTTCAGCTAAAAATCAGAGAGCAGGATATACCCAAGACAGCTTTTACCACTAGGTATGGTCTATATGAGTATACCGTCATGTCTTTTGGACTAACAAATGCCCCGGCATACTTCATGACCATGATGAACAAGGTGTTCATGGAATACTTGGACAAATTCGTAGAAGTATTCATTGACGACATCCTGATTTACTCCAAGGATGATGAAGAGCATGAGAAGCATCTGCGCTTAATCATGGAGAAGCTCAGGGAACATAAACTATATGCCAAGTTTAGCAAGTGTGAATTCTGGTTGAACAAAGTAGGATTTCTTGGTCACATTGTTTCCGCGGAAGGAGTCGCGGTGGATCCAAGCAAGGTAGCGTCCGTAACAGAATGGGAGTCACCCAAAAATGCAGGAGACATACGGAGTTTCTTGGGCCTTGCTGGGTACTATCGGAGATTTATTGAAAACTTCTCCAAGATAGCAAAGCCAATGACTGAACTTTTGAAGAAAGACAAGAAGTTCGAATGGAATGGCTCATGTGAAGCTAGTTTTCAAGAGCTGAAGAAACGACTAGTAAGTGCACCAGTTCTATGTTTGCCAGATATACAGAAGGATTTCCAAGTCTATTGCGACGCTTCTCGTCAAGGACTGGGCAGCGTTCTGATGCAGAATGGTAAAGTTGTGAGTTATGCCTCGCGCCAACTTAAACATCATGAAAGAAACTACCCCACCCACGACTTAGAACTAGCATCCGTTGTTCATGCTCTAAAGGTGTGGAGGCATTATCTGATGGGGAAACATTGTGATGTGTTCACCGATCACAAGAGCCTTAAGTATATATTCACCCAGAAGGAACTGAACATGAGGCAAAGGAGATGGTTGGAGCTCATCAAAGATTATGATATGAGCTTGCAATACCATCCGGGAAAGGCAAATGTTGTAGCTGACGCCTTAAGTCGTAAAAGCTACGTAAATGGGCTTACAGCAGGGGGGTTGCCTGAAGAATTGTGTGAGCAGTTCAAAAGGCTCAGACTGGAAATTGTGTCAGAAGGATTTTTGGCATCACTTGAAGTCCAACCTACACTGATGGACAAGATCAAGGAAGCTCAGAAAATAGATAAATAAATAGAAGAAATAAAAGGAAAAATGCTTGAAGGAAAGGCGAAGGGATTTCGCGAAGATGAGCAAGGAGTTGTATGGTTTGAGAAGCGTGTCTGTGTACCGCAGGACCCTGAGCTCAGAAAGTTGATTTTGCAAGAAGCTCATGATTCACCCTACTCCATTCATCCTGGAAACACCAAGATGTATATGGATCTGAAGGGTAGATTCTGGTGGAGCAATATGAAAAGAGATATCGCTGAATATATAGCCTTGTGCGACGTATGTAATAGAGTCAAGGCGGAACACCAGAAGCCAGCAGGGTTATTACAACCATTACCTATACCAGAGTGGAAGTGGGACAATGTCGGAATGGATTTTATCACAGGGTTACCAAGGACTAAGTCTGGTTATGACTCCATCTGGGTAGTTGTTGATCGTTTGACTAAAGTGGCTCACTTCATTCCCGTGAAGACCACTTATACCAGTGCCAGACTAGCCAAGATATACATGAACCGAATAGTGTGCCTACATGGAGTGCCTAAGAGCATTGTATCAGATAGAGGTACTCAATTCACCTCTCACTTTTGGCGTCAACTCCATGACTCCTTGGGCACTAGACTAGAGTTCAGCACAGCATTTCACCCTCAGACTGATGGACAGACAGAAAGAGTGAACCAGATTCTAGAAGACATGTTGAGAGCTTGTGCCTTGGACTATGGGTCTAGCTGGGATGATAATCTACCATATGCAGAGTTCTCTTACAACAATAGCCACCAATCTAGCATTGAGATGGCACCATTTGAGGCTCTCTATGGAAGAAAATGTACTACACCATTGCTTTGGAGTGGTGTTGGAGAACGAAGTCTTTTTGGGCCAGATATAATAAAGGATGCCGAGGAAAAGGTTCGATTAATCAGGGATAGACTCAAGATAGCTCAGTCCAGGCAAAAGAGCTATGCAGATTCAAAGCGTAGAGAAGTGACCTATGAGGTGGGCGATAGAGCATACCTTCGGGTATCGCCACTTCGTGGAGTGAAAAGATTCGGAGTCAAAGGAAAGCTAGCACCTCGCTTTGTAGGGCCGTTCAAAGTTTTGGCTCGCAAAGGAGAAGTTGCATATGAGCTAGAACTGCCAGAATCTTTGTCTGCAGTACACAATGTGTTTCATGTGAGCCAATTGAAGAAGTGTCATCCAGAGATGGCAGATACCCCACTAAGAGATACAATACCATTGGAAGAGGTTCAGCTAGAAAGTGATCTCACATATGAGGAGAAACCCATCAAAATCTTGGAGACATCAGAAAGAGTCACTCGTACCAAGACAATCAAGTTTTGCAAAGTTCAGTGGAGTCACCATACTGAAGAAGAAGCAACTTGGGAACGAGAAGATGAACTCCGAGAAGACCATCCGCACCTATTTGCTAGCCAACCCGAATCTCGAGGGCGAGATTCATCTTAAGGGGGTTAGACTTGTAACATCCCAAATTTTGGATTTAATTTACAAATCTTGCACACATGAAATCATAACACTCATCCATTGCATATGCATTCTATCTATTATTTTATGTGCAAAATTTTCCAAGTTTTGATCTATTACTTGTTTCAAAAGTTTCCCTGATGTTCAACAAACAGAGGGAATTAATTTACAAATTTCGAAAGGCTGTTTAAAATCAATTTGAAATTGTTTTGCAAAATTACGAAAGAAAACAGAAAAGAAAAAAACAAAAAGAAAAAGGAAAGTTTGGAAAACGGTCGCGGGGAACGAATCGGCCTGGGGCCAGAATCGGCCCACGGCCCGTTTATTTAGAAACCCGAATCGGTACTCCCTATCTCTCCTCTCCCCGCTGACGAATGGACCCCACCTGCCAGGGCCACGTCACCTTCTTCTTCCTCAGGCGAAATTCACGCCGGTGACCGAGCCGACCGCGCCTTCACCTCCTCCTTCAATTCCTCTTCAATGCTTGCCCGATCCGACGCCTCCCCGCGCCTATAAGAAGCCTCCCCGTCCTCTCCATTTCCCCTCTCCCTCCAGTACCCGAGACGCCCCAGGGCTGCTGGAATATCTCCCCGGAGCCCGCTGCCTCCGCTACTGGAAATCGCCGATTCCGACGAGGTAACACAACCCCGACCCCTCTCTCTGGCCTCATTCCCCTCCTTTAGCTTCAGCGCATCGCCTGATGATCTCCGCTCGTCCTAAATCGCAGGGAATCAACGCCGGATTTCACCACCCGAAGCACCTGCCGCCCGCTCCACCTCCAGTCGTGCCTCTCCGCCGTCACAGGAAGAAATCGACGCTGTAGACCACGCACCCGAACTCGCCGTGACCTTCCGAGCACCGTACGCAACTTCGCCGTCCCCGGGAACCACCAGAACCACGCCACCATCCACTCCAGGACCGCTTCATCACCGGAGACCGCCGGAACCCTAGCCACGGTGAGATCTCTTTCCCCCTCTTCTTCTACACCGTCGGATCTGGATCTCTCGGTCCAGATCTAGTCACTTATGCGAATCGGTATGGACAGATCTGGTCCATCCAGATCTCTTTAGATCCAACGTCTCTGGTAGCCGATCCGGCCGAACCGGTACTGGCCAGTAAGAATACGCCACGCGTCGGCCCACGGTTTAATTCAAATCTGTTTTCGTTTTAAAATATCAGATTCATGTTTAAACTTCAAAATTTCATATCTAGAGTTCTACAAATCCTTTTTCTTCAAACTTTGCGGCTATGGATTCAGAAAAATGAGTAGAACATGTTTATGGCATAACATTTCACTTTTGCCACTGCTAAAAATATTTTATTACAGATTGCTTTATTTAAGTATTTTGGCTATTAAAAATAGTTCTAAATTTTATTTTGCAGTAATTTATTTTGCTTTTGTTATATAAAATGTCCTTTGTACTGTAGCATGTGTAGATTATATTTTTGTACTAATTCCTTTCCCTTTTGTAGATTTAACTTGTATGTATAGTCTTATGTGTGTTAAGTTTTGTTCTAAATTTTATAAACAACTCTAAAACCTTGACCATGTCATCATGCATATAGAAACCAACCAGAGAACTTAATAAGTGTCTTGTGGTGTTTAAGATCCATATTGCATTCATATTTTATCTTTTGAGTGTTTCTATGATTGAATGCTATGTGCTTATGTATGTATCATTTTATGTGTAGATTGTGCTGAGTGCAACGAGTGCCTTTGTGACGAGTGCACCAACTCCTCTCCTCACCAAGGCAAGTGTCACCATATTCCCTTGTCCTACTAATAGTTCTGAACTTGTAGCTTTCCTAGTAGAAGATGCATGTGTAGGTTGGTTTATAAATCCCTATGTGTAGCTTGCTAGATTTATTTGTTAAACTTTGTCTAGCCACTTAGTCTTGCATCTCCTAGTAGTTTGCTACTTCTATAGGACTTTACTTGTTCTTTTCAAGGGAAGGGATTACACCATGATTTTGGCTAAGTGTTGAGAAAACTTGTTTTACAAAACTAAGAAAACCACTAAGTTAATACGCTACCTGGGTGGAAATGGCTGAAAAGGGGTATGTTGAGTGGTTACACCGGGGTTTACCGTGTGTATCGCACTTGTGGACGGCCACCCAGGAATAACGGAGATTTGAGACGTTCAAGTTGTGAAGCTTCCAGTGCAACCACAAGACAATATGGGCTCTGTCTTGGTCAAGTAAGCTGCAGGAACTCAAGCCAGGCGGACAGTGGGTGGAAATCGGGAACGCGTCCGTTTGGTCTGAGGAAATGCCTCTGAAAGGCCTCGTCTTAGTTTTCACTTGGCCGTTTGAGGCAAAATGAGTCTCACGGCAAAATAGGTTAACTAAGTCCTGTGGGAAAAGTGCACAACCTCTGCAGAGTGTCTAGAACTAAGTACTTAGCCGTGTCCCCGGTTACGGACAAACTTGAGCAACATGATTTTGAAATCGTTCAAGGATCTCCTCACTCCAATTTCTCTAAGTTAAAACTTGATGGGTGAACTTGGGTAGAAAAAGGGTCCCTCTGGACATTTTTTTACTAAGGAAAACTAAAGTTTTGCAAAATTAGGAGAAAGGCTAGTATTGCTAAGTTAAACTCCACCTGGCCAAAGAGCATGTACGTTTAGGTGCCATTGAGTCCACCAAATAGACACTTGCCAATACATTCAAAGTATTGACCCTTCGTGGCTGCAACGTATCATGTTGCAGATGGGTATTACGAAGACTGAAGCAATGCTGCGCTATGGTCACGAGTCTTCGACCAACACATCTGCCTGCGGAATCCATGAAGGTAGAAGACTTGGCGTGTTACCTTCTTTTACTTAGGATTTTTCCTTCATGAGTTGTAATAAGAATTGAGACATGTGCCTATGTGATGTAAAAGACTATGATGTTTATGGATCCAACGTTGTAATAATGACCTTTGTATTCGTGGTATTTCATCTTGTATCTGTGTGTGCTAGCAGTTGATCCGGGACTAGCACAAATAAGCACAGGTACGCTACATTTATCCGGCTAGGCCGGGTTACCACAGGAGTAAAACCATGTGCTGCCTCATACTCACGGAGTTGCCGGTTAAACCGTTCGCGCTCCTGATGCATGGCCAGGGCCTCGTCGACGAGGGCCTGACGAGATCCCTCCAGGACCTCCCTTGTCTGCTCCGGATGATCGCCGGATCGCACCGGCTCGAGAAGCCGATCGATGATGGGAAGAAGCACCTGACCCTTTGCCGGCACAGCGGAGGTGCCGGCCAGGTTCTTGACATGCTCCAACGGAGGACGTGCCGACCTATTGGCCTTCGGCGGCTCCGGGGGAGTATCTCCTGCTGCTGCTGCTGCTGCCTTGCCGGCACCATCTGCCGGCGGCACTGATGTGCCGGCCATCATTACCTCGGCCGACTCTACTGAGCGAGCGCTACGCCCAGCGTGAGCCAGCCGATGTGGCGGAGGATCCGCCGCCATTAGTACCTCTTCCCTGCAAACTCTCTCAGTCCCCATGTACACCTCGTGGGAACCGAAAGACATGATCCGGCCATCCCTGGGGAACGGCCGGCCGCCGAGACATCCGGCGTTGTCGCTGACGAAGCTGAGCGAGCCTAGCCTATGGACGAGGCCAGAGACCACGCGCACTCCCGAAGCTGCTATCACAGACCCCGTCCGAATAAACACTCCGCCCAGCATATCGATCAGCCCCACGGTGGGCGCCAAATGTCGTCGTGGTGAAACAACATATGCCATGGGATGGCTTAAATGGGGGCCGAACTAGATGCTGGAGGATTCGGGAGAGGGGAACGAGCTAAAAAGCACGACAGAAAGGAACACTGATCTACCCAGGTTCGGGGCTCTCGTAAGGAGATAACACCCCTACTCCTGCTCTACTGGTTATATATTTGGATCGATGGAGTATACAACAATGGTGCTTCCAAGCTCTCTGCTAGAGGAGGACGATGAACTGCTAAGTGTAGGAACCCAGAGTGACCAACCCTTTGCTAGGGCTCCCTGTGCCACCTTATATAGTGATGGCCAGGGTTACAACGGTCATAAGAGACCAGAAGACACCAACTACACTCCAAATAGGACTTGCTGACGAAGGCAGAGACCCTTGACTTTCTCCCTGATTGCTCTCGATGGGACTCCACATCACTGTACCTTGTACCTCTTGAACTGTGACCTTACCTCTGTGAGGTAAGGGCTGTACTTGTGCACAGAGTGGGTAGGTAGACCACCACTGTGCACCCTGTCACCATGATCTCTCTCCATACTTGGCAGAACCTCTCCTTGATTGTAGGGATTGGACACCTTAGCTGACTTATATATCCCGGATATGACCGTTGGCCATATCCTGGACCTATATGCCGGACCATCGACCTATGAAGGTCGGGTAATCCGGCTACCCTGCTCCCGCACGATATGACATATAAGTTAGGCCGGCATATCTATGTATATGCCGGCACTCCTCAATAAGTATCCCGGTTATACCGGTATATCCGGACACCAGCCGGGATACACAAATATGCCGGCATGGCCGATGCTCTTATATTCCGGCCAGGCCCTTCCTTGATAATCCGGCATAAAGTCAACCATAGTCCCTGTATCTTTCTAGTCTCTTGACCCTACCGGGGGTCATCCCCCCGACAGCATGCCCTTGGTGTTTTGGACCAGCCGGAGTATGAGATTTCCTTCGCGAAATGCGAGAGGACGAATCTTCCAGCTGTGATAGCGTCATAGCTGCTGCTGGTAGAGCGCTGATCTTGCCAAGGCCTGCTCTCGTGCCTCCTCGAGAAGGTCGATGCCGTCTTCGCGAGCTTCTTTTGCTTGCTCTTGTGTGTACTGGACCACTCTGGGCGCGTAGAATTCGATGTCAGTGGGCAGCACAACCTCTGCCCCGTAGACCAGGAAGAAAGGAGTGAAGCCGACAGAGCAGTTGGGAGTGGTACGCAGGCTCCAGAGCACTAAGGGTAGATCCTCGACCCAGCAGCTGGCTGAGTGCTCAAGGGGTTCGACCAGTCTTGACTTGATGCCAGCTAGAATCAGGCCATTTGCCTTCTCCACCAGCCGTTGGACTGAGAGTGCGCCACTGATGCCAGGTCCAGCCAGATTCCCTTTTGGCTGCAGAACTCTGTGAAGACGCCCTTTGCGAAATTTGTCCCGTTGTCGGTGTTGATACTGTGCGGGACTCCATATCTCACGATGATTTTATTGAAGAACTTGATAGTTGATGAGCCATCGAGCTTTTTGATGGGCTTGGCTTCAATCTACTTAGTGAACTTGTCCATGGCTACCAGGAGATGCGTCAAGCCCCCGGGCACCGCATTGAACAGCCCCACCATGTCAAGGCCCCAGACAGCGAACGACCAAGTGAGAGGGATGGTCTTGAGGGCCACCGCTAGGGTGTGCTTGTGCTTGGAGAACCGCTAACAGCCGTTGCAATGCTTCACCAACTGCTCCACGTCTTGCAAGGCCATTGGCCAGTAGATTCCATGGCAGAAATCCTTGGCCACCAATGCCCTGGAAGATGCGTGGTGTCCGCATTCCCCTTGATGTATCTCCTTCAGTAGCTCTTGCCCTTCTTCCACCTTGACACACTTCTGGTAGATTCCTGACATGCTAAGCTTGTACAGCTTGCTGTTGCTGATGGTGTATGCCTACGCACGGCACTGGAGTCGCCTAGCTTCTGTTTCGTTCGGCGGAAAGTCCCCAGTGATGAGGTAGTTGGAGAATGGCTCTGCCCAGGATGGTATCTCCCGGATGTGAAAGATGCTGGCGGCCAGAGGGTCAGCAGCCCCCAGGTCCGATGACGTGCCGGCTTCGCTCAGCGGATCGGCTGGAGGGGCCAGCTCTGAGACGGTAGCCCCCGAGTCCTTCGCCAAGCCAGCCACGCTGGGCTGGCCGGCTGCTCCTTCTTGCCCTGAGGCGGCAGCCCCTGGGTTCGGCAACGGCACCTGGGCCTAAGCCGGATCTGTTGGCATACAGATGGAGACGGATTCCGATGATGGCTTGATGGAGGGCTTGCGGATTATGTCCAGCGACACTCCGGCTGGAATCGCTTTCCTGGTGGAGCCGATCTTCGACAGTTGGTCTGCCTCATCATTGTTTGCTCTGGGAATGTGATGGAACTCACATCCTTCAAAGAATATGCAGAGCTACTGAACATAGAAGCGGTAGGACACCATGTTGGCATCCTTGCCGTCCCAGTCTCCCGAGACCTGATGCACTACGAGGTCTGAATCTCCAAAGCAGAGAATCCTTTGGATGCCAATCTCCTTGGCCAGCTTGAGCCCATGCACCAGGGCCTCATATTCGGCGATGTTGTTCGAAGCGGTGAAGTGGATCTGCAACACGTAGAGCAGCTTGTCTCCCTTGGGATAGATGAGGACGACGCCAGCTCCCAAGCCCCCGCACATCTTGGACCCATCAAAGTTCATCCGCCAGTAAGTGGAGTCCGGAGCCGGTGGCAGGTATTGATTTTCCCCCCAGTCAGCAAAGAAGTCTGCCAGGATCTCAGACTTGATCATCATCCTAGGCTTGTACTGAATGGTATGAGCAGCTAGCTCAATTGCCCACTTGGCTACCCTGTGGCATCCTTGCAGCCGATGATCTCCGAGAGCGGGGTAGTGCTTACCACCGTGATGGGATGCTCTTCGAAGTAATGCTTCAGCTTCCTGGCCACCATATACTCGCCGTATGCGACCTTCTAGTAGTGCGGATAGTTTTCTTGGAGAGGGTGAGCACTTTGCTCAGGTAGTACACCGGGCGCTGAGCCGGTAGCTCCTTGCCCTCCTCGGTGCGCTCCACCACGATCACAACGCTCACGACTCACGGAGTGGCTACGATGTACAGCAGCATTGGCTCTCGCGGAGCTGGCGCTGCCAGGACCGGGGCTGTGGATAGAGCTCGCTTGAGGTCGTTGAAAGCATCATCAGCATGCTGGGACCAGACGAAGTGATCTGACTTCTTCCTCAGCTGGTATAGTGGCATCGCCTTTTCCCCGAGCCGGCTGACAAACTAGCTGAGTGAGGCCAAGAAGCCGGCAAACTTCTGCACATCTCTGAGCTTGGTGGGCGGCTCTAGGGCCTCGATGGCTTTTATCTTCGAGGGGTTAGCCTCGATCCCTCGCTGGGAAACGATATAACCTAGGAGTTGTCCAGCCGGCACGCCGAAAGTGCATTTCTTAGGATTGAGCTTCATGCGATAGCGTCGCAGGTTGGTGAAGGTCTCCTTGAGATCGTCGAGGAGTGTGCCGCTCTTCTTGGTCTTCACCACCACGTGGTCCACGTAAGTTGTCATGGTTTCGTCAACAGATCTGCCATAGAGGTAGGGGTATGGCGGTTTGTGGAAGGGGGTGAACACGGAGGAGCGATCCAGGACGGTGGTAGCACGAGTTTACCCAGCTTCAGATCCCGCGACGGTGGCGAGATCCTACGTGCTGCTATAATTCACTATATGGCAACAAGTGCTCGGTTACAATGATGAGGTTGGCTATTTCGCTATGCGATTGGCCGTACGACTCTAATCTTGCCTCAAGGGCTGCTCCACGCCGGGCTTATAAAGGCGCCTGGCGTGGGCTACACGTTGGTACCGGAGCGGATACAACTTGGAGTCCTAGACGAAGTCCTCTGCGTGTGCTACAAGGCAACCCGCCATGGGCCGTCTCCGAACCCGCCATGGGCCTGTCGTCAGCAATCCGCCATGGGCCTGTCTCAGGATCCGCCATAAGCGCCTGCGTCCAGTACCGCCGTGGCAACTTCAGCAACTGGGCCGCCCGGTATAGCGAATCCGCCATACCACCCCTGATGGGCCACCCTGGCTTGCTGATTTAGGACTACGTCGCTGGTATACCTATTTGGTATATCCCCAACAGTAGCCCCCAGGGAATTTCAAGATTGCCATCTACACCCGCCATGCATGTTCTTGGTGAGTTACTTCCGCCATAGCTCTTCTGCACCGGGATGGCGGTTATCTTGATGCTCCTTCTTTCATCTATCAATCCGCCGTAAATAACGGATCAAGCGATGTAGTTATCTTGGCGAGATTTTCGGGATCCGTTGGATCATACCGTTGAAATCCGCCGTAAATTTCGGCACACAGTTCCTTCTAGGGCAAGACTTACAGTGCATGCACTGTTTTCACCAAGTTACTTTTTACCCCTGGACACGTGTCGCCAGATTAGGGTTTCTGCGATCAGGACGAACGGTGGTGATGGCGGGCACGAATCTCGAGGCCCGGGGTCTATATATACCCCGGCCTCTCACCCCCGGCCGGTCACCCCTCATTCGCCCCCGTCGCATTCTCTCTCCTTAGCGCCGCCACGAGAGCTTCGTGATCTCCGACGAGCCACCGCGGAAAACCTCGCCGCCGGTAGCATTTTCCGCCACAAGCTGGCATCGTCTTCCTCGTCTTCGCTCGAAATCCTCGAAGTCATTACCGCCACGCCACTGGCCGCCATGGAGCCTGAATCACCTCGTCAAGCTTCCAAGTCCGAAGCTGCCGAAGGTTCTGTGCGGTCCTCTGATACCGAGTCCGCCATGCCTGAAACCTCGGGAGGAGATTGGGACCCTTGCAACATGAGCGAGGAAATTCTTTCCTCCTTGGAACAAGAAGGCCGCATAGCCACAAAGGAGATTTCCAGATGGCGGGTCGAGCCTGGTGCAACAATGCCAGCTCCTTCAGAAGAGGAGGTCGTCATACTGAAGTCTCACATTGATCGTGGCCTCAGTCTTCCGCCATCCTACTTCCTGAAAGGCGTTCTTCGGCACTACAGGTTACAGCTACACCACATTGCTCCAAATAGCTTCACTGCTCTAGCGGGATTCGTCGCGCTATGCGAGGGGTACCTGGGCATCAGTCCACGCGGTGATCTATTCCGCCTATATTTTAATATCCGCCATAACCGGGACGCGAACGGGGATCCTCGCAATTGTGGATCAATCTCCTTTGTTCCTCGGAAAGGGAAATCTTACCCTTACATTGTCCCTCATGACTCTGCAAAGGGATGGCGGGGATCCTTCTTCTATCTGGCTGATCAGGCCCCTCCTGAAAAGAAGTTTGGCCTGCGGTCTTTTGCTGATGGCCCCGCCAAGGAGCAGGATAGCTGGGGCGTCATGGACGATTTTACAATGGATGATGAATGACAATTATGCTCACGGCGGATTTCGAAACTTGTCTTCTCTGGACTGACAGGTGCTGATACCATCCATTGCTGGGTCTCACGGCGGATTCAGCCTCTTCAATACCGTCCAACCCTGATGTGCGAATATAGCGGAGTTGATGATCCCCAGCGCTATTCCAAGGAGGAACTATCTGCTGAAGAGATCGAACTTCGGATCCGCAATATCATTAAGGTGGGGCGGGACGAGCCTCTGAAGCTGAAGATCCCGATGTATGAGAATGGCAGTTGTCCAAAGGTGAGTGTTTTCTCCTTATTCCGCCATAACAGCTACTTTTTTTTGAATAACTTCACATTTCTTCGCAGCTTTCTTCCCTGCCGCCATCTGAGTTGAGCGGTCTCGTCCGCTATCCTCGGACGAAGGATCTTACTGACGATGAGGACGAGACATCCTCGTCCCCCAAAAGACAGAAGGTGGCGGAGGAAGAGGTAGTGGCGGATGAACCTATAATGGCGGTTCCTCGTGGCGTTCGCGGTGCTGGCGGGCGCATACGTGGGCTAGGCAAGAGAGTCATTTCTCGCCATCCGTCCCCTGCGCTTAGCGGCCATCTGGACACCGTGCCCGAACACTCCGCCACTATAAATCTGCCAGAGCGGAAGTAAGCATAATCATAACTTGCATTCATACCATATATACTTTTAACTATTCTAATCTCTGTCTGTCTTCTGCACACAGAAGAAGAAAGGTTTCTGGCCAGAAACCTCCAAGGACCAATCCGTCTCCTGCTGCCATTCCACCGACACCGGATGCTCCTGCTCGCCCAACTGGGCCTTCCACTTCTTCTCAACATGCTAGCAAGGTGGCGGATGCTCCAGAGAATACTGGACCATTGGACCGCCCCGCTAAAAGTAACAAGAAGGTGAGTTTTAGCAGAAAAGCAGTCCAGATGGATGCAGGGGTTGGGGAGGCCTCAAAATGGAAGAATAAATCAGAGGCCCTTTTCCGCCTTGATAATCTACAAGAGGAGGCCAGTAACCATGTATCATCTGCTATGGCAGCGTTTGTCCAGAGAACCAGTATTGTTAAAGAGGTATGTACTCCCAGTAGCCCCCGAGCGCCATGGCGGATTTGTAAATTCGATCCGCTATGGGGCTTCAAGATTGACTTCTGTAAGTTTTTTGAATAGCTTAGCCCTCGAGCGCTGGTAGTTCACACAGTGCTCTATAGAGAACTTTTTAATTTTCATACTGAGTAGCCCCCGAGCGTTATGGCGGATGACTATCCGACATAAAGCTCTTAGGAAGACAAAATCAGCATAAGTAGCCCCCGAGCATTGTGGCGGATTCTATCCATCATGCTCTAAGAGTAACTAAAAAATCAACATGAGTAGCCCCCGAGCGTTATGGCGGATTCTTATCCATCATGATGCTCTAAGAGTGACTAACACTTCAAATTTTGCCAGAACTACAAGAAGGTGGTGGAGGACCTGGTCCAGGTCGTCAGCTCGCAGGAGAAGGAGCTGGCGGAAAAAAGCGCTCTTGTGGCGGATTTGCAGCAGCAGCTTGAGAAGAGCGGTACTTTACCTTAACAAGCTTGTTTTCCTTTCAATCAATGCTGAGCTGACAAACCTCCGCCATGCAGACGCTGCCAAGCTCAAGTCCACACTTGAGGGGATGAAGAAAGGCCATGCCATTGCGATGGATGGGCTGAATGAACAGCTCCGGAAATCGCTGGCTGAAAACGCCACCCTCGAGAGGCAGCTGAAGGACCAGGAGAACCAGGGCAAGAAGAAGGACAAGGAGATAGCAGATCTTCGCAAAGCCGCCGCTGATTTTGAGAAGCGGCGTGAAGGCTTTAACGAGCTCCTCCATCACTTCCAGGACAACTTGCTAGGTACCATTTCTTCTTATAGCGTAAAGTTTCTTCAATTCTATGCCGTGCGTGACGCATCTTCTTTTTCCGCCATGCATTCGCTTTGGGGCAGGGCGAGATGGACACTGCTGAGGGCTTGCGCATGGCCACCGACGCAGCGAGGAAGGAGCTTGATGGCCTTCTCAGCGCTGGTCGCCAAGCGTGCGGGAGCCTGCAGATAGCGGGTTCATCTAACCTTTCCGCCATCGCGCTCACACAGAAGCTTCTGCTGGTGCCAGGGCTGGTAGCGGACTGGAAACTGTCCTCTGCTCGGGGTGGTGCCAGGACGGCGTTGACCTTGGCGAAGGCCCACTATCCCGAGATGGACCTGGACCAGCTCACCTCCGGCATCCTGGAGAGCGGCGAGGATGGTGCGCCGGTGGACGAGGCCGCCATCCGGTAGAGCGTGCTTGGATACGATCAACTGTGTGCCCTTGGCACTCAGTTGAACATATACTATGAAGCATACGAGCTGCCAGGGTCGCCAAGTCAGGCTTCGGCATCCGCCTCCGCGGCTACAGCAGGTGGTGATGGCGGTGATGAGGTGTCCTCCAAGGTTCCGCCATCCTCTTGAGATGTGCCCTGCAATATGGCAGGAAAAAATACTTTGCATCAATTCGGCCCCTGAGTGAGTCTGTAAGTTAAACTTAAACTGCGTGTGAATGCTTGTGCACTGTGACTGATCTGCTTGTGGCGGATCAGTGGAATGCTTTTGAACTCTTGCAGTTTGTTTTTTATGAAGTGGTTTAATTGCGCGAAGAAACTGCCCGGCCTAGTTTTATGCAACTTGCAGTTTTTTGCCATGCCCAAAAAACATCACTTTGAAATTTTTTCACGCGTAGGATTATGCGATCCGCCATCCGGCTCTCTGTGCTTCACTTTTCGTGAGATGGCGAAATCTCCGCACGAACAATCCGCTAGGGCGACGATACTTAATAGCAACCGTCCAAAACCCTGAGCAGATGGCGGCTTAGATCGTCAAAAAGTCACTACTCGGGAATCCACACAGAAAACATCGAATGAAGATCAAAACATAAAAAAGCTGCGCGGACCGCTTATGGCGGATTTAAAAAAGACGCAAGTGCAAAGCACAATTGCGCAAAAGGTTCTATACGATCAAAATGAACAATAAAGGAGGTAAAAGTCTCAGAAAAAATCAAGAGTGAACCAAATGCTTTATTTCATTGATCATATAGAGGTGCCTATTACATAGCAAGAGAAGTGCTAAGTGTAGAAAGGACGTAGCTGTGCGATGTTCCATGGATGATCTGTCTCGTCGTAGATATCGTCAGGGTCTCTTCGTTTCCGCTTCTTACTTGGTCGCTTATCTAGCTCGCTGATATCAACGAGATAGTAGGAACCATTCAGTAGAGCTTTGCTGATGACGAAGGGTCCTTCCCAAGGCGGGGATAGCTTGTGGGACTTCTGCTGCTTGAGGCGTAGCACCAGGTCACCCTTTTTAAACGAGCGTTGGCGAACTCGCCGGCTATGATAGCGGCGGAGATTCTGCAGGTAGATGGCGGATCTCTGGGCTGCTAGGTCTCGTTCTTCTTCCAGCAGGTCCACAGATAGTTGTCTAGACGCTTCTGCATCTTCTTCCTTGTAGGCCTCGGCTCTTGGAGAATCATACTGAACATCACTTGGTAAGATTGCCTCTTCTCCGTAGACTAAGAAGAAAGGGGTAAGGCCAGTTGATCTGTTTGGCGTGGTCCGTAGACTCCACAGCACAGATGGCAACTCCTCTGCCCAGGCTCCAACTGCTCTGTGCAACGGTGCTTCCAGGCGTGGCTTGATCCCTGACATGATTAGTCCGTTGGTCCGCTCAACTTGGCCATTAGACTGTGGATGTGCCACAGATGCTAGGTCAAGGCAGATTCCATTGTGATGGCAGTATTCTTCAACTTCTCCCTGAGATAAATTAGTGCCATTATCGGTGATGATGCTATCTGGGATGCCGAATCTGACCACAATGTCCTTGAAAAATTTGAGGGCAGTTTTGCCATCAAGTTTTCTGATGGGCTTAGCTTCCACCCACTTCGTGAATTTGTCTACCGCTACCAGGAGGTGCGTAAATCCCGAAGGTGCTGTTTTTAGCAGACCCACCATGTCCAGCCCCCAGACTACAAAAGGCCAAGTTATGGGAATCGTATGTAGTGCTGTGGCGGGCATATGGGTTTGCTTGGAGTACATCTGGCAACCGTGGCAGAGCTCCACAATGCGGTCTGCATCTGCCTTGGCTGTTGGCCAGTAGAATCCATGGCGGAATGCTTTAGCTACGAGGGATCTGGCGGCGGCATGATGCCCACATTCGCCTTCGTGGATCTCTCTTAGTATTTCGATTCTGTCCACTTGGGATATGCACTTCATGAAAACTCCCGAAGTGCTTCGTTTGTAGAGTTGGCCATCTATGATGGTGTACGCTTTGACTCTACGCTCGATTTGTCTTTTTTGGACTTTGTCTTCAGGAAGCTTCTTGTTCGTCAGAAATTCCAGGTAGGGCTCTGCCCATGGCGGATTGCTTGGCAAAACCGCCATAACAGGGGAGCTCGCTAGCTCCGGATTTTCTGGATCCACCATTTTACTGATGGCACACGCAGATGCTCGAGGAATACGCCTGGCGGAACTGCCTTACGGCTGGATCCCAGTTTGGACAAGGTATCGGCCGCCATGTTATCTTCTCGCCGTACGTGTTTTATGTCGTAGCCGAGGAAACTTTTGGCCATCTCGTCCACTTCGTCTCTGTATGCCGCCATGACTTCGTTCCGAGCTTTATATGTGCCAGCCACCTGTTGAGCCACAAGGTCAGAGTCCCCACAGCACATGATGTGTTGTACGCCGATCTCCTTTGCGACACGTAGCCCGTGTAGTAGCGCTTCATATTCCGCGATGTTGTTGGTGGTGGGGAAGTGAATCTGGAGAACGTAGCTTAGCTCATCTCCCCTGGGAGATTTGAGTGTCACTCCAGCCCCCGAGCCGTGTAGCAACTTTGAGCCATCAAAGTGCATCACCCAATGCTCTGGTTCTGGGACGGGCGTAGTTTCCTGTGCCTCCTTCCAATCCGCCATAAACTCCGCCAAAGCCTGAGACTTGATGGCGGTGCGAGGCTTGTAGTCGATGTCGAAAGAGGCCAATTCAATGCCCCACTTCGCAACTCGTCCTGTTGCGTCGCTGTTGTTGATGATGTCCTTCAGTGGGGCTTTGCTCACCACTGTGATCTTATGGTCATAGAAGTAATGCCTTAACTTACGAGAAGCTAGGAACACTCCGTATGCCAATTTTTGGTAGTGAGGGTAGCGCTGCTTGGATTCCGTCAGGACCTCGCTGACATAGTAAACTGGTCTCTGTACGCCATACTCCTGCGCTTCTTCCTTATGCTCTACCACCATGACGATGCTGACCACCCTGTTGGTTGCCGCCATGTATAGTAACATGGGTTCCTGGTCTTCGGGAGCCGCTAGGACTGGTGCAGTGGATAACACTCTCTTCAGATCCTTAAGTGCAGCATCTGCCTCGTCGGTCCAGACGAATTCATCTGATTTCTTCATCAGCTTGTAGAGTGGCAAAGCCTTCTCGCCAAGACGACTGATGAATCTGCTCACTGCTGCCACGCAGCCTATGAGTCGCTGTACGTCTTTTAGGTCTATGGGCCGAGAGATGTCGAGGATTGCCTTGATCTTCTCCGGGTTAACCTCAATTCCGCGGTGGGAGACGATGAATCCTAGGAGTTGTCCAGCTGGGACCCCGAAGACGCACTTCGTTGGGTTAAGCATCATGTTGTACTTCCTGAGATTGTCAAAGGTCTCTTGCAAATCCGCTATAAGGCCATCTTGCTTCTTAGACATAACTGCGATGTCGTCCACGTATGCGTGGATATTTCGCCCGATTTGATCCGCCAGGCACTTTTGCATGGTGCGCTGATACGTTGCTCCTGCGTTTTTCAGACCGAATGGCATTGTGACATAGCAATATGTGCCATAAGGTGTTACGAACGACGTAGCGAGCTGATCGGACTTTTTCATCTTGATCTGGTGGTATCCCGAGTAGGCATCTAAGAAACACAGTAGCTCCGATCCCGCCGTCGAGTCAATGACTTGGTCAATGCGAGGCAAGGGAAAAGGGTCTTTTGGACATGCTTTGTTCAGGCCAGTGTAATCTACACACATGCGCAGAACTTTTGTGTTTTTCTTAGGAACTAGCACCGGATTCGCCACCCACTTAGTATGTATCACTTCCTTGATGAAGCCTGCTTTCAGCAGCTTGGAGATTTCCTTTGCTATGGCGCGGCGCTTTTCATCTCCGAAGCGTCTCATGGCTTGTCTTGCTGGCTTGGAGCCAGGATTTATCTGCAGGGCGTGCTCAGCGAGTTCCCTGGGTACACCCGTCATGTCAGATGGCTGCCATGCGAAGATGTCCCGGTTCACGCGGAGAAACTCGACGAGCGCGCTTTCCTATTTAGGGGACAAGTTTGTCCCAATGGCGGTAGTCTTGGCGGCGTCGCCAGCGACAAGTTCCACCTGCTTTGTGTCGACCGTAGGCTTGAAGGTGGGCGGGGAGGCGGAAACCTCCTGCTTGGATGCCGGCATCTCCGCGGGGTCCGTAGTGGCGTGGATTTCTTTGAACTCCTCACCGAAGAACACTGCTTCCGCGAAGGTGGCTTCTCCTTCCTCGCACTCCTTTGCCTTTCTGAAACTGCCATAAATGGTGATTATGCCATCCGGTCCTGGCATCTTCAGCTGATTGTAGATGTAGCATGGCCTCGCATGAAAGCTGTGGAAGGCTGGGCGCCCGAAGATCACGTGGTAAGTGCTTTTGAACGGGACAACCTCAAAGATTATGGGCTCTTCTCTGTAGTTTTCCTCACTACCGAAGGCAACCTTGAGTGTGATGGACCCGAGGGACTTGGCTTGGCGACCAGGAACCACCCCGTAAAAGGTGACCGCGCTATGGCGGAGTTGGGTCTTGGTAAGGCCGAGCTTCGTCAAAGTTTCCACATACATGATGTTGAGACTGCTGCCGCCATCCATTAAGCATTTGGAGAACTCATAGCCATGGATTACAGGGCATACCACCATGGCGTAATAACCATCTGGGATGTGCTCTGGATGATCATCGCGGCTCCAGTGCACCGGTACTTCGGACCATCTGACGTACTGGCAGATTTTTGGCACGGTGGCATTAAGTGAGTGCATAGCAGCTCTCTGTGCCTTAGCCGTGGGGAGTCCAAGGAATGTGTGAAAGGCGCCTTTTTGTCCTTGATTGGGTTACCCTTGCCAGCACCACCCTCTGCCTTTTCAGCGGGTTTGGGCGCAGGGTCTTCGTCCATATCACTGCCATCTCTGGACTCCTTGTCTTTGTCCGTTTTCCCTTTGCCACGAGGCCGTTGACGTCGGCTGTGTTTGAAGCCAGCTTCTTGGTCCGCCTTGAGGTCGTTGACAAACTTGCAGTTCCGATTGGTGTGGTTGCACTTTCCCGACGCGTCACGATGGGCAAAACATGGCATATCGCGGTATTCGTCGTAGGACACGGGGGCGGATGGCGCCGAAGCGGGAGTTGCGGAACTCCGCGGCTGGCCACCGCCACCTCCACGTCCCCTGCCGCGCTGGCTGCTTTGACCCTTGTCAGCAAAGGTTGTGGCGACCATGTCCGGAGCCTGCGGCTCTTCTGGCGGATTCTTCCGTTTGTTACTGCTATTCCGCTTTCCAGTGTTCTGGATGGCGGAAGCCCTCAGAGATTCGCGGGCGTCATCGGCGGCGGCCGCGTAGTTGCTTGCGATGGTGGTCATGGAATTTAGGGTCAATTTCCCTTCGTTCCTTTCCCGCAACAGGCGATGGCTGAGCAGTTGGCCTCTCTCCAAACTGTCAATAAACGCGAGGATGGCGGATTCCTCAGTAACCCCTTCACAGGAGTTCTTCATATCCAGCCATCGCGCGAGGAAAGTTCGGGAGGTCTCGTCGTCGGCTCGTCGGCACCGTTGGAGGTCACCAATGTTGTGGGGTCTCTTGTAAGTCCCCTCGAAATTTTCGGTGAACGCAGTTTGCATATCAAACCAGGTTTGGATGGAGTTTTCTGCCAAGTCGTTGATCCATTGCCTCGCAGTGCCGGATAGCATCAGGGGCAAATAGCGGACAGCAACTTTGGTGATCCCCCGGCGAACTGTACTGCGTTGAAGTAGTCTTGTAGCCAAGTCAAAGGCCTATCGACTCCATTGTACTGGCGGATATTTTTCTCGATCTTGAACCCATGCGGGATGGGCTCATCACGAATCCGTTGTCCAAAGCACTTTGGGCCGAGGAAGAACGTTGTTTGAGACTTGGCGATCTCGTTGAGATGGGTACGGGCGTCGTAGGGCTTCTGTTCCGGCGGATCCTTGCGAGAGTTGCGTGACCTTGCTGGTCCGCCGCCACCACCGCCGCCACCATGGGGGCTCCCTGGTGGGGATGGCGAAGGGTCGCATCGTCGTTTACTCTCGCCGTCCTGCGACTGATCTTTGTAGCTACGGCGGCTTCCTTCCGTTCTTCGTGGAGATGGATCATTGTCATGGCGGCGGGAGCCCTGCCCTTTGTCATCGTGGCGGCGAGTGGAGCGATGCTTGTCCTTGTCACCGTCATGGTGCGCGCCGTCGTCATGGCGAGATCGGTCCCTTCTCTTGGATCCGCCGTCTCTGCTGGTTTCCCGTCGTGGCGGATCATCTCTGCGTCCAGCGTCACGGCTTCGTCCTCGTTTGCCATCATTGTCGCGTATGATGATTCCTCCCTTGGGGACTTCGAACGTCTTATACTTTGGTGGCGGCATGTTGGTCTTATGGCGAGGAGCAGCGGTGGCTTGTTGGTATCCGTAAGCCGGGTAATTCTTCCGGGGTGGCGATGGATTTCTCTGTGGGCCTTTGCCATTTGGTTTGTCATCGGAGGATATTGGGATGGCGTTCGCCCGGTTACGAGCTTCTCTTCTTCGGATCTCCGAGGATCCGGTATGAGATTCGTTGTCAGGACGTCCACCATAGTTGCCAGCCCCCTGAGCTTTAGAGGCAGTACTGGACCTGCATAGCGCAGGATCAGATTCGAGCCGTCCTGACGACGTAGCCTTCTCCTGCTGTACTAACGCTTTGGTCATCAGTTTCACCGCCGTCTCTAGGGTTGCTGGGCTCTTATTATGCTCCAATAGCTCCTTTGCAGCCACGATGTTCTCGATGGGCGTAGCCCTAACTTCATCGCGGTTTTTGTCCACGTATGGCGGATTCTTGATGTACATCTTGGCCAGAGTTTCCGCTGTTGGTACGGTGAACTTAAGGTTTCGTACCAGCTGCGGGTCGCCTCCCTCGTTGATCTGGTTCTGGATGAGAGTGGCATACTTCTCTTCCATGTTTCTTGCGCGTTTCAGCGTGTCTTGAGCTTTAGCAATGTCGTCATCAACCTGCTTGCCCATCTTCTCGACTCGCTTTGCTTCCTTGAGGAGTGCTCGCCTCTTCTTCTCGAGATCGTTCACATCTCTGACATAGTCAGGGGTGATCGGATCTGCTAGAGTTCCATAGACGACTTTGTCCAGCGGGGTGCTGGTCCACGGGGATGGCGGGTTGCAAAGGCCTGGGTCCGCCGTGGATCTCAGGAAGTTGTTCCGCGGCAGGATCGGCGGCTGGTGGCGGGTTACCCTGCTCATTGCCGGCATCTCCGTCGTGGACTGCCTGAGATGGCGGATCACCAGTTGTCTGCCCAGCATCATCTCCTTTGTTGGTTACAAACACCTGCTTGGCCGCTGCTTGTTGCTCTTCAAGTGCCTGCTGCGCCAATTCCGCCTCGAGTTTCCTCATGGCGGCATCGTAGTGGTCAGAATCATAGCCTTTGCTGTCCCAGTCATCCGATTCACCACTTTCGTTAAGTGCCTCTAGGATGGATTCACCTGGGCTCTCTTCTCCATTGGAGGTAGATCCCGAAGTGATACCTGCGAACGCAACAAGGCGGTACCGCGGTGTCTCTAACGCCAGATTACTTATGGCGGATTCACTGCAGTCTTCCACCACTTCCTCCACCTCTAGGGCGGGCTGGGTGGGATTACTTTTCAGATCCGATCTGGGCAACTTGGAAAGTTCCAGATCAGATGAGTCCTCCTCCGTATCCAGCTCGAAAGCGGTCCGTTTGGGGATTTCAGCCATACCAATCCGCCGGAAATTGGTTTCCGTAGCGGGGGTAGGGTTTGTCTCTCCGATGAAGATATGGATATCTCCGATCGGAACGACGGTGAATCGAGCGGGGTCTTCTCTAGCCGGCACCCAGAGGTTATCCGCTGGGACGATGGGGAAGCCGGAATCGTAGAGGACGCGCCCGATGGCGAAGGTGTCGCCGATGCCTGCAAAGGCGGATCCCGCCTGGATCCGCGCTCCAGACGCGCTTTGCCCCACGGTGGGCGCCAACTGTCGTGGTTTCGTCAACAGATCTGCCATAGAGGTAGGGGTATGGTGGTTTGTGGAATGGGGTGAACACGAAGGAGCGATCCAGGACGGTGGTAGCAGAAGTTTACCCAGCTTCAGATCCCGCGACGGTGGCGAGATCCTACGTGCTGCTATAATTCACTATATGGCAACAAGTGCTCGGTTACAATGATGAGGTTGGCTGTTTCGCTATGCGATTGGCCATACGACTCTAATCTTGCCTCAAGGGCTGCTCCACGCCGGGCTTATAAAGGCACCTGGCGTGGGCTACATGTTGGTACCGGAGCGGATACAACTTGGAGTCCTAGACTAAGTCCTCTGCGTGTGCTACAAGGCAACCCGCCATGGGCCGTCTCCAAACCCGCCATGGGCATGTTGTCAGCAATCCGCCATGGGCCTGTCTCAGGATCCGCCATAAGCGCCTGCGTCCAGTACCGCCGTGGCAACTTCAGCAACTGGGCCGCCCGGTATAGCGAATCTGCCATACCACCCCTGATGGGCCACCCTGTCTTGCTGATTTAGGACTACGTCGCTGGTATACCTATTTGGTATATCCCCAACATAAGCGTGCATGTTCTGCCCTATCTGCTCTTGCAGGCACCGCTGCATCATTTGCTGGTAAGTTGCTCTAGCGTTCTTCAGGCCGAAAGGCATGGTGACATTGCAGTAGGCTCCATACGGGGTGATGAAGGATGTCTTGATCTGATCCCGCTCGTACAGCAGGATCTGGTGATAGCCTGAATAGGCATCAAGGAATAACAGCAGGTCGTAGTCGGCTGTGGAGTCTATCACCTGGTCGATGCATGGTAACATAAAGGGGTCCTTGGGGCAAGCCTTGTTGAGGCTTGTGTAGTCAATACACATGCGCCAAGTATTGTTCTTCTTCAGAACCAGGACTGGGTTCACCAACCAGTCTGGGTAGAATACTTCCATGATGAAGCCGGCTGCAAGGATCCGTGCAATCTCTTCACCAAGGGCCTTTCTCTTCTCTCCTGCAAAGCGCCACAACGGTTGCTTGACCAGCTTGGCATCTGGCCAGACATGCGGTGAGTGCTCAGCCAGCTCCCTCGGCACACCTGACATGTCTTTTGGAGACCATCCAAAGATGTCCTGATTCTCATGAAGGAAGCTGGTGAGCTCGCTTTCCTATTTAGCAGAGAGACCGCTGCCAGTGATGACTGACTTGGTCGGGTCGCTCTCGTCCAACAGGATCTTCTTGGTGTCATTGGCCGGCTGGAATTGTTGCACCGGCGATTGGCAAACCAGCATGTCTTGCTGAGTTAGCGCCACATGATGGAGGAGTTGGCGCTTCTCCTCGGCGATGGCCAATGCCTCAGCCAGCTGCGAGCTAGCCCTCGTGCACTCCATTGACTTCTTGAAGCATCCCGAGAATGTGATCACGCCTCGAGGACCCTGGAGCTTCATCTTGAGGTATGCGTAATACGGCACCGCCATTAACTTGGCTAGGGCCGGACAGCCAAGCAGTGCATGGTATGGAATGTTGATGTCCACCACCTTGAACCAGATCGGCTAGTGGCGGCAGTTGCCCTTCTTCCTGAAGAACACCTCCAGCTGCAACCTACCCATAGGGCTGCAACCTACCTAATCCTCATGCCCACAAGTGATAGCCTCCTCGGACCAGTGCATGTACTGGGGCTCCGTTGGCATGACGGCGTTCACCTCCGTTTCGTACCAAAGGTCGTTCCTTTTGTCTTTCTCCGAAGTGGTGAAGACATGGTACTGCTCGACGACAGCCGAGAAGTCGTCATCACCCTGGTTCGTCTATTCGACAGCCAGCTCACGCTGGTGGTCCTCATGACCCTTAGCCGGCTGCGCTTGCGGCACTCCAGGGAGTTGCTGAGCACGTTGCTCTAGCTCCTTGATGAAGCTGCATTCACGCGTGGTGTCGGTGGATTCTGTGTTCTAAGAAAACGGGGTACCACGCGAAGGACCCAAGATTCGAATGCAGGGGGCTGTACGCACGAGATCTAGATTGCGACAAAACATGGCGACGGAAGACTCGAGACATCGGAGAGCTCAACGCATGACAAAGAGGGATGCCGATCTTTACCCAAGTTTAGGGCCCTCGTGGTGAGGTAAAACCCCTACTTCTTGCCTTCTTGTATTACGATGTGATACCTCGCGACGAAGAAAAGGTCTTGGTTACAGAGCACTAGCTAGCCGGAGGTAGAAGAACCAACTTAGCCTAGCTAGGAGCTCAGAATTGGGGATCGTTTCTAAGGGGCAGCCTCCCCCCTCTTTTATAGCACCGAGGTCCTCCTTCTCCTTGTCAACTTGGGGAAGGGGTTGCCACAATACGGGCAAGGAGGGGGATAGCTATTGTCTTTAGTCTTGGGTGGACTTGGTCTACGTAGAGCAATGGCGCCGGTCCATGGGAGTGGGTGGAGGAAGGCTGACGTCCTCTTCTGGCGCCCTGGACCGTCCACCCTATTTTTAGGGGGGTGGAAACAACCACCACACAGCTTTATGCAGGCACGGCAGAGGCTGGTCGCCCCCTTGTTGGGGTAGCATGGATGGTACGCCATCTTTTGGTCTTATCCTCTCGCCAACACAGGATTGTGCTGAGCTGGCGCACATCTGGTCCATCCCCTCATGAGGAGCACCTCGTGAGGAGGTCTTCTGGTCCTTAGAGGTTTTATCGTCGTTCTCCTCATGAGGCACCTCCCCATGAGGGTCTTCCTTGCTAGGCTTCGGTCTTCAATACGCTCCTAGGCAGAAGCTAGGCCATTGAAGTGGCCCAGGAGCAGGTGGACCGGGATACCCTGGTATCCAGAACAACGATAGTAGCCCCCGGGATCCTGGCCCACAAACACGCCCTCTCGAGGGAGCGAAGGGTCAGGGGTCCCCAGTAGCTGCTAGGCCCTCCAACGGCACGCGTCAACTCATGCGGTCAGAGGACCATGTGAAGATGCAGAGGCCATGGACATGTGGCACGGCCGTAGCTGGCGAGACGAAGCGGCAAGCGAAGCAGCAGTCCCCGATGTGTCAAACCATCATGATGGCGCGTCACTTCACTGCAGGAGTACCGTGCCGACACTCCGATTCCCACGCTAGGACTTGACGCTTCGATGCCGGCCACCCCCTTTAAATGTTGCTTCCTCAATGCCCTGTGCACTCCCCTTGCCTCCTCCCAGTACTACACTAGCACTGAAGAAAACTTCCCCTGCGCCATGGATCCTCCTCCTCCGCCACCGTTGCTGGATCTTCCAACACAGGGAAGAAGCGCCGCAGGCACCCCCTGGGCAGCCGGAACAAGCCGAAGGTGCCCACCATCGGGGCGACCGAAGCTGGAGGCCCTCTGCGCATTGGGGCACCGGCACGGGGCATGGAGAACCGCGCCGCCCCGAGGACCTCCTCGGCTCTGGCCCTTCAGGGTCCCGCACCGGGAGGTGCCCTGGCTACGCCGTCACCACTGGTGGCAGCAATGTCAGCTCCCCGCTCTGCAGGGAGCATCGATCGGGCGCTCTGGGAGGCAGAGGCCATCCTGGGCCCCTTTCCCCTGGCCGCTAAAGCCCCGGTGCCACCGAAGGTGGCACCCTTCGTGACCGGCATGGTTGCGACTCCCTGTCGCCTGGTAGCGGCGGCCCTGGGACCCCTCATCGCGCCAGGGTCCCGCTTCTTGGAGCTCCTTGTCGTCATCCAGGACTGGAGCTTCACCACCCTCCGGCTGCCCGACGCGATCTGGAGGGTGATCTCTGCTCCCAGCCTCTCCGTTGGCGAGGTCATGCTGGTAGAGCAAAGCCAGCATTACCGGAGCACGTCCGGGGGCTACTGTCGGTGCTCTGGGACTGGGGGGTCCCAGCACCAGTTGCTCAGCCCGCTCCACGAGGAGAAAAGATAAGGACCTGCTGAGTGACGGTTGGGCCAAGGCACTGCCGTCCGGTCGGCCACCGCTTCCCTGGGGCAAAGAGCCACCCGCAAGCCCACTTGCGGGAAGAAGACGAAGACAACCGTTGTGCAGGCTACAAATAGCCTGGACCATGGCATTCCTCTCTCACAGGAGGTGGGACAAAGCCAGCAGAGAACCACGCTGAGTCGAGGCGCCAACGACATGGCGAAGGCAAGAGTTGCTCCTACGGCAGAGCTTCTCAAAGATGTCATGAGTGGTCCTCGACTGGCATCTTCGGAAGCTCTGCCATGGTGGCATCTCTTTGCCATTAGCCATTTCCTAGAAGGAGTCTAGGAACGATGCCTACGACAGGATCTCAGGCAAGCTGAGCCCTCGGCAAGGTGTTTCCGGGCATCGGGCGTTGTTGTTCCCCTCTATAGGAAGAAGGAAGTGAAGACCTCACCCCCTTTGCAGGGAGGGAAGCTTGCAAGAGAATGTTTGTCTCCTACCTGGGAGAGAGTGGTGTACCAGAGATGGCTGGAGACTTGTCCTGCTGGACAAGGCCTTAGGGCGCATGGCGAGAGGATCCTGCCAGGATCTTCATGTCACCCCCCAGAGACGGGCATGGGAGACGCGTGGCGGAGCCCTCTGCGATAGGCTTGCAGAAGGCATTATTATTGCGCCAGAGGCGGTAATGATGGACTAGACCGACTAGTCAAGTCCCATCGGTGCAGCGCGCCAGACAAAGCGAAAGGACAACTCGGAGCCTAGACCTGCAGGGCTATGCCACCACACAGAGTTGTGTGACATCTGTCACGCATGCGGACTGGCCACTGTGGTATCCAGTCCGTGGTAGAAGGGAAGAGAGGGCCAGGCCATGGTAGAAGGGAAGAGAGGAACAAAAGGGTTTAGAGAGGAAAAAAGGGGTTGGAGAACGGCAGTGAAGCTATTCTCCATAGAGAAGAGCATAGAGACCTATAAGATCTACATCTTGTGAGCTTTGTAGAGAGGATATGGGAGGATTCATCTACCAGATCTAGAGATCAATCTCTCAGCTCTTGAGAAGTTGAGTAGCATAGGAGTAGAGAGCTTTCTCCAGAGGTGTAGCGCCCTACCGTTTGAAAAAGGCAGAATTCCCGTGTTAACTGCAACTCCCTGGATCACTGATAGCACCACAGTACAAAATATAGTAATCATTGCAATAGTATCAAAATTACAATGGAGATCCAGTTATACAAGTCTCAACCTTACAGTTCCACAGCAGAAATGTAACATCCCAATTTTTGGGAATTTTTAAATAAAATTTGCACATGAAATCATGCATCAATTCATGCATTCCTCCACCTTGCACTTGCATTTTTTTCAAGTTTTGCTTTGTTCTTGAATCAAAACCTTCCCTGTATGTTCAGACAATAGACGGAAAGTTTTACAAATTTCAAAGTATGACCTAAATTCAAATCAAAAGTTATTTGCAAGCTTTTAAACAAAAATTCAAAAGAAAACAGAAAATAAAGAGAAAGAAAATAGGAAAATGTTAAAAGGCCGCGGGGTAACACTTCGGCCCGAGACTGGATCCGGCCCACGGCCCGTTCTCCCTCTCTCCCAAAACAGTATCATTTCTCCTGCCTCCTGCCGCTGACAGAGGGGCCCCACTTGTCATTCCGTCCAAAGAAACCGGGACGAACACGGAGGCACCCAGCGTGATCTTCCCGGACTCCTCGCCAATTCGGGTTAAACCCTAGCCCCTTTGCCATGCCAAGCCGCCTACATAAACCCCTCCTCGTACGCACTCGCCCCACCCAAAACCCTAGCCAAAACCCGCCGCCAGGCTGCCCTAAACCAGAGATGCCGCGCCGCTGCTACTGCTAGGGAACGCCGCAGATTTCTGGTGAGCCTCGACCCCCTCCCGATCGGTCTTCTTCACGCCCTCTTCCACCTCAACCAAAACCACCTCTCTGACATAGTTTTTGTATTTCTTGCATGCCAGGACATCGAATCCGTCCGTGTCTGAATCTTGCTGCCGCCAGACACCAGCTCCGGCAAGGAATTCCCGAGGCACCAGAGCACCCCGTCCCTGCAAACCTCGCCACCAGCTCCACCTCATCCTCCTGAAGCTTCGGTATGAACCTCTTTTCCCAGATCCGCCTCTGCTCATTGCAATCTTCTGTGCTCTGCACGACATGGTCTCGGCCTAACCCTCCAGCCGCTCATCGCCATCGTTACAGGAAACCATCAAGGTCATCGACCATGTTTCCAAACTCGCCGCAACTTCCTAAAGACCGTCGTGTACGCCATCGCCGTCGAAGACCTTCGGAACCACCTCGCCGACGGTTTCTAGTGCCGCCGGGATCTCGCCATCGACGTCTCTTCAGGTGAGCTCCCTCGGTCCTCCTCTGATCCGTCGGATCTTAGATCTAGGGCTCGGACAGATCACTTACCAAATCGGTAAGTATCGATCTGGGCCGCATGTTTCCCTTTAAATCCAACGGCGCCTGCTCCAGATCCGCGCGAAGCGGTATCGTCGAATTAGACAGCAACACGTGTCGGCTTCTAATTTAACCGATTCGTTTTTCGTTTTAAACTTTCAGAATATGCTTAAAACTTGTATAAATCATATCTCGAGACCTACACGTCCAAATTTAGCAAATCTTGCGTCCATGGATTCATAAAATTGTGTAGAATCTATTTCTAGCATCAAAAGATCATATAGTATCTGCTTTATATAGTGAATTATTGCAAGCTCTATTCAAGTGTTTTTGCTATTTAAAATAGTTGTAGATTTTATTTTGCAGTAACTCCTTTTGTTTTAGATCCCTATGATGCCTCCCAGTACTGTAGCACGTTCAGAATAATTTTAGTACCTTCTAGATTTCTTTTGTAGTTTTAGTATTTAATTGTTCTTTTTGTGTGTTGGAAATAAATTGAGCTTTACAAAGAACTCTAAAATTTTGATCATGGCATCATGCATATAGTTAACAATCACAGAACTTGTTAAGTGTCTTTGTGGTGTTTAAATCACATATTGCATGCATATTTTCCTTTCATGAGTGTTTTATGATTGATTGTGCTGAGTGCAATGAGTGTCTTTGTGACGAGTGTACCAACTCTTCTCCTCATCAAGGAAAGTGTCACCATGTTCCCTTGTCCTACTGAAAGTTTTGATCTTGTAGCTTTTCTAGTAGAAGATGCATGAATAGGTGTTTTTATGATTTCTTATCTTTAGCTTGCTAGATTTTATGCTAAGTTTTTGTCTAGCTTGCCTAGCTTTGCATCTCCTAGTAGAATTGCTGCTGCTATAGGACTTTACTTTTACACTTGTTGTGGGAAGGGTTAACACATGTTTTGGCTAAGTGTTGAAAAACCTTGTTTTGCAAAAACTAAGAAAACAACTAAGTTAATGAATCACCTGGGTGGATGTGGCTTTGCTTGGGTTATGTTGACTGGTTCCCTGGGGTCATGTTATCAAACCTCTGAACCACCAGGTGTATCTCACTTGTGGACGGCCACCCAGGAGCAAAGCGATTTGAGACGTTCAAGTCATGAAGCTTCCAGTGCAACCATAAGACATATGGGCTCTGTCTTGGTCAACTAAGCTGCAAGAACTCAAGCCAGGCGGACAGAGGGTGGTAGATGTTGGTAGGATGGAACGCGTCCGTTTGGTCTGAGGGAATGCTTCTGAAAGGCCTCGTCTTAGTTTTCACTTGGCCATTTGAGGCAAAATGAGTCTCATGGCAAAACGGGTTAACTAAGTCTTGTGGGAAAAGTGCACCACCTCTGCAGAGTGTTTAGAACTAAGTACTTAGCCTTGTCCCCGGTTACGGACAATTTTGAGTGACATGATGTTGAAGTTGTTCAAGAATCTCCTCACCCCAATTTCTCTAAGTTATAAACTTGATGGGTAAACTTGGGTAGAGAAAGGTGCTTTCTATCAAAAAAATTGCTAAGGAAAAACTTGAGTTTTACAAAGATAGGGAAAAGCTTGCTTTTTACTAAGTTAAACTCCACCTGGCTAAAAAGCATATATGTGTAGGTGCCATTGAGTCCACCAAAGTGACATCTTGCCAATACATTCAAAGTATTGACCCTCTGTGGTTACAACGTATCATGTTGCAGGTGGCTACTAAGAAGATTGAAGGATGCTGTGCTACGGTCACGAGTCTTCGTCCAGCACGTCTGCTTGCGGAGCTTGAAGAAAAGAAGACTTGTAGTTATTTTACTTAGTTGTTTTCTAGAGTTGTAATAGGTTTGTGGCTTTGTGCCTTACTGAGTTGTAAAAGACTATGTCATTTGTGGATCAAACGTTGTAATAAAGACCTTTGTATTCTTGGTACTTCATCTTGTAACTATGTGTGCTAGCAGTTGATCCGGAACTAGCACAATTAAAGCATAGGTACGCTACAGATGGTATCAGAGCAAAGTGTTGCCCTTAGGTTCGTGACCCTAGGAATGGACGAAAACACTTAGGAAAATTTAGGAGTTGTCTTGTTTCTCCTTGTTGCTAACACTTAGAAATAGTTTTGACTTCTAAGTTAGAAAGTCTCTTTAACTCTTGTTAGCACTTTTGTTAGGATTTATTCTCGTTTAACTTATTAACTTGTCATATTCCAACATAAAGATGTCAACCTTCCGCAACACCAAGATCGACAACTTCAAGAACTACAGCTTCGGAGAGCGCCTCATCGACATCGTCACTGCCTTGTCCCTGCCTACCCTGTTCATCTGAGTCATCTACATCACGTAGCCAGGACGTGAGACAGAGCCGAAGACTGAAAAGATCAAGTTCAAGACCTTCCACACCAACAAGAAGATAGGCGCCCAACTCCTCATGCAAGAGATGATAGCACGCCTCTGTAGACGTCGCTTCTCTGAGCTCCAGAACCACTACTCCCACTCCTACGGCCGACGCGATGAGGAAGGCATGGTCATCGGGCTAACTGACAGCGAACAAGACCCCATGCGCACCCACCTCGCCGAGTTAGAATACCTCGTTAGGGACATCGATGTTGAGAGATACAATGAGTTGTTCAACAATGACGAGCTACGCGCCCAGCTTGCCAAGAAGGACAAGCAACACCTGGAGTAGGAGAAGAAGATCAAGGAGATGGAGGAGAAGTTCGAGACTCAAGAGAAGCAGCGGAAGAGCCAAGAGAAGAGGATCCAAGCCAGGAACAAAGATGTTAGAGAGCTGAAGCAGAAGTTAGAGTGCAACAACTTCGAGCTTGAAGCGGACCACGACTTGATCGAGAAGCTGCGCGCCGACAAGAGGGAGCTTCAAGAGAAGGTCGACACCCTAACTGAAGAGCTACAGGACTACAAGAGGCTACTCAAGGAGAATGGCTTCGATGTTGAGGAGGAAGTTGTCATGGAAGAGTAGAGTAGTTAGACAGACTGCCACACTTTATCATAGAGTTTGCGTTTATGCCCGTGACTGATTGTGGTATGGCATTAGACATTGTATCCCTTAGACTTAAAATGTTTGCGTACCTTCGAACTATTTATTGAGCTATTGTGTGCTTGGTTTAAAGGTTCTTCTATGCTTGTGTGTTTATGTATGTGTGTTCTTTTAAGGATTGTTTTTGCATATGGGTAGGAAACTTTATTCCCTCAGACTCTTTCTCTAAGTCTAACCTCACCTATTTCGAACCCAACAGATGCCTCCTCGTCATGCTCCTGAGGAACAGATGCAGCAGATGATGGAAGCCTAGGCTCAACTCATGCAGGTCATGACTCTGTTTTTGGCCAACGCTAACAACAATAATAATAACAACAACAACCCTCCACCACCGCCACCACCTCAGGTTGACATGCTTACAAGGTTCCTAAGGCTACGTCCTGCCAAGTTCTCTCATGCTGCTGAACCACTAGAAGCCATGGATTGGCTCCATTCTGTCAACAAGGACTTGGTGACAACTGGTTGCACTGATGTTGAAAAAGTCAGGTTTGCAGCTCATCTGTTGGAAGGACCAGCAGCAAGCTAGTGGGACACTTACCAGATCACTCATCCCATCGAAGGAGTGACATGGGACTTGTTCCAGGAAGGATTTCTGGCTGCACATATTTCTTCTGGTGTGATGGGCCTGAAGAAGGAGTTCCATGATCTCAGACAGAAATATCGCAGCGTGTCTGAGTATATTGATGAGTTTACCAACCTATCCCGCTATGCACCGGATGACATTGACACCGATGCAAAAAGGAAGGAGAAGTTCCTGGAGGGCCTCAATGACGAGTTGTCAATTCCTCTGTCTGTCGCCTACACTCCCACTTTTCAGTCTCTGCTTGATCAAGCTATAACTCTAGAGAGAAAGATGAAGCAGTCTGAAAATAGAAAGAGGAAGCATCATGTTAGCAAGTACCAAGAGCCTGTGCACAAGCAAAGCTATCACAGTGACCATGGATGCTCTGGATTCCATAAGAATGGAGGAAACCACCACAACCATAATGGTGGAAATGGGCACCAACATCACAAGGGAAATGGCCACCACCATAATGGCCACAGGAATCACAACAGTCATGACTCCACCACGACAAATGGCCATAACAATGGCAACAACAATGGCCGAAACAATAATGTCCCCGAGAAGAGGGATATTAGTCAGGTGGAATGCTTCAAGTGCCACAAGACTGGGCATTATGCAAATGATTGCCCACAGAAGAAAGATGAAGGAAAGCCCAATCCATTCCAGAAGGGGCATGTTAACCACATCAATGTGGAGGAGATTTATGATGAGACTGACGCCATATATGGTATGTTTCTGCTCTAAGTTTTCCACTCTTGTCCTTTTCGACAGTGGTGCATCTTATTCATTCGTTTCCAGAGCACTTGTGGTTAAGAATAAAATACCCACTGAAACAATAAGTTGTCCTATAAGGGTAAGTTCTCTAGGGGGAGAGTTGATAGTAAATGCCGGTTGTAAAGACCTAGTCCTGGAAATTGGAAAACATAAGTTTCTGGCTAACCTCATTGTCCTAGACTCACAAGGATTAGATGTCATCCTGGGCATGGATTGGATGACCGCTTTTGAGGGAGTCATAGACTGTGCAAACAAAACTCACAACCCCTGAAAAGAAACGCTTTCGTTTCAAATCAACCTTCGAGCTTAAAGGGTCTAAGGTTAACTCTCTTAAGGGGGTTAGTATGCATGAAGTGCCAGATGGAAAGTGATCTCATGTATGAAGAGAAGCCCATCAAAATTTTGGAAACATCAGAAAGAGTTACTCGACGATCAAGTTTTGCAAAGTTCAGTGGAGTCACCATACCGAAGAAGAAGCAACTTGGGAATGAGAAGATGAACTCCGAGAAGACTACCCACACCTATTTGCTAGCCAACCCGAATCTCGAGGGCGAGATTCATCTTAAGGGGGTTAGACTTGTAACATCCCAATTTTTGGAAATTTTTATAAAATTTGCACATGAAATCATGCATCAATTCATGCATTCCTTCACCTTGCACTTGCATTTTTTTCAAGTTTTGCTTTGTTCTTGAATCAAAACCTTCCATGTATGTTCAGACAACAGAGGGAAAGTTTTACAAATTTCAAAGTATGACCTAAATTCAAATCGAAAGTTATTTGCAAGCTTTCAAACAAAAATTCAAAAGAAAACAGAAAAGAAAGAGAAAGAAAATAGGAAAATGATAAAAGGCCGCGGGGTAACACTTTGGCCCGAGACTGGATCCGGCCCACGACCCGTTCTCCCTCTCTCCCAAAACGGTATCGTTTCTCCTTCCTCCAGCCGCTGACAGAGGGGCCCCACTTGTTATCCCGTCCAAAGAAACCGGGACGAACACGGAGGCACCCGAGCGTGATCTTCTCGGACTCCTTGCCAATTCGGGTTAAACCCTAGCCCCTCTGCCATGCAAAGCCGCCTACTTAAACCCCTCCTCGTCCACACTCGCCCCACCCGAAACCCTAGCCAAAACCTGCCGCCAGGCTGCCCTAAACCAGAGACGCCGCACCGCCACTACTGCTAGGGAACGCCGCAGATTTCTGGTGAGCCTCAACCCCCTCCCGATCGGTCTTCTGCACGCCCTCTTCCACCTCGACCAAAACCACCTCTCTGACACAGTTTTTGTATTTCTTGCACGCCAGGACATCAAATCCGTCCGTGTCTGAATCTTGCTGCCGCCAGACACCAGCTCCAGCGAGGAATTCCTGAGGCACCAGAGCACCCCGTCCCTGCAAACCTCGCCACCAGCTCCACCTCATCGTCCTGAAGCTTTGGTATGAACTTCTTTTCCCAGATCCGCCTCTGCTCGTTGCACTCTTCCGTGCTCTGCACGACATGGTCTCGGCCTAACCCTCCAGCCGCTCATCGCCGTCGTTATAGGAAACCATCAAGGTCGTCGACCATGTTTCCGAACTCGCCGCAACTCCCTGAAGACCGTCGTGTACGCCATCGCCATCGAAGACCTTCGGAACCACCTCACCTACGGTTTCCAGTGCCGCCGGGATCTCGCAATCGACGTCTCTTCAGGTGAGCTCCCTCGATCCTCCTCTGATCTGTCGGATCTTAGATCTAGGGCTCGGACAGATCACTTACCGAATTGGTAAGTATCGATCTGGCCCGCACGTTTCCCTTTAAATCCGACGGCGCCCACTCCGGATCCGCGCAAAGCGGTATCGTCGAATTAGACAGCAACACGTGTCGGCTTCCAATTTAACCGATTCGTTTTTCGTTTAAACTTTCAGAATATGCTTAAAACTTGTATAAATCATATCTCGAGATCTACACGTCCAAATTTAGCAAATCTTGCGTCCATGGATTCATAAAATTGTGCAGAATCTATTTCTAGCATCAAAAGCTCCTATAGTATCTATTTTATATAGTGAAGTACTGCAAGCTCTATTCAAGTGTTTTTGCTATTTAAACATAGTTGTAGATTTTATTTTGTAGTAACTCCTTTTATTTTAGATCCCTATGATGCCTCCCAGTACTGTAGCATGTTCAGAATAATTTTAGTACCTTCTAGATTACTTTTGTAGTTTTAGTTTATTTAATTGTTCTTTTTGTGTGTTGGAAATAAATTGAGCTTTATAAAGAACTCTAAAATTTTGATCATAGCATCATGCATATAGTTAACAATCAGAGAACTTGTTAAGTGTCTTTGTGGTGTTTAAATCACATATTGCATGCATATTTTCCTTTCATGAGTGTTTTATGATTGATTGTGCTGAGTGCAACGAGTGTCTTTGTGACGAGTGTACCAACTCTTCTCCTCATCAAGGCAAGTGTCACCATGTTCCCTTGGCCTACTGAAAGTTTTGGTCTTGTAGCTTTTCTAGTAGAAGATGCATGAATAGGTGTTTTTATGATTTCTTATCTTTAGCTTGCTAGATTTTATGCTAAGTTTTTGTCTAGTTTGCCTAGCTTTGCATCTCCTAGTAGAATTGTTGCTGCTATAGGACTTTACTTTTACACTTGTTGTCGGAAGGGTTAACACATGTTTGGGCTAAGTGTTGAAAAACCTTGTTTTGCAAAAACTAAGAAAACAACTAAGTTAATGAATCACCTGGGTGGATGTGGCTTTGCTTGGGTTATGTTGAGTGGTTCCCTGGGGTCATGTCATCGAACCTCTGAACCACTAGGTGTATCTCACTTGTGGACGGCCACCCAGGAGCAAAGAGATTGGAGACGTTCAAGTCATGAAGCTTCCAGTGCAACCACAAGACATATGGGCTCTGTCTTGGTCAACTAAGCTGCAAGAACTCAAGCTAGGTGGACAAAGGGTGGTAGATGTTGGTAGGATGGAACGCGTCCGTTTGGTCTGAGGGAATGCTTCTGAAAGGCCTCGTCTTAGTTTTCACTTGGCAATTTGAGCCAAAATGAGTCTCATGGCAAAATGGGTTAACTAAGTCTTGTGAGAAAAGTGCACCACCTCTGCAGAGTGTTTAGATCTAAGTAATTAGCTGTGTCCCTGGTTACGAACAATTTTGAGTGACATGATGTTGAAGCTGTTCAAGAATCTTCTCACCCCAATTTATCTAAGTTAAAAATTTGATGGGTAAACTTGGGTAGAGAAAGGTGCTTTCTATCAAAAAATTTGCTAAGGAAAAACTTGAGTTTGACAAAGATAGGGAAAAGCTTGCTTTTTGCTAAGTTAAACTCCACCTGGCCAAAAAGCATATACGTGTAGGTGCCATTGAGTCCACCAAAGTGACATCTTGCCAATACATTCAAAGTATTGACCCTCCGTGGCTGTAATGTATTATGTTGCAGGTGGCTACTAAGAAGATTGAAGGATGCTGCGCTACGGTCACGAGTCTTCGTCCAACACGTCTGCCTGTGGAGCTTGAAGAAAAGAAGACTTGTAGTTATTTTACTTAGTCGTTTTCTAGAGTTGTAATAGGTTTGTGGCTTTATGCCTTACTGAGTTGTAAAAGACTATGTTATTTGTGGATCAAACGTTGTAATAAAGACCTTTGTATTCTTGGTACTTCATCTTGTAACTGTGTGTGCTAGCAGTCGATCCGGAACTAGCACAATTAAAGCACAGGTACGCTACAGGAAAACAAAGTAGCAATGAGCCTCTATCTTCATCACGTGCCATGGGCAGACATGTTGGAATGTAGACTCGAGATCCTACTAATCGTTCCTCAACCGAAATAAACCTGGACATTTGAATATGCAGCCCCAATAAAAGGGGTTAGTACAATAACGTACTGGTAAATGAGACATATTTGGTGGTTGTTGTGAAAGAGCTATATTTCATGATATTTGGCTGGTGGATCTCATAGGCTAATTTGCATAAAGCCAATTTTATCTTGCATTTTCCATCTCAAAACTTTCTTACAAAATTTAATATTTTTAAGGGTCGAAATACCCCCATACACTACATACTAGCTAGGCATGTAGTTCTGGACGAAACTCAACAAAATTGGAACAACAGCAACCACCACCCCTTGGAGTGCATGGCCCTGAGCTTCTACCTAAGGGTTTCTAATCTTTTACTATTGGTTTGCCTCTACATCATTTGATTTCCGAAATTACCCCTAACTAAAATTACCCCTACCTAAAAATAGCTACTTTCAACACAGGAGAGACGCTAATCTTTACTATTGGTTTGGAGTTGGTGAAGCCACTTTGCCTCTACATTATTTGATTTTCGAAATTACCCCTAACTAAAATTACCCCTACCTAAGAAAACTACTTTCAACGCAGGACAGACGCTAATCACAGTATCAATCACAATTATAATTCGGTAATATGGTAATCAATACGATTACAATGGGGAGATGACTGCGCTCATCGTCAAATACATCCACGCCTTCGTCGCCGCCGCCTTTTCCCCGGCCGCTGCCGACGTTCACCGAGGATGGGGTCGCGAAATTGCGCCACCATGCCTACATCCGCGAGCAGGAGTCACTCGGCCTCCTCTCCTCCAAGTGAGTGGGGTCTTCCGCATGTCCCGGAGATCCGTGTTCTTTGGGACGTCTTGCAGCTTCGTGACCTTGTACGACCATAACGACATGGAGTCCTCGGGCTGGACAACGCGCCAAGGTGCCTCGGTGTCGAGAGGTGACAGATCGGCAACATTGAGGTGAGTTTTTTTCTTCTGCCTGATCTTGGATAGGCGACTTCTTGGTCCGTCTTTTTCGATGAGATTTTGACTTCTTCTTCATAGTCCCGTAAAGATCCTTGTGAGGAAAGCCAGAATAGCTACTTCTGGGAGATGACATTAAGGGAGAAGTCTGTCATGGCTCCTCTGCCGTTGGAGGAGTAGTCTAATGTATGATTCTTATTTGCATCTTCCCTTTTGATTGCACGTAAATGATAATCAATGTTCCTGAAAATATTCTTGAATCTTGTCATTCAGGCATAAGGAAGCCTGAATTCTGCTTGTTGGGCATGGGGGAGAATCTTGTGATTTAGACACAATGGAACTTGTCACGATAACTCTACATGTTATGTCATGGTGGAGATAGCGATAATTGGGCCATTATTTGTCCACGCTGGCCGAGGCTTTGGCGTCAAGTCCATCCACGTCCGCACCTGGCCATCGGAACCTGCACTGTCAAATGGTCTCATGCAATTTTATTCTGCTCCAGCACCACCTCTACTGCTTTGTACTGTCCATGCGTTTTCACTTCAAATTTAGTAGTACTACGATTTTCTGATTCCTCGATTACTGCATGAATCCATGGTCAATTTCATTTGATTGATATGTGTATGTGTGTTCATCTAGGATGGTTAAGAGGCCGGTTATGCCAGTGCTAGAGTTCTTGATGTCCAAGCTGTTGTGGCGCATAATCTGTATCTCCAAGGTCTACTGCGTTGGGTTGCCGAACACACATGTGGAGGTTAGCAAGTGAAGGCGAGATTTCAAGGGATTGAGCACAATTCTGCGACGAGGTAATGCAGCAAATGATCTCATCAACAGTGAGTGCTGAAGTCGGAGGCAATACATCAGTCAAGAACCTCATCCGCCTCCTACTGGTATGGTCTTTGTATGAGAGGCGAAACAGGGCAGGCCCACCTATCATATTATCTTGTTATTGCCTTTTTTCTTTTATCATATATCGTTTATATTTTTTTCAGAATTTTCACGTATATAGCTTCTGGCATTAATGTTCAAAAATAGTTTTCATGTATATTAATTAATGACCATTAAGTCAAGAGATAAGATGTCATACAATAGGACTTAATGCTGCAATGATAGGGAACCTCAATGCATTATATGTCTTCTAAAAGGGAAATTTGTGCTGTTCACTCAAATGCACTTAGGTTGTGCGTATGTATTGTTTACCGGAAGCTCCTGAACTACGACTTGTTGATTGGTCAAAGCATTGTATTGGGTTGGCTGAAAAAACTGTTTGGGTCGCTCTTGGGAAATATGGCATATAATTAGGAAATAGGTCTCTTCCATCAAAAGTACAATTACCTTTCAAGTGGTTCATGCACCCATCTTTTGATTACAAGTTTATGTTCATGTTTTATTCGAGATGATTGGTGTTGAACTCGCTACATTGTCTGCATGGTATTGATGCCTTACAATCTAACCTACAATGTGATGGTGTGATAAACATGACTCAAAAGGTTCTATAACTTGGTGATACATGTTCTTATCAGGATATCAGCCTTAGAGAAATTATTGAAGTGAAGCTAAGTTCAAAATGGTCAGGATTCATGAAGTTCTTGCACACATCTGTGGCCGCAGTGGAGTGTCTTGTGAGTGACAAACTGCTGGACTCATCGATCCTCTTGCAGATTAAGCAGTTTTCAGTGATATACAACATGAAGAAGGTAACCTGTATAATGAGTAGAAACCAGTGGCATGTTGAAAAATTGGCAGTGCTCTATGTCCAATTTGCGTTTGTACATGATCTGTTGTTCGCCACATTTCTTTGATTATTTGGAATGTTGAAAAAACTGAAAAGGGTTTCATGGTCGCTGGACATGGCTTTTTGGCTCCTGGTTGCATATACTCTCTTTATTTTAATTGCATTCTCGACATATTTGAAAATATCAAAAAGTTCAAACTAAAATGTTGTGTGTAAATTTCCTTGTCCTACGTGCTCATGAAGTGGTTTTGAGAAAAAAAAAGCAACATTTTATGTGGCCTATGTAAAAATGACAAAATCATGACTAATATAAGTCTACATGTTTTTTTTCTTTTTACACAACTCAGAAAAAAACTTCCGTTTTCCACGAAACTGTGCATAAGCACATATAATGTGGAGATGTATATGCAAACATTTTTAATTTTTTTTACATTTTAAATTTTATTTTCTATCTAAACGTAGCATATGCACCCGAGATCAAAACTGCATTTTCGCTTTCTTCTATAACATGAATGCAACATATAGCGAGTGCACATAAAGATCTCACACAGAATGGTACATAAAGTTGGTAATATGTTACACAATTAAATAGAAATTAACACTAATGAAAGAAAATTAGTTGGATTGATTTTGTTAAAATATATTTGAAATGAATTAGCATCCTATTATATTTGAAACTGGCTATCTCTTTTTGTTCATGTGAATTTTTATGATAAAAAAATAAAGATCCTGTGACAACCCACGGGCATTGAACTAGTTAAATAGAAATTAACACTAATGAAAGCAAATTAGTTGGATTGATTTTGTTAAAATATATTTGAAATGAATTAGCATCCTATTATATTTGAAACTGGCTATCTCTTTTTGTTCATGTGAATTTTTATGATAAAAAAATAAAGATCCCGTGGCAACGCACGGGCATTGAACTAGTCAAATTTTAATCATTCAGAAATGGTGATGAGGTTCTTCCGTACATTCCATGTCTAGAGACTCAATTGTCCATAACTGGGGACACGGCTAATCGATTAGTTTAACACCCTGCAGGGGTTGTGCACTTTCACCTTAAGACTCATTCTACCCATATAGAATGAGACAAGACCTTTCATAAGGAGAGAGCAACCATACTAGCATGACCCGTTCCCACCTGCAATTCTGCTACCACCTCATGTCTTGCTTGAATGGTTTCGCAGCATTGTAAATCAAAAAAATTACTACGGATGCGAACAAGAAAGCCAAGATCTAATCTAGGAGATGTAATCAACGAGAGAGATAGATGAGATCTTCATACCCTTGAAGAAATCGCACAGCAGAAACGTTCAACGGAACATGGATGATGTAGTCATACTAGCCGTCTCCTTCTCGCGATCCGATCTGATCCAACGCCGCAAGTGGTGGCGCCTCCGAGAGATGCACACGTACAGCACAGCGACATCTCCTCCTTCCTTGGTCCAGCAAGTATGGTGGAGAGATAGATTGGATCAGCAGCATGATGGCGTAGTGCTTATGGTGGAGAATTTCTGTGGCAGGGCTTCGCCTACACGCAGTCACGAGAGAGAAGTGGAGGGCAGCAGTTGGGCCGGCGGCTAGGGTTGGGGGAGGGGGAGGCTACGCCCCAGCCCTCCCTTATATAGGAGGCTGGGTGGCCAGCTTGGCCCCTCCTCCAAGCCCTAGGCCGGCAGCCAAAGGGGGAGGAGTGGTGGGCAAGTTTTCCCCCTCCTTCTAGAAGGGTTGCCCCAGGGTTTCCCTTGGGCTGGCCGACTGGGCCCTTTTGGCCATGGTGCGCCTGGCCCAAGTAGCCAGGACACTTCCCCTTAGGCCCATGCATGCCTCCATCAAGTGGGCCCACTATGGCCCCACTCCGGAACCTTCTAGAACACTCCGGTACAATACCAATAAACTCCAAAACCTTTCTGGAATCCAAAACTGCTTTACATTATATGAATCTTATTCTTTGGACCATTCTAGAACCTCTCGTGATGTCCAGAATCTCATCCGAGACTCCGAACAAAAACTCAATAACCAATTATCCATTCTATCCTAGCATCGATGCACGTTAAGTGTGTCACCCTACGGGTTCAAGAATATGCAGACATGATCTTCTATCAATAATCAATAGAGGGATCTGGAAAACCATATTGACTCCTAGATATTCATCGATGATCATATTGGATGAACCACGATGCCAGGATTCAATTAATCCCTTCGTCTCACGATATTTTACTTGCCCGAGATTCGATCGTCGGTATCTGCATACCTAGTTCAATCTCGTTCACAGCAAGTACTTTACTCGTTCCGTAATCCAATATCACTTTGTGATTAACTCCTTAATCGCATGCTTTCAAGCGGTGTTGATATCGATTACCGAGTGGGCCCAAAGTATATCTCTCCGACTCGGGAGGGACAAATTCCATCTCGATATATACAACCCAACATGTACTTTCCGATTACCTGAGAGACACCTTTATGATCACCCTTTCATAGGGTGACGTTTGATGACCTCAAAGCTCACTTCCGTTTCTAGGGAGTTGCATTATCTCATGGTCTAAGGAATACAATACATGACATAGAAAAAAGCTTCACAAAGATGAACACAATGACACGATCTAATTGATGTGCTTTATTTGGGTCTGTCCATCACATCATTCTCCTAATGATATGACCTCATTATTAATTGACAACTCATGTCTATGGTTAGGAAACCTTAACCATCATTAATCAATGAACTAGTCCATAGAGGCGTACTAGGGACACGGTGTTGTTCATAAACTACACAAGTATTAATGTTTCTGCTTAATCCAATTCTAGCATAGAATATAAACATTATCATGAACAAGAATTATAATAATAACATCTTTATTATTGCCTCTAGGGCATAATTCCAACAGTCTCCCACTTGCACTAGAGTCAATAATCTAGTTTACATCTGGTAACAATCTAACACCCATGGCATTAAGGTGTTGATCATGTTTTGCTCATGGAAAAGGTTTAGTCAACGGATCTGCGACATTCAGATCCGTATGTACCTTGCAGATCTTCAGATCTCCATCTGCATTATAATCTCGAATTATTTGAAACCGGCGGTTGATGTGCTTGGTATTTGGATGATATCTTAGTTCCTTAGCCAGTGCTATGGCACCAGTGTTGTCGCATAATATCTCCAGTGGGTTCAATGCACTTGGAACCACACCAAGTTCAGTGATGAAGTTTCTGATCCAAACTCCTTCACGTGACGCTTCTGAAGCAGCCATGTACTCCGCTTTGGTTATAGAATGTGCGATCATGCTTTGCTTGCAGCTTCTCCAGCTCACAGCTCCTCCATTCAAAATATAAACGTATCATGTCTGAGATTTAGAATCATCCGGGTCGGTGTCGAAGCTAGCATCGGCGTAACCTTTTACGACGAGCTGCTCATCACCTCCATAGACCAAGAACATTGCTTTAGTCCTATTAAAATACTTTAGGATGTTCTTTACGGCTGTTCAGTGTTCCACTCCTAGATCACTTTGGTATCTGCTCGTCAAACTAAGAGCATTGGACACATCCGGTCTAGTACACAACATGGCATATATGATAGAACCTATGGCCGAGGCATATGGCACATTGCTCATAGTTTCTCTATCTTTTGCTGTAGCTGGACACTGAGCCTTGCTCAATATCTTACCTGACAACATGGGCAATGAACCATTCTTTGCTTTATCCAGTCTGAACCTTTTCAAAACTTTGTCCAGGTATGTACTTTGGCTTAAACCTATTAGGCGTCTTTGTCTATCTCTATAGATTTTAGTGCCTAATATATAAGCAGCTTCTCCTAGGTCTTTCATTGAAAAACATTTATTCAAATAACTCTTCACATCATTAAGCATGCCGATTTCATTTCAAATAATCAATATGTCATCCACATATAGTACTAAAGATGTCACTGAGCTCCCACTCACTTTCTTGTAGACACAAGCTTCGTAGCAATTTGGAACAAATCCAAAACTCTTGATCACTTGATCAAAACGAAGGTTCCACCTCCAGGATGCTTGCTTCAGCCCATAAATGGAACGCTAAAGTTTGCACACCTTATTAGCATCCTTAGGATCGACAAAACCTTCGGACTGCATCATATACAACTCTTCATCAATGTTGCCATTGAGGAACGCAGTCTTGACATCCATTTGCCAAATTTCATAATCTTGAAACGCATCAATTGCTAATAAAATCTGAATGGAATTAAACATCGCTATGGGAGAGAAAGTCTCATCGTAGTCAACACCTTGAACTTGCGGAAAACCTTTTGCGACAAGCCGAGCCTTGTAGACGGTAACATTACCATCCGCGTCCATTTTCTTCTTGAAGATCCATTTGCACTCAACAGCCTTACGGCAGCTAGGAGGGTCCACCAAAGTCCATACTTGGTTTTCGCTCATGGATCCCAATTCGGATTTCATGGCTTCTATCCATTTCCCAGAGTCTGGGCCCATCATTGCTTCCTCATAGTTTGCAGGTTCGTTGTTGTCTAACAACATGACGGTTAGGACAGGGTTGTCATACCATTCAGGAGTGGCACGCGGCCTTGTCGACCTATGAAGTTCAGTAGTAGAATTGTTTGAAGTTTCATGATCCTTGTCATTAGCTTCCTCTCATGTTGGTGCATGCAGCGCCGGAACAACTTTGGGTGTTGCGCTACTCTCCAACTCGAGAGAAGGTTCAATAACCTTGTCTAGCTCTATCTTCCTCCCACTCACTTCTTTCGAGAGAAACTCCTTCACAAGAAAGGATCCGTTCTTAGCAACAAAAACTTTGCCTTCGGATCTGTGGTAGAAGGTATACCCAATCATTTCCTTAGGGTATCCTATGAAGACGCATTTCTCCGCTTTGGGTTCGAAATTGTTTGGCATCAACCTCTTGACATAAACTTCACATCCCCAAACTTTAAGAAACGACAGCTTAGGTTTAGGGCCAAACCATAATTCATACGATGTCGTCTCAACGGATTTAGATGGCCCTATTTAAAGTGAATGCAGCGGTTTCTAATGCATAACCCCAAAATGATAATGGCAAATCTGTAAGAGAAATCATCGATCGCACCATATCTAATAGAGTTCGATTCCGGCATTCAGACACACCATTTCTTTGTGGTGTTCCAGGTGGCGTGAGTTGCGAAACGATTCCGCTTGCTTTAAGATGCGTGAGAAAATCATAACTCAAATATTCACCTCCACGATCGGATCACAGAAATTTAATTTTCCTGTTATGATGGTTTTCCACTTCGTTCTAAAATTCTTTGAACTTTTCAAATGTTTCAGATTTATGTTTCATTAAATAGACATACCCATATCTACTTAAGTCATCAGTAAAAGTGAGAAAATAGCAATATCCACCGTGCATCGAAATACTCATTGGTCCGCACATATCGGTACGTATGATTTCCAATAAGTCCGTTGCTCGCTCCATTATTCCGGAGAACGGGGTTTTGGTCATCTTGCCCATGAGGCACGGCTCGCACGTGTCAAACGATTCAAAATAAAAAGACTCCAAAAGTCCATCAGAATGGAGTTTCTTCATGCATTTTACGCCAATATGACCAAGATGGCAGTGCCACAAATAAGTTGGATTATCACTATCTACTTTGCATCTTTTAGCCTCAATGTTATGGAGGTGTGTTTCATTGCTTTCAAGATTCAGAAGAAATAAACCATTCACGATAGGTGCATGACTATAACATCCCAAAATTTGAATAATTCAAAAATGCATGCATGCATTCATATCATCATAAGCCTTGCATAAAAACCTTTTAAACTTTTCTTACTGGTTGTTTGAATCAAAGCACTTCCCAATATGTCAATGTTGACAGGGAAAATGTTTTTACAAATTTTAGTTTTGGGTTAAATCAAATTGGTATTATTTTACAAAATCAGCCTATGAAAAATAGAAAAGAGAAAAGGTTTTGATCAAAAAAAATATAACAGGTTGCGGGGCACCGTTCTGACCCAAGCCGGGAAACAGCCCACGGCCCGAAAACCTTCTCTCCCGAATCGTTGCCCACCCTCTCTCCTTCGATCGCCGACACGGATGGCCCACCTGTCATCCCTCCCAAAGGATCCTAACCAAATCATTTCTGTCTCCGACGCAATCACCGTGAAATCTTCGCGATTCCATTCGATCTCTTGCCCCCTTGGCCACGCAAACATGCCTATAAGAACACCCTCCTTCCCGCACACCCCTACCCCTCGAAAACCCTAACAAATCCGCCACCAGGCTGCCCAAGACTAAGCTTGAAGCGCCGCCAGCACTGCCATCGGAAAGACGAACTCCGGTGAGCTTCGGCGTTTCCCCTCGATCTCCCTCTGCACCAACCTCTCTACCTCGACCTATCACACCTCTCTGACACGGTTTCATATTTTCTTGCGCACCAGGACGACGTGTTCATCCGTGGTTGCATCTCGCTGTCCGCAGGTAGAACACTCCAGCGAGAAATCTCTAGGCCTCTAGACCCCCTCAAGCTCACAGGCCTCGCCACCAGGGTCACCTCGACGATCTAAACCGCCTGGTAAGATTGCCGTTTCTTTTCTCTCTTTGTACGCGATGGGTTTGTCCGTGCTCTCGACATCACCATCATGGCACTAACTTCCAGCCGCCTCCCGACACCGCTGCAGGAAGATTTTGAGGATGTCGCTTTGCCATCGCCTCTGCCACCTCGAGCTGAACACCATTCCGTACTTCACCGTCGACAAGGCTCCCCAGATCTGCATCGCCGTGAGCTCCAGAGCTGCCAGTTCCTCGCTGTCGACGTTCCGCGGTGAGCCCCTCCACTCTCTTCCATCTAGCCATCAGATCTAGATCCTGCGGTATAAAATAGATCACTTAACAAACCGTTATGGTTCTATCTGGGCCACTTGATCTTCTTTAAATCCAACGGTGCCTATTCTTGATCCGGCCGAAACGGTATCGACCAATAGGGTCGCGCCGCGTGTCAGCCCACGGATAACCCTCGCTCGAATTTTGTTTTATTATTTCAGAAAAGGTGCTAAAACTTGTAAATTTCATAACTTGAGTTCCACTGATCCAAATTCAGCAAACTTTGCATCTCTGGATTCAGAAAAATGAGTAGAAACTATTTCCAGCATAAAATATTACTTTTGCATCTGTTTTATACACTGTATTACTGCAAGCTATATTTTTGTATTTTGGCTATTAAAATAGTTGTAAATTTTATTTTTCAGTAACTCCTGTTGTTTTTGATCAAAATGAAACCCCTCAATACTGTAGCATTTCTAGATTATTTTTCAGTACTTTTTATTTTACCCTTGTAGTTTAACTTGTTCTATTGCCTTTTTGTGCTTTATAAATAACTCTAAAATTTTGATCATGGCATCATGCATATAGCAATTGACCAGGGAACTTGCGAAGTGTCTTTGTGGTGTTTAAGTCACATATTGCATGCATGTTTCTTTTTATCTCTACTAATAATATTGCTAGAGGTATGGTCCGTGGCTCGCAAGTACGCCTTCAATCCACCAAAAATACGCTATCTCTAAATCACATATTGCAGGCGATGCCACCTGCAAGTCGGAAAACGCCTTGTTATGCTCGATCATTAAAAGAGTCCAGGTCAACATATTGACGATGCCACGGATCGTTAAAAGAGTCCAGGTCGACATATTGGCCATGCCACCCGCAAGTCAGAAAACGTTTTGTTATGCTCGATCGCTAAAAGAGTCCACGTCGACATATTGTCGCGAACTCGCGATACGCAGACGTTCACATATATACGCCGCACCGCTCAATCAAGCCTCGAGTTATCCATCGACCAACTTGATTAGCTGGCGACTCGCGAATTGATCGATCCCGCTCACCTGGCGGACCCGAGGGCTGCTAATCCCTTGGTCGCCAGCGTCTTCCACATCCGGGAGATACCATCCTGGGTGGAGCCATTCTCCAACTACCTCATCACTGGGAACTTGCCAAAAGACGAAGCAGAAGCTAGGCGACTTCAACGTCGGGCGCAAGCATACACCATCATCAACAGCGAGCTGTACAAGCGTAGCATGTTAGGAATCTTCCAGAAGTGCATCGAGCCGGAAGAAGGGCTAGAGCTGCTGAGAGAGATACATCAAGGGGAGTGCGGGTATCACGCATCTTCCAGAGCCTTGGTGGCTAAGGCCTTCCACCACGGTTTCTATTGGCCGATGGCCCTGAGGGATGCAGATCAACTGGTGAAGCATTGCAACAGCTGCCAGCGCTTCTCCAAGCATCGGAACACTCCAGCGGCAGCCCTCAAGACCATCCCGCTCACCTGGCCATTCGCTGTCTGGGGCCTGGACATGGTAGGACCATTCAAAACAGCGTCCGGGGGCTTGACGCATCTGCTGGTTGCAGTGGACAAATTCACCAAGTGGATCAAATCCAATCAAATCAAAAAACTTGACGGCTCGTTCACCATCAAGTTCTTCAATGAGATCATCACAAGATACGGAGTCCCCCACAGTATCATCACTGACAACAGGACAAACTTTGCAAAGGGAGTCTTCGCAGAATACTACGGCCAGAAGGGCATCCGGCTGGACTTGGCATCTGTGGCGCATCCTCAGTCTAATGGGCAAGTGGAGAAGGCAAATGGGCTGATCCTAGCCGGCATCAAACCAAGGTTGGTCGAGCCTCTCGAGTGCTCAGCCGGCTGCTGGGTCGAAGAGCTACCCTCAGTGCTCTGGAGCCTGCGCACCACTCCTAATCATTCCGTCGGCTTCACTCCTTTCTTCTTGGTCTACGGAGCAGAGGCTGTGTTGCCCACCGACATCGAATTTGATGCGCCCAGAGTGGTCTAGTACACGAAGAAGCAAGCAAAAACGCTTGTGAAGATGGCATCAACCTCCTCGAGGAGGCATGAGAGCAGGCCTTGGCCAGATCAGCGCTCTATCAGCAGCAGCTGCGACGATACCACAGCTGGAAGATCCATCCACTTGTGTTTCGCGAAGGAGATCTCGTACTCCGGCTGGTCCAAAACACCAAAGGTATGCACAAGCTATCCTCTCCCTGGGAGGGACCATTCATTGTCAGCCAGGTGCTAGGCAATGGGGCATACTACCTCATCGACGCACAAGAGCCCAGGAAGAACAAGGCAGATAATTCTGACAAGGAGACAGAGCATCCCTGGAATGTCAATCTCCTAAGACCTTTCTTCTGTTAAGGCAAAAGCTTGTACCCCAAAAACTTGTCAATGAATAAAGGATAACAGAACGGCTCGTTATGGCCGGCTCCGAGAAAAACACTTTGTGTATGTTTTGCTTCCTGCATTATTCACTTGACCGGCAGTCGGCTCTGGGCATCGAGCCACAGCCGGCTGCCCTAAAAACGATCGAACTCCCGCCAGCCGGATGAGTACTGCATATGGAGCAGGTCTCGATCCCAAACTTCATCCCCCGGCTCCGCGAAGCCGATTGGATAGGAGCCGGCAGACCACATATGAAGGAAAGCCGTAGGGAAAAACCATAAATGATAAAAGAGTCACTCAACTAAGCATTGAAGGTAGTGCCCATTGACCATATGCCGGCCAGCTCAAGCCGGGTGCCCAACAGACCGAAGTACTACTTCTCACCTTGCGGCACGCTTCCACCCTAGGCCAGCATTCGGCTGCCGGCCCAACGGAGACCAACCGGCACCAGGCTACCGGTTGGGGGTAGAAGGGCCGAAGGGTGGGGAGATTAAGGAAAAAGTTGAGGGAACCAGGTTAAGGCAGGCCAGCAGGTGGTCGATGATCACGGTTTTCAATGTTTAGGCTGAGTAGCCACGTCAAGGACGTTCGAAGCCAGGGCTGCCTCACACGACGTCGGCATCGTATGCGAACGAGCTAGTTTTAAGCCAGCTGTCATTCCAGCTGCCCCAAAACTCAGGGCCTAGGGGGAAAGGGAATTGGCCCTTAGAAACAGGCCGGCTCCAAACCCTCGCTAGTTGTCCGATCAGTTGGCGCTGCGATATGACCAGCAAAAGAGCTTCAACATCGAAATCTGGCATTCATGAAGAAATGGTTAAGGGAAGTGGTTCGGAGGTTCACCCCAGCCGCAGCAAGGTTCACGCGAAGGTTCGAGAGGGAGAGGCACGCTGGCTCCGGTCTTGCCCAAGCCGGCACTGGATGCGACTCCTTTTCCTATCTCCTCAAGCCGGCGCTCGCCCATACCTTCCGAAGCCGGCTAGCAGAGGCGTCCTCCCTCCATGCTGAAGCCGAATGGACTCGCCAGGAATGTCTCATTGGTTTGGCGGTTATCTTAGCCCCTACCTATAGGCATTCGAAGCGACGGACCTGGCGCAAGAAGGGCCCTAACCATGAAATCGTCATCGCGCTCAAATGGAAGCATAAGACATTCATGCAAAGAATGAAGTAAAGCAAGTTTTTTTTACAGGGACACAACGGATGGCGGAGAACTAAAATTCTTAACATAAAATAGGCGATTACATAGAGAAGGCCACGCTAAAGGCCGATGCAACAAAAGGTGCTCCCCCGCCCTAAGCTCCAGGAGTCTTCCACTGACGAGGCCATCGTCAAGGAAGGAGCTTTGGGGGCACTCACCGTTCACGGCAAGGGGGAGTAGGCGCGGGCGTAGCCGGAGGTGTCGACGATGCAGACGCAGAGGAAGGGCGACCCAACGCGGCGGGTGAAGATGAGGGACCAGCCCACCTTCAGGTCGTAGTCCTTGAAGAACTTCGCCCAGCCGTCGGTGAGGTAGCTCTTCCCCTGATCATCGTGGAGGATCTCGACGGGGTACAATAGCTGGCCGCCACTGCCCTCCTCCACCATGGCGCGCGTCAGGGGATGCTCCCTCAGGGTATTGATGAACCAGAAGGGGAGCGGCAGGCGCACCTCACTCCCGGCCTGGAGATGGGCTACGAAAGTGGTGAACCCATGCTCTGAGGTGTAGGAGAGCCGCTGTCACACCGGCGGGCGCCGGGGCTTGTACACCGCGGCGGTGGCGCCGCTAGTCGAGCCGCCAGTGCCGGCAAAGCTCGGGGGAGCCGCCCCGACCGAAACCGCGGCTCCGATAATGGCAGCCGCCACCTCAAGGGGTGTCACGGCAAGGCCGGTGGTGGAGGCCGCTCCAGCGGGAGCCATGGCGGTAGCGGCGGCGGTGACCTCTACCCCAGCGAGAGCTGGGGCAGCAGCAACAGCGATGGCAACCGCTGGAGCCGTCACGACGATGGCGGAGGGAACCGCCCCAGCGGATTCCGCGGTGGTCGCGGCCGCAAGCGCCGCCAGAGTCCTCTTGTTGCGGCTCCCTGGCGGGCGGCCGCGCTTACGAGGAACCGGCAGTGTCGCCGTCGGGTCCTTCACTTTGTTCCTGCTTCCAAGCGGGCGACCGCGCTTGCGCCCGCTCGACTCGCCAGGCCCTCCGGCCCCAGCTCCGCCAAAGACTCCAGTCGACGACATGGTGGAGAAGGAGATGGGCTAGAGTGGAGAAGGAACCGCTCGGCAAGGAAGGTGAAGGCGCTCTGGGATGGGGAAAAACCCTCGAGAGCTCTGATACTTTAAAGGAAGGCGGGGTGTGAAAAGCCGAGCCAGTTTAATGCGAGTAGATCGACAGATCGGACGCGTGGCGTTTCGATGGGACATATCGCTGACGTAAGCCACGCCCCATCACATGATGCTCCACGGAATCATTACAAAGACCAAAGAGTCCAAGCGACGGGACGTAACACTGCGGCACTATGCCGGCCACAGCATGGGTTCAGAACCCGAAGCGGCCCAAGTTCCGAGGGGCCATGCATCGGCTAATGGCTACGGAGCAGCTCATAGCCAGATCAGTCCCGAAGCCGGCACATCCTGAGACGGCCGGTGACACTCCTCAAGACTTGACCTCAAGGTCGACAACCTCCGAGCCGGACAAGGAATCCTGGGACTTTGACGGAAGCGTGCTATCTTCGGCGAGGAATGGAACCCGCTGAAGCCCCATGCGGACCCATGAGAATGACTTCTAGGGTATGCCAAGGGCAATGCTGTCTACCGGCTGGAGTCATAGGAATCTCCATGGCGCTAAGTCAGGAAGACCGGCTCCATCGAAAGGGCCAGCTGCGCCAGCAGCCGGCAGGCGACTCCACCGTGGAGAGCCAGAGCCGGCGAAGACGACAAGACCCCTCTAATGGCTTCTTCGCCAAAAGTGGCCTGGCCACGACAAGATCGACAGACACGAGAGACAGACATGACGCCAGCCATGCCCAGACTCCACCAACCAGCGAGCAGGAGCCGTCCCCACGAAAGGATCCGAGGCAAAAGGGAGATCATATGCCTCTAAGATGCCGGTCCAAGGGGGAAAAGGCACTTTATAAAGTTGCCATTGTTAGACGAGGAGTTAGAGGTCAGAGGATCATGCTGAGGACGCAGCCACGGAGGAGCCGGCAGCCAGGCAGCCGGCCACCTAACCTGTACCAAGACCCCCGCCTATATAAGGGGGTATGGACCCTTAGACTAGGGGGATCAGATCCTTCTTCTTCCTCCTCTAGACCGAACAGCTCAAGGAGCGTTGTAACCACTGTGAAGATAATAAGAAACAAGGCAGGAATTAGGGGTCTTACCTCCGGCGTGGAGGGCCCTGAACCTGGGTAAACCATGGTGTCCTAGTTACACAATCTCGAGCCGGACCCATCGTCGCACACCGTCGAGCCCCTCCGTTAAGCCATCGCCATGGCTACTGTCACTAAAATCCCATGACAATAGAGTACCTCATTAGGGACGTCGATGTTGAGAGGTACAATGAGTTGTTTAACAACGACGAGCTACACGCCCAGCTTGCCGAGAAGGACAAACAACACCTGGAGCAAGAGCAGAGGATCAAGGAGATGGAGGCAAAGTTTGAGACTCAAGAGAAGCAGCGGAAGAACCAAGAGAAGAGGATCCAAGCCAGGAACAAAGAAGTTAGAGAGCAGAAGCAGAAGTTAGAGTGCAATGACTTCGAGCTTGAAGCGAACCATGATCTGATCGAGAAGCTGCGCAACGACAAGAGGGAGCTTCAAGAGAAGATCGACACCCTAACTGAAGACCTGCAGGACTACAAGAGGCTACTCAAGGAGAATGACTTCGATGTTGAGGAGGAGGAAGTCGCCATGGAAGAGTAGAGTAGTTAGAGAGACTACCCCACTTTGTCTTTGAGTTTGCGTTTATGCCCGTGACCGCTTGTGGTATGGCATTAGACATTGTATCCCTTAAGACTTAAATGTTTGCGTACCTTCAAACTATTTGTGAGTTGTTTATTGCATGCTTGGTTTTAAGGTTTTCTCCTATGCTTGTGTATGTGTTCTTTTAAGGAGTGTTTGTATGCATGTGTTATGGGTAGGAAATTTTATTCCCTTAGACTCTATCTCTAAATCTAACCTCACCTATTTCAAACCCAACAGATGCCTCCTCACCGCGCTCCTGAGGAACAGATGCAGCAAATGATGGAAGCCCAGGCTCAACTCATGCAAGTCATGACTCAGTTTCTTGCCAACACTCAGAACAACAACAATAACAATAGCAATAACAACCCTCCACCACCGCCACCCCCTCAGGTCGACATGCTTGCAAGGTTTTAAGGCTTCGCCCTGCCAAGTTCTCACGTGCTGCTGAACCACTAGAGGCCATGGATTGGCTCCGTTCTGTTAACAAAGACTTGGTGACTACTGGCTGCACTAATGCTGAAAAGGTCAGGTTTGCAGCTCATCTGCTAGAAGGACCAGCAGCAAGCTGGTGGGACACTTACCAGATCACTCATCCCATTGAAGGAGTGACATGGGACTCGTTCCAGGAAGGATTTCGGGCTACACACATCTCCTCGGGTGTGATGGGCCTGAAGAAGAAAGAGTTCCGTGACCTTAGACAGAAGTATCGCAGCATGTCTGAGTACATTGATGAGTTCACCAATCTACCATGCTATGCACCGGATGACATTGACACTGATGCAAAAAGGAAGGAGAAGTTCCTAGGGGCCTCAACGATGAATTGTCAATCCCTCTGTCTGTTGCCTACACTCCTACCTTTCAGTCTTTGCTTGATCAAGCTATAACTCTAGAGAGCAAGATGAAGCAGTCTGAAAACAGAAAGAGAGGAAGCATCATGTTAGCAAATACCAAGAGCCTATGCACAAGCGAAGCTTCCACAGTGGTAATGGGAGTTCTGGATTCCATAAGAATGGAGGAAACCACCACAACAATAATGGTGGAAATGGGCACCAGCACTACAAGGGAAATGGCCACCACCATAAATGGCCATGGGATTCACAACAATCATAACTCCACAAGGACAAATGGCCATAACAATGGCAACAACAATGGCAGAAACAACAATATCCCCGAGAAGAGGGATATTAGTCAGGTGGAATGCTATAAGTGCCACAAGACTAGGCATTATGCAAATGATTGCCCATAGAAGAAGGATGAAGGAAACAAGCCCAATCCATTCCAGAAGGGGCATGTTAATCGCATCAATGTGGAGGAGATTTATGATGAGACTGACGCCGTATATGGTATGTTTCTGCTCAATAAGTTTTCAACACTTGTTCTTTTCGACACTGGTGCATCCCATTCATTCATTTCAAGAGCATTTGTGGGTAAGAACAAAATACCTACTGAGACAATAGGTTGTCCTATAAGGGTAAGTTCTCCAGGGGAGAGTTCATAGTAAATGCCGGTTGTAGAGACCTAGTCCTGGAAATCGGAAAACACAAGTTTTCGGCTAACCTCATTGTCTTAGACTCACAAGGACTAGATGTCAGCCTAAGCATGGATTCGATGACCGCTTTTGAAGGAGTCATAGATTGTGCAAACAAAACCATCACCCTTACAACCCCTGAAAAGAAACGCATTCATTTCAAATTAATCTTCGAGCTTAAAGGGTCCAAGGTTAACTCTCTTAAGGCATGGATGAAGTGCCAGTTGTGAAGGAGTATTCCGATGTATTTCCGGAAAAGCTACCAGGAATGCCACCAGACAAAGACGTCGAGTTTATCATAGACTTGCTGCCTGGAACAGGACCGATAGCAAAAAGGCCATACAAGATGGACATAGAAGAATTAAAGAAGCAGCTCAAGGAACAGTTGGACAAAGGTTTTATCCAACAAAGTTTGTCATCATGAGGAGCCCCTATTTTGTTTGTGGAGAAGAAAGACTCTAGCAAGAGATTAGTTGTGGACTACCATTCTCTAAACGAAGTGACAATCAAGAACAAGTACCCATTGCCCAACATCAATGACCTGTTCGACCAACTGAAAGGAGCAAAAGTATTCTCCAAGATTGATCTCTGATCAGGATATTTCCAACTAAAGATCTGAGAACAAGACATACCCAAGACAACCTTTACCACCAGATATGGTCTATATGAGTATACCGTCATGTCCTTTGGACTAACAAATGCCCCAGCATACTTCATGACCATGATGAACAAGGTGTTCATGGAGTACTTGGATAAGTTCGTAGTGGTGTTCATTGACGACATCCTGATTTACTCCAAGGATGACAAGGAACATGAGAAGCACTTACGCTTAATCATGGAAAAGATCAGGGAGCATAAGCTATATGAAAAATTTAGCAAGTGTGAGTTCTGGCTGAACAAGGTGGGATTTCTTGGACACATAGTTTCCGTGGAAGGAGTCATGGTGGATCCAAGCAAGGTAGCATCCGTTACCAAATGGGAGTCACCCAAAAATGCGGGAGACATCCGGAGTTTCTTAGGCCTTGCGGGATACTATCGGAGATTCATTGAAAATTTCTCTAAGATCGCAAAGCCAATGACCGAACTATTGAAGAAAGACAAGAAGTTTGAATGGACCGACTCATGTGTGGCTAGTTTCCAAGAACTGAAGAAACGACTAGTAAGTGCACCAGTTCTATGTCTGCCAGATATACAGAAAGATTTTCAAGTTTACTGCGATGCTTCTTGTTAAGGACTTGGTAGTGTTCTAATGCAGAATGGAAAGGTGGTGAATTATTGCTCGCGCTAGCTCAAACATCACAAGAGAAATTACCCCACACATGATTTGGAGCTAGCATCTGTTGTTCATGCTCTAAAAGTGTGGAGGCACTATTTGATGGGAAAGCATTGTGATGTGTTCACCGATCACAAGATCTTGAAGTATATATTCACCCAGAAGGAACTAAACATGAGACAAAGAAGATGGTTAGAACTCATAAAGGATTATGATATGAGCCGTAAGAGCTATGTAAACGGGCTTACAGCATGAGAGTTGCCTGAAGGTTTGTGTGAATAGTTCAAGGAGCTCAGATTGGAAATTGTGCCAGAAGGGTTTTTGGCATCGCTTGAAGTTCAACCTACACTGATGGACAAGATCAAGGAAGCTCAGAAAATAGACAAGGAGATAGATGAAATAAAGAGTAATATGAGTAAAGGAAAGGCGAAGGGATTTCACGAAGATGAGCAAGAAATTGTATGGTTTGAGAAGTGTGTTTGTGTACCACAGGATCCTGAACTCAGAAAGTTTATCATGCAAGAAGGACATGATTCTCCCTATTCCATTCATCCTGGAAACACCAAAATGTATATGGACTTGAAGGGTAGATTCTGGTGGAGCAATATGAAAAGGGATATCGCTGAGTACATTGCCCTATGTGATGTGTGTAATAGAGTCAAGGCAGAGCATCAGAAGCTAGCAGGTTTATCGCAGCCATTGCCTATACCAGAATGGAAATGGGATAATGTTGGCATGGACTTCATCACAGGATTACCAAGGACCATGTCTGGATATGACTCCATCTGGGTAGTAGTTGACCATTTAACTAAAGTGGCTCACTTCATCCCCGTGAGGACCACTTACACCAGTGCCAGACTAGCCAAGAATTACATGAACCTAATAGTCTGCTTACATGGAGTACCTAAAAGCATTGTGTCCGATAGAGGTACTCAATTCACCTCTCACTTTTGGCGCCAACTCCATGAATCCTTGGGGACTAGACTAGAGTTCAGCACATCGTTTCATCCTCAGACTGATGGGCAAACAGAAAGGGTGAACCAAATTTTAGAAGACATGTTGAGAGCATGTTCATTGGACTACGAGTCTAGCTGGGATGAAAATTTACCATATGCAGAGTTTTCTTACAACAATAGCCATCAAGCTAGCATTGAGATGGCCCCATTTGAAGCTCCATATGGAAGAAAGTGTACTACACCATTGCTTTGGAGTGGTGTTGGAGAACAAAGTCTCTTTGGGCCAGACATAATAAGAGATGCTGAAGAAAAGGTTAGATTGATCAGAGATAGACTCAAGATAGCTCAATCCAGATAGAAGAGCTACGCTGATTTAAAGCGTAGAGAGGTAACCTATGAGGTGGGCAATAGAGCATACCTTAGAGTATCGCCACTTCGAGGAGTGAAAAGATTTGGAGTCAAAGGAAAGCTAGCACCTCGCTTTGTAGAGCCATTCAAGGTTTTGGCTCACAAAGGAGAAGTTGCATATGAGCTAGAAGTGCCAGAATCCTTGTCTGCAGTACATAATGTGTTCGATGTGAGTCAATTGAAGAAGTGTCATCCAGAGATGGCAGATACCCCACTAAGAGACACAATACCATTGGAAGAGGTTCAGCTGGAGAGTGATCTCATGTATGAAGAGAAACCCATCAAAATCTTGGAGACATCAGAAAGAGTTACTCGTACCAAGACGATCAAGTTTTGCAAGGTTTAGTGGAATCACCACATAGAGGAAGAAGCAACTTGGGAACAAGAAGATGAACTCCGAGAAGACCACCTGCACCTATTTGCTAGCCAACCCGAATATCAAGGGTGAGATTCATCTTAAGGGGGTTAGACTTGTAACATCCCAAAATTTGAATAATTCAAAAATGCATGCATGCATTCATATCATCATAAGCCTTGCATAAAAACCTTTTAAACTTTTCTTACTGGTTGTTTGAATCAAAGCACTTCCCAATATGTCAATGTTGACAGGGAATTTTTTTTTACAAATTTTAGTTTTGGGTTAAATCAAATTGGTTTTATTTTACAAAATCTGCCTATGAAAAACGGAAAAGAGAAAAGGTTTTGATCAAAAATAAATAAAACAGGCTGCGGGGCACCGTTCTGGCCCAAGCCAGGAAACGGCCCACGGCCCGAAAACCTTCTCTCCCGAATCATTTCCCGCCCTCTCTCCTTTTGTCGCTGACACGGCTGTCCCACCTATCATCCCTCCTAGAGGATCCTAACCAAATCGTTTCAATCTCCGATGCGATCACCGTGAAATCTTCGCGATTCCGTTCGATCTCTTACCCCCTTGGCCATGCAAACTGATACGTCTCCAACGTATCCATAATTTTTGATGCTCCATGCTTGTTTTTACACCATTTGCCTAATATTTTGTTACACTTTGTGGCACTTTTATGCATTTTCCGGAACTAACCTATTAACAAGTCGCCACAGTGCCAGTTCCCTGTTTTCTGCTTTTTTTGTGTTTCAGAAAAGCTACACAGGAAATATTCTCGGAATTGGACGAAACAAGTTCCTGAAGTCTTATTTTTCCCAGAACCTTCCAGAGATCCGAAGAGGAGACGGAGAGGGGCCACAGGCCACCCTCACACAAGGGCGGCGCGGCCCAGCCCCTGGCCGTGCCCCCTATGTGTGAGGACACCTGGCTCCACTTCTGACGCTGCCACTTCGCCTATAATGACCCCCCGACGGGAAAAACTAAGCACCCGATCAATTTTCCAGAAACACATCGCGATCCGCCGCCGTCATCGACCCGAGATCGGGAGGGTCTAGAAGCTCTTCCCGGCACCCTGCCGGAGAGGGGAATTGCCACCGGAGGTCTTCTTCATCGCCATGCTTGCCTCCGGAGCGATGAGTGAGTAGTCTACCTTGGACTATGGGTTCATAGCAGTAGCTAGATGGTTGTCTCCTCCACCATGTGCTTCATGTTTAGATCTCATGAGCTGCCCTACATGATTGAGATCACCGTTATGTAATTCCACATGTTTGGTTTGTTGGGATCTGATGAATATTGGTGTTATGATTGAGTTACTATACTGAAATATATCTTATGTTATCTCTATGTTGTTTATGATCTTGCATGCTCTCCGTTGTTAGTAGCTATCTTGGCCAAGTAGTTGCTAGTGACTCCAAGAGGGGGTATTTATGCTCGATAGTGGGTTCATGCCTCTATTTAACCTGGGGGAGTGACAGAAACCTCTAAGGTTGTAGATATGCTATTGCTACTAGGGAGAAAACAACATTCATATGCTCAAGGGCATATGCTTTGTTTACATTACACACTTTTCTTAATTCAATTATCTGTTGTTCGCAACTTAATACTCATGGGGTGTTCGGATGATATCCCCAGGAGTGGATTATTAGTCATAGATGCAGTTGGATGGCGGTCTATGTATTTTGTTGTAATGCTAGAGTAAATCGCATAGTGATCTTCTTGACATATCACGTTTATCTTTATTCTATCAATTGCCCAACTGTAATTTGTTTACCCAGCATGTGTTATTTATCTTATGGAGAGACAACACTAGTGAACTGTGGACCCCGGTCCTATTTCCATCATATTGCTATCACCTGTTTACTTTACTCGCATTGTTTACTTTACTCGCATACTTTCACTGCTTTCCACTCGATACGCTCATACCCTTTATTTCAAGCAAACCAGTGAGATTGACAACTTCATCGTAAGCTGGGAACAAAGTATTTGGTTGTGTGTGTGCAGGTTCCGCGTTGCTACTGGCCGAAGACGAGTCAACAAGTATCGTTAAACGGCGCCCTTGTTGGAGTGCTATTAAGCCAGTCCGCATCACCTTCAGTCGTTTGTCTCTCCTCTCCAAGATCGACATACCTTGGTTTCTTAACTGAGGGAAAAACCTTGCTGCTATATTCATCATACCTTCCTCTTGGGGTTCCCAACGGGCTGGTCATTTACCAGACATCAAGCTCTTTTTCTGGCGCCGTTGCCGGGGAACAAAGAAGAAGAAGCTCCCACGTCAACTACAAGCTCCCACATCAACTAGGCACCATCAAGTCTTTTTCTGGCGCCGTTGCCAGGGAGGAAGTAGAAGACTTCTGCGAGGGGAGTTTTTTGCACACACATCCTTTACTTTGTTATTGTTTTGCTTTACTTTATTTATTTTACCTGCATCATTTTTTTATCAAAAACCCAAAAAAATTAGAATCCTTGGTAGTTGTTATTTCTTTACTTTAGTTTATTATGTCTAGTTTAGTTGCTACTATGTCACCCGAGGATATGATTTTCACTTTTAAACAAAAGGATGAGGAAAGTTTTAAAGAAGCTTGGTCTAGAATTTATGATTGGCATGGAAAAACTGAACCTAAAATGACCTTGAGTTTGCTTCTTAGTAGTTTTTACTTTGGACTTGCTCTTCGTTATAAATATGCTTTGGATGCTACTGCAGAAGGAGATTTCCTTCATTGTGATGGAGATCAAGCCTTCAATATTATAAAAAATTTAATTACAATTTATAGCATGCCAACCTATTTTGATTCCTCTCTTGTGTGCATTTTTAATAGACTTGATACTCTTGAGACTCGCACTGCTAGTTTAAATACTTGCTATAATACTTTGTGCTAGCATTTTGATTATGTGCCAACAAATTCTGAACCTTCGAGTTGGTATCCTACGGTAAAAATCACCATTAGTGGTGAAACTTTTCATGCTCGTTGTGATATTATGTCTGAATTTTGTCTTATGCCAAAGGATGTTTATGAATCTTTGAGTCTTTGGAAGCTTTCTGAGGGGGGAGAAGGAATTTCTCTTACTAACAATGCCACTATATTTCCCATTGGAATAGCTGAAGGAGTTTTTACAAAAGTCCTAGGAAGAATGATATCTACTGATTATCTTGTTATTGAATGTGTAGGAAAAGGACAAATCACACTTGGAAGATCCCTACTGAAGCTCCTGGGCGCCGTCATTGATGTGGGAAAAGGCAATATAAGATTTATCTCCCCACCTTGCAATAGTCATGTCTTTCCTAGAGTCAAGAGCAAAGGTAAGAAAGGAAGACGTAAGGCGCCCGCTGATCCTAGCACTTCACCTCTTGATGTTACTTGATTCGCAATTTTCCGCGCCTAGCTCAAAGGCGTTAAAGAAAAGCACTCTTGAGAGATAACCCAATATTTTATTTTCAGTACTTTTCTTTTATTTGAGTCTTCGAAGTCATTACTACTGTAATGACTGCTCCTTATCCTTTTTATTTCATTGTTGTGCCAAGAGAAGCCTCTAATTTGAGTGAGGTAAGATTTGGGGATGTTGCTGTCCTGAAACGGTTTTCGGTGCTGCACCGTAAAAATTCGTATCAATTCTCTGTATATATTTTGGACCTGCGATTTCTTGTGAAAATGCCCCAGGTTATATCCAAACTTTCATTAGTTGAACACTTTTTGATTTGAGCAACAGAAAACCCCTTAAAAAATCGACCTTTGTCAGCTGTTCTGTTTTGACAGATTTCTGCCAATATCTGTGTTTGCCGCTTAATCGCTTTCTTTTGAGTTCTTTTGATCACGGAACTTTTCGGGAAGTTGCTACAGTAGTCTATGCTATATATGTGGTGGTTTTAGGTTGAAATCTGAAGCAAAAAGAGGTTGATTATATGTTATGCTACACTAGTGTTGCTAATAGATTTGTGTTTAGTTTTGTATGAAGGAAGTTTTCAAGTGTAGGGATTGGAGAATGATGAGATGAGTTGAAGAATGGAAAAAATCTCAAGCTTGGGGATGCCCATGCATCACCCCAAGAAATATCCAAGAAGTACAAGCGTCAAAGCTTGGGGATGCCCCGAGGCACCCCTTCTTCATCGGCAAAAATCAGGTCACCTTTCAAGACACTATATTTTTATTGCTTCATGCACTATGTGTTTTTCTTGGAGCGTCAGTTGTTTTAGTTTTCATTATTAGTTTAGTTTTGTTTGCTGCAATAAATGTTTGGACCCCAACAAATTTCTTTTGGAGAACTTGCCTTGCTTTTCATTTGCCAAGAACGCTCTAGTTTTCACTCTTATCAAAAAATCGAGTGTTCTTCTTTTTCTGCTACTGCTTTTGGTTTTTCGTTTCCGCCTTGATTTGCATTCAGATCTTCTTATATTTATTCATCAAGGTGTATTTTTTCCTCTGATCTTTATTGGTTTTCATCAAAAGAGGTGTTAATAAAAAGTTCAAATGGTGTTGGAAAAGAGAAAAAGCTTTATGCAAAAAAGTGGTACAAGAAGGAGCTTGTGTAGACTGCGGCTTAGGCTTTTTCATATCATGCTTGATATCTTTTTGATAGTATGCTTAGTGGTTTTGCTGTAGCATGACTTGTCTCAAATAACTGAGATTGCTTAATGAGCCTTTGAAAAAAAATCATGCGTTGTTTTAATTATTTGGAAGCATTATTTTGGATTTCTTCTTGATGCTTTATTTGGGTTGACTTGGCGCATGCTCACACATGTTAGACTCATACAAAGTTGCCAATAGCCTCTATGATCATTTAGTTTTTGACTTTTGATGCCATCTTATGCTTCGTTTAATGTCGCTTTGTCGCTTTGCATGATTATGGCCATTATTGCTCTCTTAGTTGGTCAGTCCTAGTCTTTTGCTAGCCCTCGCCTTGTACTGAGTATGAGCTCTACTCGTGCATCCAACTCCTAAAAACCAGGTTATTCCAAAGTGTCCACCATACATACCTACTAGCAATTTGCTATTCCAAGTAAATTTGACTTGCTTTTATTTTCTCTTCAAATTAAACTCTTACCAGTGTTATGTGAAAATTGGTCAGTAAAGCTCTCATGAACCGGAAGGCACAATTTACTTTTTCCTGTTCTAAAAAATTTGACATTGTGGTCTCTTATGTTGAGTTGTTATGCTTGCAAGTTGTAAGTTGGAGACTAGCCCAGCCATGCAGTCATGGGCAAGCTTTCAACATTGCACTTCTCTTTTCAGTTGATATCGTGATCTTTTGTTTATGGATGCCCACGGTGTGAAATGAATTGGGAATCTTGTGGGGATCATGGAGTTTGTATATGTGTTAGGGAAACGCCTGGGCTGCCAATCTAAGCCATGCATAATTCATGGTGGAAATTTGCAGCATACCCATAGTGGACATTCGACGATGCATCTCAAAATAAAAAAGCTAAACAAATGGTAAATAAAAGAGATGTCGAGGTGTTCATTGTTTGCTTGTCCTGTCATTTTGATGTGGGCTTGTTCCATGTCATCGGGCACGGAGGTACCCCGTTGGCAGTTCTCGATGATACGCATATACTTACAATGACAAGAGCCTTGCTTGGGACTCTAAGTAAAGTAGCATGAGGTTTGGGTACTCGTATTCACGGGACACGAGGTTTTTAAATTATGATTTGTCAAGCATATGCATCATAATTGTTCTCGCATTAACTTTAACCATTCAAGATGCTTATGATGGGGGCAATGAGAGCTCAAAGCCGGTAAGTGACATAATTTTTGAAGGTTATAAAACTTGCAATCACTGCTTCCCTCCGCAAAGGGCCTTTCTTTTACTTTTATGTTGAGTCACCACCTTCTATCTTTATGCACCATTAAGAGAGCATAGTTGTCATTCTTAGTATAATGTGCATTGTCCCAAAGTTTTCATTGATTGATTCATATTGTTGGTTTCACTTGTTCTTAAATTATTTGTATCTAGTCGCCCTCTTAAACTTGAAGGTGTCCTATGCATTTATGTTTTGCTCTCCTTGAAGGACAAGCTGAAAACAATTTGTATGTTTTTTCTTATGATTTGAACACACGTTTGAATTTCATTGTTTCATTTTCATGATCTTTTGTTTGCGTTCATTTTCATGTTATAACATGGTTGCTAAGTTTCTATTATCAAGATTATATCTTTCATGCCCATGTTTTAAGTTCTTTTGATCCCAGCTCACAAATGCTTACATACATGATCAAGATTGTGTAGGTGCATGTCACCTCAAAAATTATTTCTTTTGTTGTCACTTACCTACTCGAGGACGAGCAGGAGTTAAGCTTGGGGATGCTGATACGTCTCCAACGTATCCATAATTTTTGATGCTCCATGCTTGTTTTTACACCATTTGCCTAATGTTTCGTTACACTTCGTGGCACTTTTATGCATTTTCCAGAACTAACCTATTAACAAGTTGCCACAGTGCCAGTTCCCTGTTTTCTGCTGTTTTTGTGTTTCAGAAAAGCCACGCAGGAAATATTCTCGGAATTGGACGAAACAAGTTCCTGAAGTCTTATTTTTCCCGAAAGCTTCCAGAGATCCGAAGAGGAGACGGAGAGGGGCCACAGGCCACCCTCACACAAGGGCGGCGTGGCCCAGCCCCTGGCCGTGCCCCCTATGTGTGAGGACACCTGGCTCTACTTCTGACGCTACCCCTTCGCCTATAAAGACCCCCCGACGGGAAAAACCTAAGCACCCGATCAATTTTCCAGAAACACATCGCGATCCGCCGCCGTCGTCGACCCGAGATCGGGAGGGTCCAGAAGCTCTTCCCGGCATCCTGCCGGAGAGGGGAATTGCCACCAGAGGTCTTCTTCATCGCCATGCTTGCCTCCGAAGTGATGAGTGAGTAGTCTACCTTGGACTATGGGTCCATAGCAGTAGCTAGATGGTTGTCTCCTCCACCATGTGCTTCATGTTTAGATCTCATGAGCTGCCCTACATAATTGAGATCACCGTTATGTAATTCTACATGTTTGGTTTCTTGGGATCCGATGAATATTGGTGTTATGATTGAGTTGCTATACTGAAATATATCTTGCATGCTCTCCGTTGTTAGTAGCTATCTTGGCCGAGTAGTTGCTAGTGACTCCAAGAGGGGGTATTTATGCTCGATAGTGGGTTCATGCCTCTATTTAACCTGGGGGAGTGACAGAATCCTCTAAGGTTGTAGATGCGCTGTTGCTACTAGGGAGAAAACAACATTCATATGCTCAAGGGCATATGCTTTGTTTACATTACACACTTTGCTTAATGCAATTATCTGTTGTTCGCAACTTAATACTCATGGGGTGTTCGGATGATATCCCCGGGAGTGGATTATTAGTCATAGATGCAGTTGGATGGCAGTCTATGTATTTTGTTGTAATGCCCAGAGTAAATCGCATAGTGATCTTCTTGACATATCACGTTTATCTTTATTCTATCAATTGCCCAACTGTAATTTGTTTACCCAGCATGTGTTATTTATCTTATGGAGAGACACCACTAGTGAACTGTGGACCCCGGTCCTATTTCCATCATATTGCTATCACCTATTTACTTTACTCGCACTGTTTACTTTACTTGCATACTTTCACTGCTTTCCACTCGATACGCTCATACCCTTTGTTTCAACCAAACCGGTGAGATTGACAACCTCATCGTAAGTTGGGAACAAAGTATTTGGTTGTGTGTGTGCAGGTTCCGCGTTGCTACTAGCCGAAGACGAGTCAACAAGTATCATTAAACGGCGCCCTTGTTGGAGTGCTATTAAGCCAGTCCGCATCACCTTCAGTCGTTTGTATCTCCTCTCCAAGATCGACATACCTTGGTTTCTTAACTGAGGGAAAAACCTTGCTGCTATATTCATCATACCTTCCTCTTGGGGTTCCCAACGGGCTGGTCATTTACCAGACATCAAGCTCTTTTTCTGGCGTCGTTGCCGGGGAACAAAGAAGAAGAAGCTCCCACGTCAACTACAAGCTCCCACGTCAACTAGGCACCATCACAAACAAGCCTATAAGAACCCCCTCCTTCCCGCACACCCCTCCCCCTCGAAAACCCTAACAAATCTGCTGCTAGGCTGCCCAAAACTAAGCTCGAAGCGCCGCCAGCACTACCGTCGGAAAGACGAACTCCGGTGCGCTTCGGCGTTTCCCCTCGATCTCCCTCTACACCAACCTCTCTACCTCGACCTAGCACACCTCTCTGACACGGTTTCATATTTTCTTGTGCACCAGGACGACGTGTTCATCCGCGGTTGGATCTTGCTGTCCGCAGGTAGAACTCCCGCGAGAAATCTCCAGGCCTCTATCCCCCCTTGAGTTCGCAGGCCTCGCCACCAGGGTTGCCTCGACGATCTAAACCGCCTGGTAAGATCGCCGTTTCCTTTCTCTCTCTGTATGCGACAGGTTCGTCTGTGCTCTTGACATCACCATCACAGCACTAACTTCCAGCCACCTCCCGACACCACTGCAGGAAGATTTTGAGGACGCTGCTTCGCCATCACCTCTGCCACCTCGAGCTGAACGTTGTTCCGTACTTCGCCATCGACAAGGACCCACAGATCTGCATCGCCGTGAGCTCCAGAGCCGCCAGTTCCTCGCCGTCGATGTTCCGCGGTGAGCCCCTCCTCTCTCTTCCATCTGGCCGTCAGATCTAGATCTTGCGGTATAAAATAGATCACTTAACAAACCGTTATGGTTCAATACGGGCCGCTTGATCTTCTTTAAATCCAACGGCGCCTATTCTGGATCCGGCCGAAACGGTATCGACCAATAGGGTCGCGCCGCGTGTCAGCCCGCGGATAACCCCTGCTCAAATTTCGTTTTATTATTTCAAAAAAGGTGCTAAAACTTGTAAATTTCATAACTTGAGTTTCACTGATCCAAATTTAGCAAACTTTGCGTCTCTGGATTCAGAAAAATGAGTAGAAACTATTTCCAGCATAAAATATTACTTTTACATCTGTTTTATACACTGTATTACTACAAGCTTTATTTTTGTATTTTGGCTATTAAAATTGTTGTAAATTTTATTTTTCAGTAACTCCTGTTTTTTTATTAAAATTAAACCCCTCAGTACTATACCATGTCTAGATTATTTTTCAGTACCTTTTATTTTACCCTTGTAGTTTTAACTTTAGCTATTGCCTTTTTGTGTGTGTTAAAAATGTTTTTGAGCTTTATAAATAACCCCAAAATTTTAATCATGGCATCATGCATATAGCAATCGACCAGGAAACTTGCTAAGTGTCTTTGTGGTGTTTAAGTCACATATTGCATGCATGTTTCTTCTTATGATTGTTAAGATTGCTATGTGCTTATGATTGAAAATTCTCATGTGTAGATTGTGCTGAGTGCAACGAGTGCCTTTGTGATGAGTGCACCAACTCCTCTCCTCGCCAAGGCAAGTGTCACCATATTTCCTAGTCCAACTGAAAGTTTTTCCACTGGTAGCTTTTCTAGTAGAAGATGCATGTGTAGGTTTTATGAGTTTGTGTCTTTAGGTTGTTAGATTTTATGCTAAGTCTTTTGTCTAGCTTTTGCCTAGCCTTTGCATCTCCTAGTAGAATTCCTACTGCTATAGGTTTATGTTTTACTTTTCTTGTGGGAAGGGTTTATCACATGTTTTGGCTAAGTGTTGAAAACCAAGTTTTTGGAAAACTAAGAAAACAACTAAGTTAATGAACCACCTGGGTGGATGTGGCTTTGAATGGTTTATGTTGAGTGGTTCCCTGGGGTCATGTCGTCAAACCTCTGAACCACCAGGTGTATCTCACTTGTGGACGGCCAACAAGGAGCAAAGAGATTGGAGACGTTCAAGTCATGAAGCTTCCAGTGCAACCACAAGACATATGGGCTCTATCTTGACCAACTAAGCTGCAAGAAATCAAGCCAGACGGACAAAGGGTGGTAGATGGTTGGTAGGATGGAACGTGTCTGGATTGGTCTGAGGGAATGCTTCTAAAAGGTCTCGTCTTAGTTTTCACTTGGCCATTTGAGGCAAAATGAGTCTCATGGCAAAATGGGTTAACTGAGTCCAGTGGAAAAAGTGCACAACCTCTGCAGAGTGTTAGAACTAAGTACTTAGCCGTGTCCCCGGTTCCAGACAATTCTGAGTGACATGATGTTGAAGCTTTTCGAGAATCTCCTCATCCCAATTTTCTTAAGTTAAAACTTGATGGGTAAACTTGGGTAGTAAGGTGTTCCTCTTGTCAAAAAATTTGCTAAGGAAAAACTTGAGTTTTATAAAGATAGGAAGAAAGCTTGCTTTTGCAAAGTCCAACTCCACTTGGCCAGATAAGCATATAAGTGTAGGCGCCATTGACTCCACCAAAGTGACAACTTGCCAACACATTCAAAGTATTGACCCTCCGTGGCTGCAATGTATCGCAGGTTACTACAATAAAGATTGAAGATTGCTGCGCTCCGGTCACGAGTCTTTGTCCAACACGTCTGCCTGCGGAGCTATAAAGAAAGAAGATTGTAGTTTCATTTACTTAGTCATTTTCTCGAGTTGTAATAAGTTGTGGCATTGTGCTACTTGAGTTGTAAAAGTACTATGTTATTTGTGGATCAAGCGTTGTAATAAAGACCTTTGTAATCTTGATGTTTCATCTTGTAACTGTGTGTGCTAGCAGTCGATCTGGGACTAGCACAAATAAAGCACAGGTACGCTACAATGACCATAAAAGATGTTATTCATATAAATAGAACAACCATTATTCTCAAACTTAAATGAATAACGTCTTGCAATAAACACGATCCAGATATAATGTTCATGCTCAACGCAGGCACATAATAATACTTATTAAGGTTTAAAACTAATCCCGAATGTAAAACTAAGGAGAGTGTGCCGAGGGCCATCACGTCAACTTTTGATCCATTGCCGACGCGCATCGTCACCTTATCCCTTGCTAGCCGCCGTCTATTCCGTAGCTCCTGTTTTGAGTTACAAACTAGCGGAGGGGCCCGCGCACTTTGCGCTGCTAGATATGTTGTCAGCATTTTTTTTTATTTTGAGTAAAATATGATAATGACAACTGATACACATTAAATCATTGATTAGTAGCTTATTAGTGCATTTAAAAAATCAATTTTTGCATACTCCTTTTATTGAATTATCATCATTTCTATAAATATCCTTAAATAATCTTGTATGCTCGTTGGATGGTTATTATGCCAAATTTCCTAGTAAAGTAATATATATTGCTATGTACAATATTAAGATCTTGAACGCGTGATGCATGAATTATCATATAATATCATAAGTGACCATTTTAGTAAAGAGTCTTAGTGTTTCTGCATATCATTTTTTTAAGGGTACTTATGTTCTTTATCTATTCTAGATCTATATGTGTCGATTTTATATATCCGAGAAAACAAATCAAAGATTTAATCCGCTGAAAAACAAAAAACACTTACTACTTTAGTTTATAATAATATTAAATCTAAGGAGATTTCTACTTAGAGGTAACAACTCGACTTAACTTATATCAATACTCTTAGCTTGTAGACTTAAATATTCCATCACCGCAGACTGACTCTAAATTTAATGAAAAAAATAAGAATAAAAATCTGCTTGCACGACATCTTTAGCAAGCATGTTATATGCAGAAGTTTTAGCAAATTTAACAGAGAACTCCTAGCTGGCACGTGAATATACCCCCAAGATCCCCCAGGTCATATAACATCTGCAAACATGAATACCTGAAGCAACGTGCAACAACTTCCTTATTTTCCTGAAAAATGTTGTTTCCGACATATGTAAAGCTGATCACCTCCCTAGCTTATGCCCGCCTACAGACCAACTTAAAATACAAAATTCAGTTATTTCTTAACTCCTAGCTGGCATTCACTATCCAGGAAATTATGTCAATGCACCAAGCAAAAGTACTTGGTAAGCTCATTTTACGTATCGTACTCCCTCTGTTTTTAAATATAAGATGTTTTAGCTTTGTGAAGCAAATGTATCTAGATATTTTTTAGTGTGTAGGTTCACTTAAATACATACACTAAAAGATGTCTAGATACACTTGCTTCACAAACCTACAACATCTTATATTTTAAAACGGAGGAAGTAAATCCTAAACTGATGTTATACTTGCAACCAATGTTGCTTCATACATATTTGGAACAAAAATAATACACAGGTGGGTATTTCCATGGCTGGCCCGTTTTTATGTTTTATATTCAATTCAAACAAAAAGATGAAGATAAAAGACATACTGTGATCATTTTTTTTAATGTCCAAATCTCTCATCTCCGGATCACTCCACAAATTCCTGAAATAACGGAGTATAGAGCTTCCATATGAGAGCCTCAATACCAGTCATAGACTGGTTGTCATGGATCAATAGGTGTATGAATCTGTCGAATTCATCAACTCAAGCTAGAACGCGAAAACAACCAATACAATCCGGTTGGGTGCACCACCATGTATCTGTGTGAATAGCGCACAAGAACCGGTGCTTTTGTGTCATCCGCCCGCTGCCTATGCAGCTATTCTCTGATTTCTTTGTGGCCCTTAAACATCGCCTGGTCCACCTGATCTAGGCCGATGGCGTCCTCTCCGATGTCTGCCGCACGTCTAGCACCGCCGGAGATACATGCTGCACCGGAGAAACACATGCGTCCCGCCTCGCCGCGTGGCTGGCATCCTTGGCATAGCGGAGCACTCTCGTCGGTCGTTTTCGTCTCGTCTCGCATTAGTGATAGCTTAGGAAAATACATCATGATGTGGCAGACCATTGTCGGCGAGAGATTAGAACCATCAGCATGGATAGGAGCGGGGAAAACCCTCTGACCATTGAGCTTTCCCAGTTGGATCATTGAGTTTGTGCAGAGCTCATCTTGGTACGGTTGCTGGTCTCTTTATCCTTGTACTGAATCGTGGGAGCCATGTGAATCAACGTCGGCGAGGTCGACATGAAGCTCGTTTTTCTCGCTAAGCTGAACCTGCTGGAATTATTCGTGGACGGCGGCCCTCTGGCTATATGATCTGCGCATCTGGATAGCATGCATATAAGACCATCCGATTTGATCTTGCCAAAGGTTCTTCAAAACATGCGTATATATGGACGCAATGCGGATATCGATTTCTACTATTCTGGTTGTGTACGTCTCCTCTTTTACTTACGTGCGTAGGGAACCTGAGCATGTACGTCCCATCTTTTTTTCTTGCGTTTACTTCGTGCATAGGAAACCTGAGCATGTACGTCCCATCTTTTTTCCTTACGTATAAGATGTCTGGCTAATATCTGATCCGTTGGTTTTTCAATGTTTAATCTTCACCGTTGGTTGTTAGTTGTTTTAATAATATAATAGATACCCAGGCACTACAATGAGCGCTAGTAAGGTAAACATCAATAACATGTATATCAAATATACCTTTAATGGTGCCAGCCTTCTTGTCCGCTAAGTACTTCGAAAAGTTGCGCTTCCAGTGACCCTTGTCCTTGCAATAGAAGCACTCAGTGTCCGGATTAGGTCCAGACTTGAGCTTCTTCTCAGTAGGGGCAACACGCTTACCGCTGCCTTTCTTGAAGGATCCCTTTGCACCCTTAGCTTTCTTGAAGCTAGTGGTCTTGTTGACCATCAACACATGAGTATCTTTCTTGATATCCACCTCCGTAGCTTTCAGCTTTGCGAAGAGCTTAGTGATCGTATCAGTGGTACCAAATTGATTGTGAGTAACTACAAAGCCTTTGTATCTAGGAGGGAGTGATTGCAGAACTCTGTCGATCTTGAGCTCTGATGTCTACGAACGCTTCTATTCTTGTAGACAGTGTTGGGCCTCCAAGTGCAGAGGTTTGTAGAACAGCAACAAGTTTCCCTTAAGTGGATCACCCAAGGTTTATCGAACTCAGGGAGGAAGAGGTCAAAGATATCCCTCTCAAGCAACCCTGAAATTAAGATACAAGAAGTCTCTTGTGTCCCCAACACACCCAATACACTTGTCAGGTGTATAGGTGCACTAGTTCGACGAAGAGATTGTGAAATACAAGTAATATGGATGATTATAAGTGGTAATTGCATTCTGAAATAAAAATGGCTGCAAGCAAACATGTAGCAGAACTGGTTGTAAATAGTGTTTCAATGCTTTGAAACAAGGCATAGGGATCATACTTTCACTAGTGGACACTCTCAACAATGATAACATAATTGAACACATAAATATCTTTCTTCACTATCCTACCCCGAACTACACTCTGGTTGGATAACAAACACTAATCATGCGTAGGGCTATGAAAGCTCTCCTTAAAGTTCGCATTCCCCAATCTAGATTACCCCACACTGTCACCTTGAGTGCACTAGAGGGTTCCAGACAAACACCACAATTCATAGAGACATCCAACTCAAATCATAACTCATGATAAGTATTAATGTAAAATTTAGCCTAAGAGCCACACACGATGCGCACACTGTCAACTTCACATCGTTTGACAAGGTGTCTCCAGAGATTACATTAATAAAAGCACTTGAGTAGCATAATAGATGAAGAGTAACATCTACCAATTCAACTAGATTACAAAGCTCATGATCACATAAAGATCACACCATGGGAGAGAGAGATGAACACATAGCTACCAGTAGAGCCCTCAGCCTCGGAGGAGAACTACTCCCTCCTTATCATGGGAGTCAGCAACAGTGATGAAGATGGCGGTGGAGTCGATGGAGATGGCTCCAGGGGCAATTCCCTGTCCCGTCAGGGTGCCAGAACAGAGACTTCTGTCCCCTGAAATTGATCTTCGATGGCGGCGGTGCTGCGGAACTTTTCATGGATGGATGCCGATTGATTTAGGGTTTTCGCGTCACACGCAATTTATAGGCGGAAGGGCGATGTCAAAGGGCACCCGAGGGGCCCACACCATGGCCTGGCGCGGCCAGGGGGCACCCGCGCCACCAGGTGGTGTGGCCACCTCGGTGCCCTCCTCCGTCTCTGCTTTGGACTCCATCTTCGTGTCGGGAAAAATAGGAACTTCAGGCTTTGTTTCGTCCAATTCCGAGAATATTTCCTTTGGTAAAAACCTGGAATAGAAAAATAGCAGAAAACAGGAACTAGCATTATGACATCTTGTTAATAGGTTAGTTCCAGAAGATGCATAAAAATGCCACGAAGTGTAAACAAAACATAAAGCAATTGGTGTAAAACAAGCATGGAGCATCAAAAATTATAGATACGTTTGCAACGTATTAGCATCCCCAAGCTTAACTCCTGCTCGTCCTCGAGTAGGTAAGTGATAACAAAAAATAATTTTTGAGGTGACATGCAGCCAACACAATCTTGATCAAATCAATGTAAAGCATTGCAAGCTGAGATCAAAGTACTCTAAACATGGGCATAAAATATATAATTCTAACAACAGAACTTAGCAACCATGTTACAACATGAAAAGAAACACAAACAAAAGAACATGAATAATAATGCATTGAAAGTTATTTGTTTGTTTTGAGCATAGAGAAAACATAGCAAAGTGGTATTCAGCTTGTCCTTCATGGAATAGCAAAACATAAATGCATAGGACACCTTCAAAGTTCAAAGGGTGACTAGATACAAATAATTTGAGAACAAGCAATACCATAATCATGAATCAATCAATAATAAATTTTGGGACTATGCACATTATACTCAGAATCACAACTATGCTCTCTTAATCTGTGCATAAAGATAGAAGATGAAGACTCAACATAAAAGTAAAAGAGAGGCCCTTCGTAGAGGGAAGTAGGGATTTCAAGTTCTATAAAGCTTCCAAAAATTATGGTACTTATTAGCTTTGAGCTCTCATTGCCCCTATCATTGGCATCTTGAGTGGTTAAGGTTAATGTGAGAACAAGTACGAGTTATATGCTTGACAAACCATAAGTTAAAAGTCTCATGTCTCATGAATACGAGTACCTAAACCATGCTACTCGACTTAGGTCCCAAGCAAGTTCTTGTCATTGTAAGCATACATGTATCATCGAGAATGCCAATAGGGTACCTCCTGCCCGATGATATGGAAGCTTTCCCATATCAAAATGACAGGACAAACAGACAATGAACACCACGACATCTCTTTTATTTACCATTGGGTATAGCTTTTTATTTTGAGATGCGTCGTCGAATGTCCACTATGGTTATGCTGTAAATTTCCACCATGAATGATGCATGGTTTAGATTAGCGGCCCAGGCGTTTCTCTAACACATATAGAAACTCCATGAGCTCATAAGTTTCCAACTTATTTCACATCGCTAGGCATCCATAAACAAAAGATCATGATATCAACTAAATAGGAATAAGTGCAATGTTGAAAACATGCCCCATGAAAGCATGGTTGTGCTAATTCTCAACATACAATTTGCAAGCATATAAACTTAATAAGAGAATCACAATGGTCAAGTTTATTAAGTGCAAGAAAGTCAATGTGCCATCAAGTTCGTGAGAGCTTTACTAACTAATTTTCTCAGAACAAAAAATTTAATTTGGAAGATAGATAAAAGCATGATGAATATACTTGGAATAGCAAAAATGCTTATAGGTAGATACGGTGGACACATTGGCGAACTTTGGTTTTTGGGAGATGGATGCATGAGTGGAGCTCATACTCAGTACAGGTGAAGGCTAGCAAAAGACTGGGAGCAACCAACTAAGAGAGCAATAATGGCCATAATCATGCATAGCGACAAAACATTATTGATCAAAGCATAAAGTGATATTATAAGTCAAAAACTAAATGATCATAGAGGCTTGAGGCGACTGGTTTATAGTCATAACATGGTGTAAGCATGCGCCAAGTCAACCCAAATAAAGCATCAAAGGAGAATACCACAATATTATGCTTCTATATGATAAAAACAACGCATGATTCATTCAGTGGCACATTAAGCACTCTCAGTTATTTGAGAGAAGTCATGCTACAACAATAACTACTAAGCATATAATCAAAATAATATCTAGCATGGCATGCTAAAGTCTAAGCCACAGTCTAAACAAGCTTCCTTTTGCACCACTATAAGCATGAAATAATTTACTCTTCTCCAACACCAATCAACTTATTTGAAACAGCTCTCAAAGATAAAAATCAATAAAGAACAGAGAGCTAATCATATATAACTTAAGAAAACTAACAAGCTCTGAACAAAAATAAAGGCAAAAAACAAAGGCTAAACGCAGTACTAGCAAAAGAGAACACTCTTAGAACAATAAGAGTGAAAACTAGTGTGTTCTAGGCAATGAAAATGGAGCGTGTCAACACAAATATGATGTGATCCAACCATTTATTACAGCAAACAAAACAAAACAAAACTGAAAGAAAAAATAAAGACGCTCCAAGAAAAACACATAGCATATGAAATAATAAAAATATAGTGTCTTGAAAGATGACCTGATATTTTTGTTGATGAAGAAGGGGGTGATGGCGCGGTGATGATGGTGCCAGAAAACTTGTTGGCTTGTAGTAAATGACCGGCCAGTTGGTAAACCCCAAGAGAAGGTTTTGATGAATATAGCAGCAAGTTTTCCCTCGGTTAAGAAACCAAGGTATGTCGATCTTGGAGAGGAGAGACAAATGACTGAAGGTGATGCTTGCTAGTTTGCGACAGCGTCGGACAATTTATATATGGCGCCTCGTCCAAGCTTTGCTTGCTAGCTGCAACATGGAACCTGCACACAACACAACCAAGTACTTTGTTCCCAACTTACGATGAGGTTGTCAATCTCACCGGTTTGCTTGAAACAAAGGTTATGAGTGTATCGAGTGGAAAATAGTAGAGTATGCGAGTAAAGTAAACAGTGCGAGTAAAGTAAACAGGTGATAGCAATATGATGGAAATAGGACCGGGGTCCACAGTTCACTAGTGGTGCCTCTCCATAAGATAAATAGCACATGCTGGGTAAACAAATTACAGTTGGGCAATTGATAGAATAAAGATAAACGTGATATGTCAAGAAGATCACTATGAGATTTACTCTAGGCATTACAACAAAATACATAGACCGCCATCCAACTGCATCTATGACTAATAATCCACTTGTGGTGAATCAATCCGAGAACTCCACAAGTATTAAGTTGCGAACAACAGATAATTGCATTAAGCAAAGTGTGTAATGTAAACAAAGCATATGCCCTTGAGCATATGAATGTTGTTTTCTCCCTAGTAGCAACAGCACATCTACAACCTTAGAGGTTTCTGTCACTCCCCCAGGTTAAATAGAGGCATGAACCCACTAGCGAGCATAAATACCCCCTCTTGGAGTCACTAGCAACTACTCGGCCAAGATAGCTAGTAACAACGGAGAGCATGCAAGATCATAAACAACATAGAGATAACAAAAGATATATATTTTTGTACATCAACTCAATCATAACACCAATATTCATCGGATCCCAACAAACCAAACATGTAGAATTACATAACGGTGATCTCAGTCATGTAGGGCAGCTCATGAGATCTAAACATGAAGCACATGGTGGAGAAGACAACCATCTAGCTACTGCTATGGACCCATAGTCCAAGGTAGACTACTCACTCATCGCTCCGGAGGCAAGCATGGCGATGAAGAAGACCTCCGGTGGCGATTCCCCTCTCCGGCAGGGTGTCGGGAAGAGCTTCTGGACCCTCCCGATCTTTGGGTCGACGGCAGTGGCGGATCGCGATGTGTTCTGGAAAAGTGATTGGATCCTTAGGTTTTTTCCGTCGGGGGGGTCTTTATAGGCGAAGGGGCGATGTCAGAGGTGGCCCCACGCCTCCTCACACTAGGGCAGCGCGGCCAGGGGCTGGGCCGCGCCAGCCCTGTGTGAGGGCGGCCTGTGGCCCCTCTCCTTCTTCTCTTCGGATGTCTGGAAGCTTCCGGGTATAATAAGACTTCAGGAACTTCTTTCGTCCAATTCTGAGAATATTTCCCGTGTATCATTTCTGAAACACAAAAACAGCAGAAAACAGGGAACTGGCACTGTGGCGACTTGTTAATAGGTTAGTTCCGGAAAATGCATAAAAGTGCCACGAAGTGTAACGAAACATTGGGAAAATGGTGTAAAAACAAGCATGGAGCATCAAAAATTATAGATACGTTTGAGACGTATCAAGCATCCCCAAGCTTAACTCCTGCTCGTCCTCGAGTAGGTAAGTGATAACAAAAGAATAATTTTTTAGGTGACATGCACCTACACAATCTTGATCATATATGTAAGCATTGGTGAGCTAGGATCATAAGAACTTAAAACATGGGCATGAAGATATAATCTTGACAATAAGAAACTTAGCAACCATGTTATAAACATGTAAATGAACACAAACAAAAGATCATGAAAATGAAACAATGAAAGTCAAATGTGTGCTCAAATCATAAGGAAAAACATACAAATGGTTTTCAGCTTGTCCTTCAAAGAGAGCAAAACATAAATGCATAGGACACCTTCAAGTTTAAGAGGGCGACTAGATACAAATAATTTAAGAACAAGTGAAACCAACAATATGAATCAATCAATGAAAACTTTGGGACAATGCACATTATACTAAGAATGACAACTATGCTCTCTTAATGGTGCATAAAGGTAGAAGGTGGTGACTCAACATAAAAGTAGAAGAAAGGCCCTTCGCAGAGGGAAGCAGTGATTGCAAGTTTTATAACCTTCAAAAATTATGGTACTTACCGGCTTTGAGCTCTCATTGCCCCCATCATAAGCATCTTGAATGGTTAAAGTTAATGCGAGAACAATTATGATGCATATGCTTGACAAATCATAAGTTGAAAACCTCGTGTCCCGTGAATACGAGTACCCAAACCTCATGCTACTTTACTTAGAGTCCCAAGCAAGGCTCTTGTCATTGTAAATATATACATATCATTGAGAACCGCCAATGGGGTACCTCCGTGCCCGATGACATGGAACAAGCCCACACCAAAATGACAGGACAAGCAGACAATGAACACCTCGACATCTCTTTTATTTGCCATTTGTTTAGCTTTTTATTGTGAGATGCGTCGTCGAATGTTCACCATGGGTATGCTGCAAATTTCCACCATGAATTATGTATGGCTTAGATTGGCGGCCCGGCGTTTCCCTAACACATATAAAAACTCCATGATCCCCACAAGATTCCCAATTCATTTCACACCGCGGGCATCCATAAACAAAAGATCACGATATCAACTCAAATAAGAAGTGCAATGTTGAAAGCTTGCCCATGACTGCATGGCTGGGCTAGTCTCCAACTTACAACTTGCAAGCATAACAACTCAACATAAAAGACCACAATGTCAAAAAAATTAGAACAGGAAAAAGTAAAGTGTGCCTTCTGGTTCGTGAGAGCTTTACTGACCGAATTTCGCATAACACTGGTAAGAGTATAATTTGAAGAGAAAATAAAAGCAAGTCAAATTTACTTGGAATAGCAAATTGCTAGTAGGTATGTATGGTGGACACTTTGGAAAACTTTGGCTTTTAGGAGTTGGATGCACGAGTAGAGCTCATACTCAGTACAAGGCGAGGGCTAGCAAAAGACTAGGAGTGACCAACTAAGAGAGCAATAATGGCCATAATCATGCAAAGCGACAAAGCGACATTAAAAGAAGCATAAGATGGCATCAAAAGTCAAAAACTAAATGATCATGAAGGCTATTGGCGACTTTGTAAGAGTCTAACATGTGTGAGCATGCGCCAAGTCAACCCAAATAAAGCATCAAGGAGAAAACCAAAATAATGCTTCCATACAATTAAAACAACGCATGATTTTTTCAAAGGCTCATTAAGCAATCTCAGTTATTTGAGACAAGTCATGCTACAGAAAAACCACTAAGCATACTATCAAAAAGACATCAAGCATGACATGAAAAAGCCTAAGCCGCAGTCTACACAAGCTCCTTCTTGTACCACTATTTTGCATAAAGCTTTTTCTCTTTTCCAACACCATTTGAAATTTTTATAAACACCTCTTTTGATGAAAACCAATAAAGATCAGAGGAAAAAATACACCTTGATGAAAAGATATGACAAGGTCTGAATGCAAATCAAGGCGAAAACGAAAACCAAAAGCAGTAGCAGAAAAAGAAGAACACCCGATGAACGATAAGAGTGAAAAATGGAGTGTTCTTTGCAAATGAAAACGAGTACATCTCCTCCAAAGAAATTTGTTGGGGTCCAACCATTTATTGCAGCAAACAAAACAAACCAACTAAGAAAACTAAAACAACTGATGCTCCAAGAAAAACACATAGTGCATGAAGCAATAAAAATATAGTGTCTTGAAAGGTGACCTGATTTTTACCGATGAAGAAGGGGTGCCTCGGGGGCATCCCCAAGCTTTGACACTTGTACTTCTTGGATATTTCTTGGGGTGATGCATGGGCATCCCAAAGCTTGAGCTTTTGTCCATTCTTCAACTCATCTCATCATTCTCCAATCCCTACACTTGAAAACTTCCTTCATACAAAACTAAACACAAATCTATTAGCAACATTAGTGTAGGCATAACATATAATCAACCTCTTTTTGCTTCAGGTTTCAACCCAAAACAACCACATATAAAGTAAATACTACTGTAGCAACTTCCACAAGAGTTCTGTGATCAAAAGAACTCGCAAGAAAGCGATAAAGTGGCAAAAACAAATATTGGCAGAAATCTGTCAAAACAGAACAGCTGACAAAGGCCGAATTTTTGAGGGGTTTTCTGTTGCTCAAATCAAAAAGTGTTCAACTAACGAAAGTTTGGATATAACCTGGGGCATATGCACAAGAAATCGCAGGTCAAAAAGATATACAGAGAATTTATACGAATTTTTACGGTGCAGCACCGAAAACAGTTTCAGGACAGCAACATCCCCAAATCTTACCTCTCTCAAATTAGAGGCTTCTCTTGGCACCAAAACGAAATAAAAAGGATAAGGAGCGGTCATTACGGAAGTAATGACTTCCAAGACTCAAATAAAAGAAAAAGTACTGAAAAGAAAACATTGGGTTATCTCCCAAGAGTGTTTTCTTTAACGCCTTTGAGCTAGGCGCAGAAAATTGCGAATCATGTATTATCAGAAGAAGCATTAAGATCAACTGCAGAGGTCTTGTCAATAAGGCATTGTATTTCATCCACATAAGTTTTAGAAGACCCTCTGTGATCACGCTTTGGTTCACTCAAATCACAAAAAAGATTTTTGGGACAGATCCAGTCAAAATTATTTTTGAAAGCTTCACACAATCCAAAGAGCTTGCTAGGTATAGGTATTTCGGCCCCTTCATCATTTGTACTAATAACCTTTATAGGTGAACCGAGTTTATTAAAATGTTTAAGAACTTTCCTAGGATCAATAATGATATCTTTAAATTCTAGGCGCAAAGTTTCCAAGATAAAAGCTTTCTTTTTAGGATCTTCAATTTCATGAAGCTTAAGGAACATGTATTGCATAAAAGGATTAAGACTAGCAAACCTAGTTTCCAACATGTGAATTAAATAAACAGAAGCAACTTCATAACTAGGAGCAAGCTCAACCAAAGATTTTTCCTCAACTTCCTCATGCATACTAATGTGATTAAAGAACTCCTCAATGTTACTTTTTCCAATAATCAAACCACTACCTACTGAGAGGTCCTCCAGAACGAACTTAGGGAACAACATGATGAACTAAAAGTAAAGAAATAACAACTACCAAGGATTCTAATTTTTTTTGGGTTTTTTGATATAAAACGATGCAGGTAAAATAAATAAAGTAAAGCAAAACTATAACAAAGTAAAGGATGTGCGTGCGAAAACTCCCCTCACAGAAGTCTTCTACTTCCTCCCCGGCAACGGCGCCAAAAAAACTTGTTGATGGCGTGGTGATGATGGTGCCAGAAAACTTGTTGGCTTGTAGTAAATGACTGGCCAGTTGGTAAACCCCAAGAGAAGGTTTTGATGAATATAGCAGCAAGTTTTCCCTCAGTTAAGAAACCAAGGTATGTCAATCTTGGAGAGGAGAGACAAACGACTGAAGGTAATGCTTGCTAGTTTGCGACAGCTTCGGACAATTTATATATGGCGCCTCATCCAAGCTTTGCTTGCTAGCTGCAATGCGGAACCTGCACACAACACAACCAAGTACTTTGTTCCCAACTTACAATGAGGTTGTCAATCTCACCGGTTTGCTTGAAACAAAGGTTATGAGTGTATCGAGCGGAAAACAGTAGAGTATGCGAGTAAAGTAAACAGTGCGAGTAAAGTAAACAGGTGATAGAAATATGATGGAAATAGGACCGGGGTCCATAGTTCACTAGTGGTGTCTCTCCATAAGATAAATAACACATGCTGGGTGACAAGGGTATAGCTAATAGATCCCGTTAGTTGAGTACCCCTGAGGCCCGTTAAGCTAGGCCCAATTGTAATGATAGTCGAGTACGAGTTCTTACCGTATGTCGATATTGTAATCTGTATCGGACCCTACCGATCCTCGAGACCTGGCCACCTATATATAGGGGCCAGGAAGGGACGGTGTAGGCCAGATTGAAAGCAAGCCAGGTTGAACACCCAAGTTTACTTTCGACACACACCTATTTTGACTAACTTTACCTTCGAGTTCATCCGACGCCCTATTCCCCCTATCCTAAGTCCTTCATCTAGGACATTTGCCGAGTTAACCCTCGTCAATTGGCGCCGACCGTGGGGACTTGGGCGTTGGAATCATGAATTCGATGGCTTTTTTCGCTTTTAGCCAATAGCAGTTCAGAACTCGACGGAAGCCAAGAGATGGAGCTAACAATTGGAAGTTTGAGCATCTTCATCGGGCCATCGGGTTCATCCTGCCTCTCGGATTCGACGAAACCAGATCTGTCGGCGAGCAAACCGAAAACAGAGGAAACGTTGGAATCATCAGAAGGCTCTTCCAGCGAGGTAAATTCGCCGGTCAGCTTAGAAAAAGCACCAATCGCAGAAGGCGACAAAATTCGGGAAAATTTCGACTCAGAAGAAAGAGCGTGTCAAACGCACAACAATGCAAAGGACTTCGCCGTGGAAAGCAGCGGCGTCTCCAAAGTACATCAGTTAGGCATCATTATCACTGAAGCAGAAGAAGGAAACAACAGCGAAGGAAGTAAAAAGGTCGACAGGCAAGTCGACAAAATAAAAGAACATAACAAAAAGGAAAAGGAGAAAGTCCACTTCTCGGCTGGCGAATGGAGAATGATCAAATCAGCTATCAATCATGGTACAGAAGTACCCGAAGGATCGAGAAGAGAAGTTCTAATGGGATATCAGTACGCATTATACGAACACAGGAAGAAACTAAGGGAGGAAAGAGACATGGTTTTTTAAGACAATAACAGTATATCAAGGGAGGAGTACTGGGAAGACTATAGCGAAGATTCAGAGTACAGCAGAGAAAGGCGGGGAGACCCAAAACACAATAGGGGAGCGACAGCACGCAGCAGAGAAGAAAGGTACTCAAGGAGCCCTACCCCATAGCTAGAAGAGGAGGAAGATGACTTCATACAAGAAATGCCAGAAACAGCGTTGGTAGCAGCACAGGCGTATTTACTAACTACAAGGCCAGAACCTGGGGATCCGCGAGAAGATATGCACCGAGCTGCGATACGAAGCATCGGAATAGTGGAGAGCAAGATCAGGGAAAAAGGCCCAGAGACAAAGTCGACAAGCTACAAGGAAAATCAAAAGGAGAAGTTCAGATACAACTTCACAGATAACGAGTATAGTGAGTCCTCAGAAGAGGAAAGGCGACATAACAGGAAGGAGGACGCAAGAAGCATAATAGCGCAAGCTCGAGTAAATAAATCACGCCACGCCTGGAGGGAAGAGAATTATGAAGACGATGATAAAGAGATGGGCGCGTTATGCTTTACCCGCAGGGTTCGCAAAACGCGGGTACCCAAAGGATTCAAATTGCCACACGACCAGCATAAGTATGACGGGTCGCAAGAACCTACCCTATGGTTATTGGACTATTTGCAGGCAGTACAGATATTAGGGGGAACAAAAGCGACTGCAATGCAAAGTTTGCAGCTACACCTCACCGGCGCAGCACGGTCCTGGTTGAATACCCTACGCAACGAATCCATTGGAAATTGGGGAGAACTCGAAAGTCAATTTGCAAGAAATTTTCATTCAACATACAAGCGCCCAGCATCACTGGAGAAAGTTAAAGCATGTGTGCAAAGAAAAGGCGAAACTCTACGTTCTTATATACAACGATGGAGTGTAATCAAAAACTCAGCAGAGGACGTCTCTGACGAACGAGCAATAGACGCCTTCACGGCTGGACTTCGTCGCTCAGATCTTGTGGAAGAAATAGGAAGAGCAAGACCTATGACAGTAGCCGAGCTAATGGAACAAGCCAACAAATTCGCTGATGGAGAGGACGCATATAATAACAAAAGAGGACGTTCACCAGAAGTCGACAGAATAAGTAGACAGAGGAGACGACACCGCAGCAGGGATAACCAATGAAGGCGAAATCAGGTAGCCGCGAGCTACGTAGCAGAAGAAGAGGAAGGATATGAAAATAGGAGGTTTCAGGCAAAAGGAGTAGGAAAATCGAGATACTCTGGTCCTTCGGCCGAGGATATGCTATACGGACCTTGTCGAATCCACTACGCATATCTTGACGGGAAAAGAGTCTCAAATCACCAGATGAAGGATTGTAGAACATTCCTCAGGCTACAAAGCGCCATGGGCTCAAGCCAAGGAGGATGGCAAGAAGAAAAACACAGAAGTCAAGGATATCAAATGCAAAGGCTAGCAAGGCACTTAGAGTCAAAAGTTTACATATCAGCTATGATTCAACCAGTGCCTAAGTCGAAGAAAGAGCGAAAGAGCATATCCAGGCAAGTAAACTTAGCAATATAGTCACCACCAGCTACTACAAAGTACTTACGGTGGTCAGATCAACCGGTTAAGTTCAGTAGAGCAGACCACCCAAGGAAAGTTCCCAGGCCAGGCCACTCGCCTATGGTTTTAAAGGCGCAAATAGGAGGGTACGACATCGGAAGAGTGTTCATGGATGCAGGTAGTGGCATAAACTTAATATATGCTAGAACCCTAAAGGCAATGTGCATTTCACTGTCGAGTCTGAAGCCAACAGATTGCTCCTTCCATGGAATAGTACTAGGAGCCGCAAACTACCCTTTGGCAAGAATAGAACTCGATGTCTGCTTTGGCAGTAGCAGCAACTACCGCAGAGAGAATCTGGAATTCGAAGTTATGGACTGGCCGTCACAATACCATGCAATCCTGGGGCGCCTAGCATTTGCAAAATTCATGGCAGTACCTCATTACGCGTATCTTACGTTAAAAATCCCAGGACCCAAAGGAACAATTACAGTGCAAGGGAGCTTTGAAGTAGCCAACACATGTGACAGAGAATTCAATAGGATGGCGCAAACCTTCGGCATGACAGCGGAATATGAGAAACTAAAAGGAGAAACGGATCATAATGTACTACCCGATGTTGGACGATCCCTGCCAGATCAGGCTTTCGACACAACTCAGGACTCGAAGAAGATCCAGGTCCACCCTACAGATCCAAACAAGATGACATCAATTGCGGTGAACTTGGATCCCGCATAGGAAAGCGCACTCATCGAGTTCCTCCGTGAGCGCTGGGAAATCTTCGCCTGGTATCCATCAGACATGCCAGGGGTTCCCAGGGAACTCGTCGAGCATGCATTAAATGTAGATCCCAAGGCAAAGCCAGTCAAGCAACCATTGCGATGATTTGATGAACCTAAAAGGAAGGCGATAGCATCAGAATTGCACAATCTAGAAAATGCCAGATTTATCAGAGAAATCAAAACTTCGAGCTGGGTATCGAACCCAGTCATCGTACCCAAGAAGAACACAGACGTACAAAGAGTATGTGTCGACTACACATCTCTCAATAAGCATTGTCCAAAGGATCCCTTCCCTCTACCCCGCATCGATCAGATAATCGATTCAACAGCGGGATGCGCGAGGCTTTCCTTTTTGGACGCATATTCTGGTTACAATCAGATCAAATTGAAGAAAGAAGACGAAGAAAAAATGGCCTTCATCACACCGTACGGAGTGTTTTTCTACCAAGTAATGCCGTTCGGCCTAAAAAATGCAGGAGCAACTTATCAACGGATGATGCAAAACTTCCTCGGAAGCCAAATAGGACACAACATCCAAGTCTACATTGATGATGTAGTCATCACCACAAGAGAGGAGAAATCTTTAATCAGCGACTTGGCAGAAACCTTTGACAACCTGAGCAGGTACAAGCTTAAGCTTAACCCGACAAAGTGTTCCTTCGGCGTATCAGCAGGACAACTTTTTGGGTTCCTGGTATCGGCACGAGGAATGGAGGCGAACCCAGAGAAGATTCAAGCAATTTTAACAATGGGGAAACCCACGAAACTACACGACGTTCAGAAACTCGCAGGACGCGTCGCGGCATTAAGTCGCTTCGTTGCTCGATTGGGAGAAAAGGCGCTTCCTTTCTATGCACTTATGAAGAAGTCAGATGATAAATTTGAATGGACAGCAGAAGCAGACGCAGCTTTTGCATAGTTGAAAAAAGTGCTTTCCACACCGCCAGTGCTGGTCGTACCAAAAGAAAAAGAACCATTACTACTCTACATCGCCGCAACCCATCAGGTGGTGAGCACAGTATTAGTAGTCAAAAGAAGCGAAGAAGGAAAAGCCCACGGCATCCAGAGGCCGGTATATTTCATCAGTGAAGTGTTATCTCCAACAAAATAGAGGTACCCGCATTATCAGAAACTTGCATATAGTGTTTTCACAACTGCACAAAAACTGCGACAGTACTTTGCGGTGCACCCAATTATAGTGGTCAATGAAGCGCCACTATCGAACATATTGAACAATCCTTCAGCAACAGGACGTGTCTCTTTGTGGGGAATTGAGTTATCTCCCATGGACATCACATATGAAAAAAGAAAGGCGATTAAGTCGCAAGTCTTGCCAGATTTTACGGCAGAGTGGCTGGAGCTGCAGAGCATGGGACCACCAGACTTATCCAGTTTTTAGACAATGTACTTCGACGGTTCTAAGAGAGTCCAAGGCGCAGGTGCAGGAGTGGTCTTGATATCGCCCCATGGCGACAAATTGAAGTATGTCTTAAGGATGAGCTTTCCACAGGCTTCTAATAATGAAGCAGAATACGAGGCTTTGTTGCACGGAATGAAGATGGCTAAAGCATGTGGAGCAACTCGCCTAAAAATATTTGGAGATTCCAACCTTGTTGTCCAGCAAGTTATGAACAGATGTGACACAATCAATGACAACATGATGGCCTACAAGAACTTATATCATTATCTCGAAGGAACATTCGATGGATGCGAAGTCTCGCACATAAGCAGGAACAGTAATGAAGAAGCCGACAATTTAGCAAATATCGGGTCACAGTCTTTACCTGTACCGTCCGGAGTATTTTGGGAGGAAATAGTGGAAAGATCAATAAAAAGTGAAAAAAGTTCGACTACTGCAGCAGGCTCGGGGGCTACATCGGAACCAGAGGAGGTCATGATGATAGAAGAAACTTGGATGCAGCCATATCTTGCATACATGATAAATAAACAATTACCAGAAGATGCAGTGGAAGCCAAGAGGATAACTCGACGATCGAAATCGTTTGTCATGTTGCAGGGGAAATTATACAAGAAGAGTATTACCGGTGTTTTGCAGCGTTATGTAACGCCTCAGGAAGGACAAGTAATACTAAAAGATACACATGGAGGAGTGTGCGGCCATCATGCAAGCAGCAGGGCAATAGCTGCAAAAGCGTTCCGTGCAGGATTCTATTGGTTAACAGCTATCGAAGACGCAAAAAATATAGTCCGGAAGTGTGAAGCATGTTAAAGATTCGCATCTCGACCACATGCACTAGCAGCAGAGTTACAGCCAATACCATTGTCCTGGCCCTTCGCACAATGGGGCCTCGATATGGTAGGAAAGTTGCACAAGTCCTGGCCAGGAGGACATGTTTACATGCTAGTGGCAGTCGATAAAATTACCAAATGGGTGGAAGCAGTCCCGGTAACAACTCAAGATTCGACAGCAGCAATCAGCTTCATTAAGTCAATAGTATTCCGTTTCGGTGTACCATATAGCATCATCATAGACAACGGGACAAACTTCACTTCAAAGGAATTCAAGAGTTATTGCGAAGGACTAGGAATCAAACTCAAATTTGCATCTATGGTGCACCCGAAGACAAATGGGCAAGTCGAAAAAGCCAATGGCCTGATATGTAGTGGGATAAAAAAGAGGCTCTTAGCACCTCTCGTGAAAGCCAAGAGCGCTTGGGTAGATGAATTGCCCTCCGTTCTTTGGAGCCTAAGAACTGCGCCTAACGCAGCAACTCAAGAAACTCCCTTCTTCCTGGTCCATGGCGCAGAAGCCGTGCTTCCAGTCGAAGTTACACACGAGGCTCCAAGGGTGATGGCATACGACGAAACAGCATCAACAGAAGCATTGCAAGACGATGTCGATGCACTAGATGAAGCAAGAGATAAAGCATTAGAAAGGGCCACGCAGTATCAACAGAGCCTACGAAACTACCACAGTAGTCGAGTTCGTCCACGATCCTTCGTGGTGGGAGACCTAGTTTTGCGACTCAGGCAAGACAGCCACGGCAAATTGGAGTCCCCTTGGGTGGGACCTTACATTGTCACAGAAGTGATACCAGGAGGAGCTTATCGACTACAAGACAAGAAGATGGGAAAAGACGAGGGCAACCCATGGAATGCGGAGCAGCTACGACGTTTTTATGCGTAGAATAAGTCTAGTGGTATCATTAAACTCGAGTTAACCTTCTGAACCCAGAACATGAGGCCATAGGTCGGGTTCTTTGGGTTGAACTCGACAAGAATTGTACAAGGAATTTTTATCGTGACATGGAGATCCTTTTTCACTATAAGGTTGTGCAGACAACCCGATAATATTCAAATAACTTGGTTCACAAAAGAACCCGATATTCTTCATACCAATTGGTTTGCAAAGAACCCGATATATGGAAAGCATGCCTCAGAACAATGATTTGTTTTCATGGTACTAATAGAAACATCAAAACAAAGTATGAATATTTATTATAGCACGGCAGCAAGGACATTATCAAAAGAAATCTTATATTTACTAATTGGAGGCACCAAACGAGTCACCACATTAATCCTAGAAGTTACGAGTTTTTGTCCGTCCGATCTATTTGCGATTGTCTCTGTCACCGTTGGATAAAGCGTGGAACGCACACACCAACGTGAGTCGTGCGCTACTTGGTCTATCCATATAGAAAACAAAGGAAAAAAAATGTGGGCGTCGTCTTCTCTTCCTAGGTTTTATACGAGAGGAAGTGCATCTATCTAATTACTTGGCCTGCCGCCGATTGACACAGCCATTGCATGGCTCCCCATGCGGTATTTTGCTGCATATTCACGTACGTTGTCCGTAATCTGCTCCAAAACAAGTTTCATTGATATCTCAGGTAAGCAACGTGATGTTTTCTTCCATGTATGATCCATGTCCTATTTTGATTTGGAAGAGGTGTTATCACGCATATTTTTACGGATTATCTCGCGGCGCCCCGTCGGCGATTGTGTCTGAGATAGAAGATGCCCTGTTCTGGATCGATTGTTATTGATGCAAGAGGAGATCATGCCTGGAGATGCTACTCGATGAGGATGCCATGGAGGTGCTGAAGCGGTCTGGTGATAATGTAGTTCGTTGTAAGGGCACACTGTTCAATTTGTCAGCCATTACTAATGCCCCGACTCAACAAGTCAGTAATCCCATATCTTTTTTTTTAACTCAGTAATCCCAATCTGTTTCTCCAAACCGCCTTATTTCTCATCAAATCCGGCCAAAATCGCCTAGATTTCTTATGTCACATTAGTAGAAGATAGGCATGGAGGGTCCATTTCTCAGTACTCGTCTTGGCTCTGTTCTACTTTCTGGGAAAAGATAAGGTCGCCAATTAAATTAATTTGTCATCTATGAAATCTGGGAAAAGATTTGAGGTCGCCAATTAAATTTATTTGTCATCTATGAAATAAACCCTAAAATCGGTCATATTTGTTTTTGTAACATGAGAAATAGTTCCCTTCACATTTTTTAAGCATCAGAATGTATGCACAGTGTTTATTGTAATGTTTTGCTTTTCCTTGATACTGGAATTGCTTATCAAACATTTGGTGACATCTTGAACTAGAGTTTTAATGTGAGGTGGGCTAATTTATATTCACTCGACCTCCGGCGATGTGGATTTACCATCCGCGAGCTACCCCTCCATGACTCCAACTACAGCTATTGCTCCGTGAATCTCCTTCACGACTCCTCTCCATCTCACACAACAACATCTAGAATTTTAGATCCTATAGTGATATTGGGGACACCTCAAAACTGAGAGGAACGGGTTCTTCTAGAGAGTCAATCTTTATTTTTTCAATTTCAATAGATAGAAGAGTGAGGGGATATGAATGTCAGGAGTTGGTGCGTGTATATACTGGACATAGATAGATGATGAAGTGTGAATAGTTATTACTCCCTCCGTTCAGAAATATAAGATGTTTTAGGTTTATGAAGTGAATGTATCTAGACATCTTTTAGTGTATAGATTCGCTCGAATCTATATACTAAAAGATGTCTAGATACATTCACTTCACAAACCTAAAACATCTTATATTTCCGGACGGAGGGAGTAGTACATAGAGTATGTTAGATGTATAATTTATGGATTTTTTATTTTAAAAAGGACCGCTACTTGAAGTTCTTTTTAACCCCCCCCCCCCCCCAAATGCAAATCTATACTCATATATCCTATACTGGATAAAACATATTTGTAGTCATAAAAAATACACTTGAGTAAAGGAGTTATTTATATGGATAAAGAATACAAGGTTCCTAAGATCTATATCTATACCTAATAATAAAGTACGCAAGGGTTCCACGGTTTGGTTCTTCCCGTTTGGCTGAATCCGTATTGGTTTGGTCCGTCCTTCGCCCCGCTTCGTCCAAAAAGAAGCGACGAGAAATATCAAAGCCCATTAACGCTTTTAGTTTCCGTACGAGGCCCATCAAATTTTGGCTTGCTTCTTTCGCTTGCGGTTGCGGCTAAGCTACCGAGGAGGCAGCTGCACATGCGGTGTACGCGATGGAAGCTATTTAAACCGGTACAGCTCTCTACCGCTGATCAATGTGACTAAAAGCAAGCTTGTCAACTTATTACTGAGTCCGCCGGTCTGCTGGGTATCCTTGCACAGTGGATCCGCACGCGGCACGCGCATGCAAGCGCTGTTAGAGTAGCTCGGCGTTGCTGTGCCAGTGTGCCATCAGTGTGCATGTGAGCTAAACTTTAACAGCTAAAGCAACGACTTAGCAAATGTAGTACTGATTTGCACACCCGTGAGCTAGGGGAAAGTAGAACTTAAAAAGTGAGTGTCAGCATGCATGCATCTTCCTTGGACGTGGACATTAGACATGGATGAAAAAAATTATTGATTAATTTACACAGTACGTGTTGTGCTGTTTGTCTAGAATAAATTATGATTAATAAAGAGAACAAAAAATGAGTGTTCAAGAATTCGGCCAGTTAATCAGTTAAATGGCCGATTAATCCCTACTCGGAGGGTCACTGAGTAGCCGATAAAGCCCGATTAACCGATTAAATGACCGATTAACTGGCTGATTAGCCGATTAATCCCCTACTCACCAGCCAACCGAGCAGTTACCAACCAGTTACATAATTCCTGAAGAGAGCAAAAAATTAGTTTAAAAAAGAAACAAAATTTTATCTCCCATGAATTTTGCCAAGAATTTTGCGTCCACAAAACATAATTCATGTTTATGCAAAACAAATAATTTTAGCACACAAGGAAAAAAATTCGTAAATATGAGGAACAAACATGCATATCGAATTAAACAATGAAAAATAATCATGATTAGAGTTGGGAAAAGAATAATTTTGTGTCTACGGAACAAATCGTGACTACAAAGGGAGCAAAAAAATTAGCGACCGCGGACCAAATCACGACTACAAGGGGAACAAACGTTCAGCCCGCCCGATCCGTCGCCAGTCGCCACTACTACCGAAGGCAAGCGCCGCCGCAACACGATCTGCATCGCTTTTCTGCGACGGATTGACCCGGCCGACGAGTACTGCATCATGGCGGCTGGCACCAGGACGACGAGCCGGTGATGATTGCGGACAAGGGAGATCGATGAGGTCGATGGCGCGCGCAAACAGTTGATGCAAGTCAAGGAGTTGGTCGATAGGTTGAGCTACTTCTTAGGCACCAGCAGCTCTTCAAGTCCATCGGTGTCAAATCTCCAAAATGCAAATTAATGAATGGACAATGGACATAATTAGCATGTACAACACGGCATGCAAGGTGATGGCTCAAAGACGAATTGAGCACGTACAATATTAAAGTACGTAAGGGTTCCATGGTTTGGTTTTTCCATCGGACGTTTTGCAAAAAAATCCTTTCTAATTCGTACTTTATTATTAAAGTAAAAAAAGGGTTCGGTTTTCTCGACCTATTCGTACCGTCATACGTGGCCAGCTCCTTCCATCCTGTTCGTAACATGATCGGATCCTAGAGTCCTGACCAGCCCCGAGTCGACCTCTTCTTACGTTTTCTCATCCTTTAAATATGGGAGCAGCGTACGTTTTTCAATCTAGGCTAGCTAGCAATACGATGAGAGCCTGCCATGGCGGACCGATCGAAGCAAAGTTCCTCTGCTCCTGCCAAGCTACCGCCGGACGATTTCCTCCCGAGCCTGCCGGATGACCTCGTCCTGAGCATCGAGCTCGCCGCCGTCCACCTCCCTATGGTGACCGGCGCCATGGCTGTAGCAGCGAGGCGGCAGCACCTCGACCTATGCATGCAGAGCATCGTCACGCCGGCGCGGCAGCGCGACTCGCGAGCACCGACGTCTAGGCCTGCCAAGGTCGTCGCTCGACCTATGCATGCAGAGCATCGTCACGCCGGCGCGGAAGCGTGACTTGCGAGCACCGACGTCTAGGCCGGCCAAGGTCGTTGCCTCGACCTATGCATGCAGAGCATCACCACGCCGGCGTGAGGGTGCGACCGTGCGAGCACATGGCGTCTAAGCCGGTCGAGGTCATCGTCTCAAGCTATGGACGCGGAGCATCGTCACGCCGGGGCGGCGTAGCAAGGACGCGGCGTCCAGGCCAGGCCAGCAGAGGTTGTCGCCTCGAGCTATCCACGTGGAATATCGTCACGCCGGCACTGCTTCCAAGCCGGCCGAAGTGGTCACCTGAGCTACGCATGCGGAGCATCGTCATGGCTAAGGCGGCGCAAGCACGCGGCGACTCGGCCGAGGTCGTCGTGTCAAGATATACACGCGGAGAGAGCCCCACCTTCCAGCACACAGCGCCGGCACCAGCAGTCACGTCCCCTTCGGTGCCTGCTCCCTAGCTCATGAGGATTACTCCGTCGTCGTATTAATCTATCCACCAACACAAAATAAAAGGAAACAAACGTCTCTCGCGAAACGCTGGCAGGGATAGAGGAGATGGACGGGACGGGTGGCCGCCTGGCCGGAGTCAATGTGTCGCCAATGTTTTATTCACAG